>WEKY01036174.1:65779-233554 GCA_013390045.1 Picathartes gymnocephalus
GACACGGACACGGACACGGACACGGACACGGACACGGACACGGACACGGGGCGGGACCGCCCCGCCGCCGTCGCCACACTGTCGGCCGCCGCTCTCCCACTGCCTGCGCGGCGGGGAACGCCCGCAACCCGCCGACATGGAGCCCTAGAGGGGAGCTGCTGTGGAGGTGAGCCCTGCGCGCGGCGCTTCCCTTTTTAATTTAAAAAAAAGAAAAAAAAATTCCCTCGATAAAAGAAAAGTTCGTCCCTCCGCCGTGCGCGGGACGGGACTGAGGTGCCGGTGCTGCAGCGTTCCTCTGTGCAGCTCCGTGGGCGGGCGGAGGGACCCCGGGGTCCCGCTTGTGCCAGGGCGCTCCTGAGGGGCTCCGGGCAGGGACCGCCGCAGCTCCGGCTCCCCGTCCCGGCGCTGCCGGTCTCGGAGGGGATGCTCGGGGCCGGAGCCGTCCATAGCGGCGCGGCCGCTCCGCCGCTCCCCGGATCGAGCCCTGCTGCTGTTGGAGGCGCCAGGAATGTTTTCTGTCACGAAGTGGGGGTCTCGGTTGGTACCTTCACTCAGCCTTGCGAATGCGTGTGGGGCTTCCCGTGAAAAGTGCTACTGCCCGGGAGTTAAAATAAAAACACCAGAGCAGTTGCCTTTTGGGATATTGCAGCTCAGTGGAGTGTGTTGAGGTGCCGGTGGTTTGGAGGCTTGGCCGCTCTGAGGTACCGTGGTGGGTGCTGAACAGTGGGACTTGAAACTTCTGTTTGCCTCTGAAAGTTCCGTGACAATAAAGCTGCTCGGGTTTCCTTTGGAGTCTGATGGAAATCTGCTGAAGGGCACCAAACATTTCTCAAGTGCTTGGATTCAGCGGCTGTTTGCAGAGACCCTGTCCCTGGAGTGCTGTCTCTGCTGGGATTCAAAGAATCAAAAGTTTCTCGTGGAAAATGCTGTAAGCTGCGGTTTCTCAGAGTTGTAGTTAAGTCTGTGTACTTTTGGCAATTTTTGCGCCTATTGGGTTAACACCTAAACTTGGATTTGTACCGTGAGGAAAAACCCATTGTGGCAGAAGGCAGCACTTTGTAGTGCTCCTCGGCAGTGCTTATACTCTTGTTTTTATCCTGAGTATTTAAAAAACAATAACATATTTTTAGCGTCTGTGTATGGCTGGTGAATATTACAATATTACTACCGAAGTGCAGTAGATTTGAGGTTTTTCAGGGAATTGTTAGTGGCGGTGGCAGGAGAGGTGAGCTGCTGTGGGCTCGGGAGAGGGAAGGGCAGCTCCACCGTGCCCAGGTGCTGTGTGAGTGTGGCTGTTGCATTCACACCCGAGACAGGCATTCATTCGCCCTAAACGCTTCCTGTCCGTCCAAAATGGGGACGTTGATTCTCATCAGGGCTAAACCTGTGCAGCTGCGTGGCTTTCTGTGCCGTCCCTAAGAGCAGGTGACTGCCTGCCCTGCTTCTGTGTAGTGCATGGGAAGGAGGTTCCCTCCGGAGGCAGGAGCGGAGCAGCCTTGATGGGGATGTGGTGTCTGAAAAGCTTTGCTCGTGCCAGACCCAAGGCAGGAGGTAAGTTTGGGGTGGAAGCTGATAGCTAGTCAGGAGCTTGCTTTGCAATAGAGTGACTGCAGAGGAGACGGTGGGACACTCAGGGATTTGGGATTTTGGGCTCCCTAAACCAGCGGGGTGTAATGCATGTGCAGCGAGCATGAGAAGCGGAGAGTTCTGGTAGCTCCCCAAGGCACAGGCAGCGGTCTTCAGGAGCGAGTCCGTGATTCATCAGGGGTTGCAACTGGCGATTTGCAGGATGACTGTCTGAGAAATTACTAAGGATTGCATCCTTCAGAGGACGTTTCTCTGGGTACAGAACTCTTGAAGTGGGAGGACGGGGGCTTGGGCCGACCTCCCTGCAGAGTGCTTGTGTTGCTAGGCAGCAGCTTGCACCTCCAGCGTGCTCCAGATCCGAGTCTGCGAGGGGACACCTTCCTCTCCTGAACTAAAGCTTTCTAGCTGGTGACCGAGGGCAGAAAGCACGTATCTCGCAGGTGTGGGTGTGCGTGCACTTCTTGCTTGCTCCTGGGTATTGGGGAGTGGCGATCAGCTGCAAACGTTCAGGGTTATTAGCTGATAGCAAGACTTCTTTATACTCACCCATCTACTTGGGCTGCAGGCGAGCACAGGACACAGAGATGAATCTTTGATTGCCATTTGTAAGGCTCAAGAGTTCTCTGCAGAGCACCTTTTTCCTTTTTCAGTACCTGGAAGCTCATAGGAGGTTTGTCTTCAGCTTGTTTGGTGATAGATGCTTTAGCAGTTAAATGGGGGGGAGGGAAAAGGGAAGAAGATTGGCTTGCACAAGAGGTGGGATGGAAGACCAGGTGTGTCATATTAATGCACTTAGCCAGCTTGACTCAGTTTTAGTGGATGCCACACAATTGCTGGAGCCTCAGTGCATGAATGGCGGTGTTGTCTGAACTGCTCTGTATCTCGCAGAGCAATGTAAAACCTTTTAATTTTCAGAGCTGCCAGTCTGGTGGCTGCACTTTGAAGCAGTGCAGTAGCTGAAGCTGTTGGAAACTAGTCGGGGGTGACTGACCATTCTCCAAACAGAAGTCAGATCAAAAAGAGGCTGAAAGGGTCAGGAGGGATTCATAGGCTGGTATGTTGAAGGTGAGTTCAGCAGAAGGGCTGTTCTTGTGGCACAGGTCACTTCTGATCAGGCAGGCATTGGTGGTGTGGGAGAAGGAGGAGGAAGATTCCTGGTTTGATGGAGGC
The DNA here is from genome assembly GCA_013390045.1 of Picathartes gymnocephalus. Lineage (NCBI taxonomy): Eukaryota > Metazoa > Chordata > Aves > Passeriformes > Picathartidae > Picathartes > Picathartes gymnocephalus. Next base: position 68,537 of record WEKY01036174.1, read on the forward strand.
TGGAGGCTTGGGCCTTCAGAAGAAACTGGGCTTGGTAGCCTTAAGCCTGGCTGTGGCTGCAGAGGAGTGTGGAAGTGGATGCAGGTAGGAACATGCTTACTGGTCTCAGGATCTCGTGGGTGTTGTGCTGTGCCACTGTGGGATGAGCTTGAGCCACGGAGGGTTTAGGAGTGTCAGGCAGCTGCTGGAGGCAGTGTGTGTGTGAGGAGCCCAGCAGAGATGCAGATAGGCTGCTGGAGAGCAAGGGGGAGGGAATGGGGACAGCATGTGAGGCCTGCACCTCTTGGGATGCTCTGCCTGCTTGGAGAGGGCAGGAGCATCCAGGCTGTCTGGATGGGATGTTGCTCTAAGGGGATTTGGTTGGTTTGCATAGGCAGAGTAATTTTTTTCTATGACTGTTCTGAGCTGTTTCCTGGGGAGAGAAGACTACTTGTTACAGTAATCACTTAAAGCTATGGAGAATAGTGTCTTCTATGTGGCCTTTGGAAGGGAAGAGGCTGTTCAAAATTTTCTATGCCCTGGGTTGTGATGCCCTTGTGGGACCAGAGGTGGAGGGAAAGTCCCAAGGAGCAGGTGCAGCTCATCATCCCTGCTGGCTGAGGTGGGAAGCTGCCAGGGATGGCTGGGACTGGTAGCCTTGACCCATGTGTCTGAGGGAAAAGGCTGAGAAGTTGTACTCACTGTGAGAAGTACAAATAAAGCATTTATAGTGTATGGACTTTTCCTGCTCTCTGAAACATTCAGGCTCTGAGTAATCTCTCACTTCAAACTGAAAATATCAAGGGATGCTAAGTTGTGAACAATTGTTAAACAGCCTTAAAGAGCTGTATGGGAAACCGTGTACGCTCCTCATTTCTAAGCCTTCCTCAAACAATGAGAGTCTGAGCTATTTATCAGGAGCTCTTTTAGTGCTGGAAGAGAAAGTGAACATTTAAAGTGTATCACAAAATAAAGAGGCACTTTAGGAAGCAATTTGCTTTTCAGGATGTCCAACTAAAAATAAATCTTTCTTTAAACAGCCTTGAAAAGAAAACAGAGATAAGAGATCCTGCCCTTGCTGAGAATAAGGAAAATCTTTTTTCTAGTTTTGATGGTAAGCGTTTCCTCTGGGATCTGGTAACCCCTCTTGGAACTGGTGGAGGACTGAGGGATATGTTATATTCTGTAACAAAGCTGGTGAGAGAGAGAGAAAGACTGTGTGTTAGAAACTTCTGTAGGGGTTTTGGCTAATCCTTTCCACCCCAAAAGCACTACAGAGAGTTCCATCCACCCATCTTTTCTTTGTTTTATGTAACAGTTAATTAACAAGGATGTCTATTTGACAGAGCAATTTCAGGGCACATAAAATATGTATTTTACTTTTATTTTGGCTGCATCAGAACAAAACTCCATTGTTTTCAAGATTTCCACAAAATGTGTCAAAGTAGTATTCTAGAAGCAGTTTCTCATGGTTCTCAAATTCTGGGGGTCTGTTATTTCTTTGCTTACTTAATTACATTCTTGTTTTCACCCAGACAAATCTGGCAATACGTATATGTAAAGTCCAGTCTCTGGTTATGTAAGGGAAAAAAAAATCCCCATCATAATCTGTTTATCACTTTAAGGAACAGAGATGGTGCCGAGTTCAGTGAAAGCAACTTGCCTCTGCTGACGGCTAAGTGCCGTGTCTGGCTTCTCTGGAACTGTGTTTGCTAAGTGGAAAACTGTAGACGAGTGTTTTCTAAGGAGCCTGACAGCTGGTATGTCATCTTTTCCTGTTAATTCTGTCTTCTTTGAGCATTATGTGTTAGTTAGGGAAGCGTGTGGCCATGGATGAGATCAAGGAATGAATTTCTAAGCCCATTGCATGCAGAACTGTATTCTCACAGAGCTTGTTTCATTAACGTGCAGGAGTGAATGTGGACCACATTTGCCATGAATAGTGCAAACATTGTTATTTTGTTAATATTGCAGAGCTATGAGTGTCTATAGGAGCAGGGATAATGTCAATACAGCTGACAGTTACAGCTGTAATCTCTGCTGTGTGGTCTCGGAAAGAGGCCTGTTTTAAAGGCTCTGCAAAAGCAGGGAACATTTCAGCATGCAGATGGCAGCCCAGTCTAAAATCTAGTTCTGTTTGTGCTGAGCACCTCTGTAACGAGCCTTGAGGAACACAAGGGGAATGAGGGAAGTGGTGTGGGGGGAAAGAGGAGGGATATGCTATCTTTCAGGATTGAGACCTCCCTTTGAACTGTCTCTCTCCATTTTTAATAGCTTTTCTGCAAAAGCTGCTTGGGGAGCAGGGTTAGAATGAGTATGAAAGAAGCAAAGCATCTAATCTTTTAGCTTAATAATGAACCTGCATAGACAGCTGTGAATTGGACAGACTTCCTTATTGATGTAAGACCAGAGAGAGTGAAATTGGTGTGGGTGAGAATGGTCTTTTCTCATCTCTTTTAATCTGAAATGCCTTCTCTTTTTGTAGTTGAGGCTCTGTAGAGAGGACCTGTGATCACCAGCAGGGCTGTCTAAAGCACTCAGGAGAAAAGGGCCATGATCTGAGCAACGATGTTTGTTCTGGGTGTCAGCAGCAGAAGAGCTGGAGTCACATGCAGCCATGGCTTTTCTGGAATTTATGGGGTTTATCAGTGACTCTGAAGCCTAAGAGTTCTCATCAGCAACTTGGTTTTTTTACTGACGAAAAGCAGGAGTCAGAGTCCTTTTTTCCTGAGCAGGGCTTCTCCACAGTCCAGGGCAGGCTGGCTGGGTTGGGTCTGAGAGCAGTCTCTGAGTTTTTCTCAGCCCAGAAGAAATTTGCCATCCTGGGACAGTGCCCAGCAACCTTGTCAGCTTTGAGAAGCATATGTGGTCGCCCGTGGCTGGGGCCCCTCTCTCCCCTCAGATGGTTGTGATTACTGCTGCACCTTGCTCTACATTGGGAACTTCCTGCTGTAACTGCATCAGTTCTAGGACTTAGGCTGATTCAAGATGATTCTTAAAATCTCTCCCCTTTCCTCAGTGCCAAGTGTAGATTGTCTTCACATTTTCTTCTCTCCCCCAGTGGGCTTTTCTGTAAGCTTTTAAGTACTTCTGCAAAGTGGTGAGAGGCTAAGCCCCTCTATGTGAACCTAAACTCTGGCTCTGAGAGTCTTTACATTTCCTATGGTAGTTCATGTTGCCTGAAGTCCTGTATCGATTAAACCACAATCTGCAGGAGTAAATATATGTAGAATATTAATGGCTTCTACTCTAGGGGGGAAAAAAGGCTGTAAATTAATTAATCCATTATGTTGACCTCATAAACCATGAGGGCTTGCAGTACAGCTGTAATCCTCCCATAACACGTATTTCACTTTGAATGTCTGTGAAAGGCCTGGACTGCTCAAACTTAGAAGCTGTGATACTGGACACGCATATCCAGCTATCCTAGGATGTGGAGTTAAAATATTTTAATGTTAAGGCTGAACAGTAGTTCTCTCTAGAATCCAGGGTAGTGCTGAATCAGTACATCACTGATGGTGCAGCTGGGTATGAGGCTTAAAAAACAGTAGCTAACTTTCCCACTCCTTTGTCATTCTCGTTCCCCTTACAGTTGCTTTCTGTGTTTCCAAGCGCAGAAGCTGCTGCAATGAGGGGCAATTCAGGGATTTAAAATCTCGTTTGAAGATATAATGAACTTGAATTCTGTGTGAGTTTCTTAGGGAATCGAGGTCAGTGTGTGGTGTGAGCTGATAGAACTCCATCTGGTATTCAGTGCTGAGTAGTCCTAGTTCTTCTGGTTTAGAAATCTGTTAAGATGTGCTGCTTAGGTTTTTATTGAATTTTCTTAGTAGCAATTTAGATGTGTGCATATATCCTATGCTCATCACTCTTTTTAGTGTTTTGATGCTATAGATATTGTAAACTTCATTTATATTTGGAATATTTCAGGGGATTTCCCCATTTCCTGCCCTTTTTTTTTCCTCCATAAACAAGCACTATTTTAGGCAGCTATTGGATCAGAAAATTCTTGTAACTAAATGTTCTTGTGTTACTGCTTGCAAGGTTTTCTGTACAAGGGAAGGCAGCCGTTTGCTCGCTGTTGAGCCTGACTGCCACTTTACCATAACTAAAATCACTTCTACACCCTGCAGCCAGACTTATTAATGGGGAAAGTTAATGGGGTGTTGGTTATCCACAGTATTTTTCTTTTGTACTTGGCACTGAAGCCCAGTTTTTTGTTTTTGTGTTACACTGTAAGATACTTTCTGAAACTTTAAGATTCTGCACTTGGTGTCTTCTACAGTTCCATTTGAAAGATATTTAACCTTTTAGTGGAAGCACTAAAGTATTTTCAAATATAACCTTGGTGTTAACACCAAAGGGGTGGTACTGTTTGTTTCTTCTGAAGTAACTGGTAAGGTTCTGAGTTTATTCCTTTCACATAACAGAAGATCTGTGAGTTTTAGGTTTTTATTCCATTTCTTTTGCACCCAGACATTCAGCCTTTAGGGGAGTCATTACAGATAAATACTATAACCTTGTCAGTATTTAGCTGTGCTTTGTCAGGACAAGACCTTGCTTTTTCCTTGTTGTATTACTGTCATGCAGGTGATACACTGCTGAGCCAGTAATAATCCCAGACAGTTTAGATGTTGTCTCTTTGTTGCTGTTTACTTCCAGTTTGCATAACACAAGCGTTGTGTTGTGCAGGCACACCATGTTTCCCTCATGCCTCAGTTTTGGAGGCAAATGTTAGGAGAAAATGCTCTGGAATGAGCATTTCCACTAAAGAGAAAGGGCTTCAATAACTTCCTTTTCTTCTGCCAGTGAGAGAAATGGATACCAGGGGACGAAAGAGAAAAAAAGTAAAACTGTTTATTAACAAAGCAAGATACCCGCAAAGCAGAGGAGAAAACCTGAACCTTAGAGGCCAACCCCAACGGCGCCGTGCGGCCGAGAGGCGGAGATGGCAACTGCCCTTCTTTGTCTCTGGGGAGAGGGGAGAAAAGGGTTCACAGCAGCTGGGCACCTGTTGAATCTCTGGCGTGGGTCTCTTCCTCACAGTAGCCAAAATTGGTGGATTTTAATGTCCTTTCTCATGTTGGTTCAGCTCCTTCGAGGTCTTGGCTTTGGGGTGGTCCTGCTGGCTCCCTGGACAGGCCGAAAACAAAAAACCAAGCCAAGCCGAAAACAGTTCAAGGGGGGGGAAAAAAAAAACCAAAAAAAAAACCAAACCAAAAAGCTGCTGAGAGGATTGCCAGTACAGCCTCCAGGCTAGAGGAAGGGTCAAAAACTGGCTTCAAGCTAGCAAAAACTAATCCCACAAAAGGAACAACGCAGCGTCCCTGGGCCACGCTGTCCGGAGCATCCGAGAGAGTTTGAACTGAGCCCGGGAGTTCCCAGGCTCTGGCCCCCACCCCCTGGTTAATTTTAAGATACAGCAGCCATTCTGGGCATAAAGCAGATGATTAAGGAATAAAGTATCATAATAAAATCACCCCAAGACACCTAATTTTAAAATTTCTCTTTAAATTTCAGCTGAACAAGGAGAATTAGGCAGATAGGAGTTTAGTTAAGGACCTGAGTCCAGTGGAGACTTAAATCCTGTAAGACAAATGCTGAATGCACACTGCCTTGTAGAATTAATGCTCCTTGTGTATTTAGACAACTTAAGTGGCTGGTTATGATGGTGAAGATGCACAATGAATTAGGCAAAATGAAATATTCTTTGATGCTCTTTGAGCAGCAGAGCGAAGAATGCTGCATGACCCATATCAAGTAGAGCTGAAGAGACATTATTTGAGCTAGCATGCATCTCTGATTTTGAGTATTTTTTCTTTATGTTTGAGATATCAACAAAAAGGAACTGGTGCCCATTGTGGATTCCTTCCAAGCAACATGTTATATAGGTTGAAAATCTTTCAGTAATAAACAGCTCAATGTGGTATGTTGGCAAAGAGAAGACCTGAGAGTGAGTTCATATTAAAATTTAAAGCCTTAAAAAGTGGGGTGGGGAAATGGTTTGAAAAGAAATGAACAGGACTCACTATCTAGCCTGCTGTAAAGACAATGAAAGAATTACTGTTGCCCTTTCATCCTTTTTGTGGGGGGTGAAAACTGTAATTTATTTTTGTGAGATATCTGAGCAACAAAACCTGACAACTGGAAATCACTAAAGAGGTGGGTCGCTGTTTTTAATAAGGGCCTTCTGCATCACAGCTTCTGTGGAGAAACCAGAACCTACAGAGCCTCGTGGTGTGTCAGCAAATCTCAGCCTGTGCACAGACCTGTGCCTGAGTGCACATGCACTGCTTTGCTTTTCTTGTTTCCTTTTAAAAAGCAGCACTGCATAAACAAAGCTTGTGGTACAAATTAGAGCAAAGCTAAATTATACTTAAAGTGTGAACTTGGTGACATCACTGCTGGGTTTTGTGCAAAATATTAATGCTCTGTTTTTCTTCTCTTTTCTAAGTCCCTCCTTCTAACCTTGTCACTTGAAGTTCCTTTGAGTCCCAGAAGCCATATGAGCTGAAGTGGGTGCTGAAAAGACAGCAGGCAGAACGTGAAGGAAACAGGAAACAGGGCAATTTCCTGAGCTCTGTTTTCTGAGGATTTGGGTGGAAGAAATAAGTTTTTCAATAGAAGTGAAGGGCGTTAGGCAGGATATGGGAGTCGGGGTGGTTTATGTTAGAAGAACAAAATTTGTGCTGCATTGCAGCCTGGTCCCCTTGTAGTTTTGAGTGCTTACAGGACACTGTGACAATTGCCTGAAGTCAGGTCTGTAGCACAAACAGGGTGAAGGGGGAAGGAGCAACCTTGTTGGTAGTGCAATGATGAAGAGTTAAGTTGTTGCACCTTGCTTCTCCTACAGTTCTCCCTCTGATAGCAGTGACCTCCCTTTACTTACCTGGGTACAAATACAACCTGGCAGGTCACAAGGCTTGGACAAGCAATTTTTTCACTTTTGTCAACAAGCACTTCATTCTGTGTCTCTTCCCTCCTCTCAGTGATTTTTTGGCAAGTTGGTTGTAATTGGTATTTCTATGTCCTTATTGAATAAGATGTCTTCAGTGTTCTGGGAACAATGTGAACTTGGTTCCCCTCTTATGAGGCATATCCAGTAGAGTATTACATTCTTGTTACAGCTGTGAGCCCCTACTCACACCTGCTTGGAGTTTGCAGCATCAGAGTAAGCAGCTCCTCGGGGAAATGCTGCTCAGTGCCTGTGAGGGGAAAGTTTGTCAGATGGCAAAATCAGCCCCTGCTTGCAGTGAAACGGCATTCAACTTTTACTGGTTTATTCTATCTTGTGTCTTGTCAAGCTGGCACAGTTTTGCTCATGTTCTTAAGCAGACCATAGACATCCAGTACACATTTATTCCCAGAAGCCTCGCACAGGGCTGGCTTGAGTCTGCAGTCCATCCCACTGCCTGATAGGTGAGTGAATGGCCCTGAGGAGGGAGTTGAGACTGCTCCTGTTGCGAGACATGGTGAGAGTCTTGGCACACTCAGCTCCAGAAATCTCCTGAGCAAATCTAGAAACTTAGTCTTGAACTAATACAACCTTCCTTCTTCTGCCTGCTGGACATTCTTCTGGGGGAAATACAGCTTATTCTGTATCTTGTGTTCTTTGTTAACCTGAATGTTTAAAAACAGTCACCTCTGATAGGGCAGCCTGAACAGCCTGATTGTAGTTGGCTCCTGTCTCGGGACAGAAACCAGCTGACCCACTGGTCACACTGGTGTGACTGATCCCACTTCCTGGTGGAATGTCTGCCATGGTGGAGGTGACAGCTCAGACTCTGATGTGTATTTTCATGCCAGCCTCAGTGGAGCTGTCAGATGTGACAAGCTGAGGCTTTGGGCTTGATTATGGATGACTGGGTGGTGCTGTGGTTTCTTGACCTTTTCCTGATTTGTGGAGGTACAGAGACTGACTGCCTTGGTGAGGCCAGGGCTTCAAAAAGTAAAACTCCTATCAATGCTGGCAGGACCAAGAATTTTTCTGCTCTGCCTAGCATTAATATTGGTTGGCAGAACTTGCTTTGAATTCTGAAATGTATTTAATGCAGCTTAGCTTGTTTGGGGTGGAGATGCACATACCCACATGAAAAAGGACCTAGGAATTCTGTATTTCAGCTGTAATTACTGAAGGGAGAGAAGTGGAGAGGTTAATTTGCAAAGCTATACTTAAAAATCATTCTAGCGTAACATCACTGTTACAATTATCTGTCAAAAAATTTAGTTCAGTTACTTTTTTTAAGCTCTCTTGTCAAGTTGGCCTTATGGGTTTCAGGATTGTGTTACTCCAAGGAGAGGTCAAGGAAGAATGAATGCTAATTCTGTCATTAACCACTGTCAGACAGCCTTCAGTGCATATTATTCCTTGAAAATGCCTTAGCATCATTACTGTGCAGAATCAATAGGCATAAAGTGCCATAGAATTCAGGGAAGAAAAAAAATCCACTGCCTGTTTATAGATTGTAGTACGGTAAGGTGAGAGGAAGAGAACTTCAGTTTTTAAGTGGTGATTTTGATATAACTGAATAGCAGCACAATTCCTATCGTGCAAAAGATTACACAGGGTCCCTTACATTTTCTTCATACAACGATGGGGCAGTAATAAAATTACAAGGGAAGAATATTTGATGTAATAAACTCAAACTGAATAAGCTTCAGAGAACAGCAGGACATGGCACCCTCTTGCTGCTTGGTTGTGTTGGGCAAATGTTCAGAGCTGCAGGGGGTCTGGGCGGCTCCTGAAATTGAGGGTTTGGGACCCCTGAGTGAGCTGGGCGGGCAGATGTGTTACAGCATTTATGGGAGGATTCAGTTTAATTTTCCTCAGTTTTGACTACTAATGCAGGTAGTTTTGTGCATTTCTGTTTAATTGAAACCGCTATAAAATATTTGCTGAATTGCTGAATTTGTTTGGTGCAAATAATAACTTCACAGTGATTTAGATGACTGCCTACTTTATCTGATAATGAGTCCTGATCTAGAGTCTGTGTCTTATATGGAGATGAATTCCTGGAGTTTAAATATATCAGGCCACGTAAAGGCCATGACTTCAAGCTAAGTATATATTTGAGGACGCTTGCTTATAATTAAGCATCCCTCTTTGAGAGACATGGGCTTTGATGAGTTCAGATTTGTTCTACCTGTCTTTAAGTGCAGAGAAGGAGCCTCAGTTTGCTCTTGCTGTATTTTCTTGAATGGCCTGGTACTTGTAAATGAAAATAGAATTAGTTCCAGTAGTTATATAAAATTAAAAAAGAAAATTCTGAACTAGGTTTTCCCTTTTTCTTTTTTAATGTACCTAATATAAAGTAAGTAGTAAACTTCACAGGAGATACTCCTGAGACCTATATTCATTGATTTCTGAATTTTGTTCACCTTTCTTTATCTCATTGTATGGAGAAATTTCTGGAACATCATTAATTGTAGGCATTGTAGGAGGTTTTACAAGGCCACTGGTGGGAAAGTAAGGTTGCTCAGACAGATTGCATGAAAAATCTACTGTGTCTTTTCCTGAACAGTATGAATATTTTTTTTAAGTGTGCAGCCTGTTTGTATGAGACAAAGCTAATTATGACCATCAGGGTCCTCCCCTTAAATAACATATAAAAATCTGCCAGATTAGACCCATACTACTCCAAATAAACTGTTACATCTTGTGATTTTTTTTCTTTGAGAGCAAAATGATATTTTTGAGGTGTCATTTAAAAAACCACAACCCTTTTGTGTGATAGTAAGAGGTAAATAGTTCATACATGGTTACTTTGAAATGTTATGTGTTCCTACTCCTGCCTAAACATAAACTGAGAAGTTGTTACATTAAGCCATTGCTCTGTAATGGTTCTTTGAGAAATGTTCAACTGTAGCTGCTGCTTTGTTTTAGTGAAAAGCTGTGATTCAGACTTTGTACTATGTTTGCATTTCAGCTGTCACAGAAAGTGAAAGATGAAGCCTCTTGTTCTCTTGGTTCTTGTGATCTGTACTGTAGTCAGCATGAATTTGAAGCTTGTGTCAAAGAGAAATTCTGGTAAGTCACAGAAAATTATTTTTACTTTTGGATCTGGACCTCATGCTCATGCAATCAAGCATTTTAGATGGCTGCTTTTTGTTTTGCATATATACTACTTGTTCTGTTCTGCCAAAAAAAAAAAAAAGAAGAAAAACAAGTCATAACTGGTATGGTTTTTTTAGTAAATGATTACAGGATGAATTTTCTTGCTATAATTTCTGTTGGTATGACTTTAAGCTGTTTGAAAGTGTCCTTATGTTTCCTTTTTAAAAAAAAATATAAAAAGGAAATGTTGATCGGGTCGAAACCTCACAAAGGTGATAATGACTTTGGCATTGTTCTAATATCCAGTCTTTTACTCGTGCTAAGGGATTTTCTTAACTGTGGATGTGGCCTGTGGTGAGTTTTAGGTCTGGATGATTTTTTGTATGTTGAAAGGTCACATTTGAAAAAGTTATGTTGGCCAGACATGTGATCATATATAGGGTTAACTGGGAAGAGCTCTCCTGAGTAGATAATCTCTGATTACTCTGGCAGTGGAAAGCAGTGGTTCATGTTTATATCTGCTTTTGAAACCTAGTAGTAACAGAAAACTTCAAAGAAGCATTAGAATGTGTCCTTCCAGGGCAGAGAGTTCATCAGGATAATGGTTCATCTGTACTTGAGCCCGAAGTGATGTCTACTCCATGCAGCTCTGCCCTCTCAAAGGAGTGACTTCACGAGGCTGTTTGTATTTCTCAAGTAAGCTGTGAATTTGGAAGCCACTGGGCAGACAAGTAGGTCAGCTGCAGTGCTACACAGTGGTGTCAGTCTGCTACAGCCTGGTGTGTGTGTAAGGGTAAATGTTGGGCTCTTAAACCTTTGACTGCATGTTGTTTTTCTGCACTGTGTGCTATACTTACATGTGTGAGGGCTTCCACTGACCCTGCTGTCCTCAAGGTCTTCAGTCTTTTCAACACTGCAGATAGAAACAGAAATTAATGACTTCAGTTGGTGTGGCCTGTGTTAAGTTTAATTTCTGCATTTCTTGAGAACAGAGGGGAAAATTACTGGGCCATTTATTAAAAAGAATTACGTGTCACATCCCAGGCTGAGAAGTGTTACTCTGGGAACTGCCAGATGCTGGGCTGAATTCTTTCTGCTGGGCTGGAAGGTGCAAACGGAGGTTCTAAACTGAACTAGTCTCTAGCCTTTTATTGGGGTTATTGTTTGCCCCGTGAGAGCAGTTGTGGGTGTTGGGGTTTGGCTACAGTGGTCTAAACTCTGCTAAGGGTGATGGTATTCCTGTTCTTCAAAACTGCTGTCACTGGCCTGGATGGAAACCCTCTGTGAGATCCACAATCAGTGTAACTCAACAGCCTCTCTTCACTGATGCCAGGCAACAGCACCTGGCTGCTAGCAAGGGTCTGTGTAATTCCTTTACTAGAGGTACACGACTGTAGAAGTGACTTGCTGGTGGTTGTAGCACCATTAGGCTGGTAGTTTAATTATATATATATATATTTTTAGAATCTTTTCTTTGACTCTGCAGAATGTCTTGTGTTAATAGCGGCTGTTGACAGTGTCAATTTAGGTTCAGTTCTGGTGGGAAAAATGCTTTAATATGTTAGACTACCTCTTGCTAAATATAACCCACTAGTGAATAGGTGGTTCTTTTTCATTTTGTTTGATTGTGCCAGTATGTGTTGAGAATAAGATGAAGAAATGCACATAAAGTAAAATTATAGTTTCTTTGCAAGTACATAATCATGTAGTTGGCTTTCACCTTCAATACTCATTCTGGTTGCAGCATGGAGCAAACTATTGATTTATTTTCTTTTTTTTTTTTTTTTTCCCCCACTTCATTGTGTGTGAAATAATTTTCTGTTTCTGTAATATCAGCACTTGGAGTAAAATTAATAATTTGGCTCCTTCTCTGAAAGGTCTTTAGATTTGAAGGACTATTGTTTGATTGCTTGGGGCTTCACTAAACGTTATGTGTTTTGAAGAGAGAGATGCTCCAGCAACTTCTGAATTTTAATTGTTTGTATAATTTCAGTGGAAGATCAGGGACAGTGGGTGGATGCATGCAGGCAAATGCACAAAGCAACAGTGTCAATGTATTTTCCATAGGGTGACAGTAGTTGTAACACGCTGACGCTGTAGTTTGGGGTTTTGTTTTTTTTTTTTTTCCACTGGTGTCTTGATGAAGGAAAGTAGAAAGGGGAAATTAATGTGATGGTTATTTGTGGGCAGCTGCACTGCAGCGTAAACTGCAGGATAGTAAGAAGAGTGTTTTAGCTGTAGATTAGAGCTGAGGTGGGGGAAGAGGATGAAAGGCCCAAAGGATGCTTTAGGGACAGGATCTCTGCAGCAGAGTCTGGATGGTGTTGTAGGCTTGGGTCTTGCTGGCTTTCGGTATGGGGATGTCTGTGCTGGTGAGCATCTTTAAAAGGGGAAGGGAAATTGTGCAGACAGTTATGTAGAGCAGTGTGAAGCAGTGCATGGAAGGTCCTGACACTGATGGTGAAGACAGATTTGGGCTACTAGAACAGTAAAGCAGCAAAATTGGTGTCTTTGCTGACTTATGTAGACTGGCATTTTTTCTAAGTAGTGCATAGAATTATTGCATGAATGGCCAGAACTGTGATTAGTGTCAAGTACAAGAGCAATTATGAAGTTGACTGACATGCGTGTAATATCACATAATGGAGTGTATCTTGTTTAAGGGGTAGGGAGGATCTAAAGAGAGCTGACTTGAAGAGGAGCGAGGAGAAAGTGACGTGGTGTTGTCAGGTAATGCAAAGGCATCACTCGACCGCGGCAGTCAGAAAGGGGGCAGAATGTCCAGAAGGGCTTTATAGGTGAAACTGGGGTTGACTTAAAGAGAGGAAAGGTTTGGCTAGGAAAGCACCTTCAGAGGCTGGTGCAGAAATTCTCCTTCAAAGTCCAAGAATGGAAACCCAAGGGGAGAAAGTTGAGGATGAGAACTCCAGACAGCAAGTACAGACAGTACACAGAGGCTGGACAACAGGCAAGGGTCATTAAAGAGAGGTCAGGAGGGGAGGATCTAAGATGTTAAACAGAAGGTGATGAAATGATGCTCCAGTTGTAAGCATAGGACTGTAGTTTGCTGAATAAACAATTCTCATGGAAGGGAGTAGAAAAGCAGAACTGAAAGATTTTTCTCATGTCCTTTGCTTGCCCTTTCTTACTGATTCAGGTGTCCATATTTCCCATTTGGAAAAGAGAAGCAGGGATGCATATGAAGACTGCAAATAGATTTTAGAGTACCCTGCTGCAAAAATGACACAGAAACTTGTAGCAAGACAAATTTGTTTGGCCGCTTCTCACTTGAGATGCGGTGCCAAAATAATTTAAATGGGTGAGCTAGTTTGATTATGCTCATCAGATTCTTCTTTACAGGCAGCAACTTCCTGATGCTCCAGAAGAAATCTGTCATGTCTACAGAGTAACGATTGCTGTTTGTGGTGGGAACAGAATAGTTTGCCTCAAGCATCTGTGTGTGTGTAATGTTGACTTAAGTTTCACAGGCATTTCTTAATATTAAAAAGTATTTTTGAACACTGCAGGTTATCCTTTTTGCCTGCTTTAAGAAGTAAAACTGAGCAAACAGCTAATGTGGGGACTGCAGCCTTAGCAATATCCTAGGAAGGGTATTGTGCAGGTGGAGGTTATACAAATGAATTGAAGATGTGGGAGTTGCTAGGATCTCAGCTGGTAGGTGATTTCCTTTTAATCGGATTAAGTGACTTATTTTCCCAAATGCTTTGCATAATCATAGCAGGGAATATAATAGCAATTAAAAATCACTGCATTTTTTAAGCAAAAGATTTTTCAGATTATAGATTGTTTGACTTACTAGATATAATTCCAGTAGTGAATAATTGATGCCATTTATTGTTGCCGTATTATTTGCTGAGGTGAAATACCCTGTCTGAGCATGGTGGAGCTCTGGAGGGCAGACCAGCCTTGTGTGGAGGAGCAGGGGCAGACATCCCCAGGGTTTCTGGGAGGCTGCAGGGCATTTAGGAGGCTTTCTGCAGGGTAACACATCTTAATGGGCTCAGACTTGGCACGGTGTAGCAATGGGGAACAAAGACACACAGACCTCGCTCTCGCTTGCTCCAAAAAAGATCGTTTATTGCAACAAACCAAGCCTTTTTATGATCGAAACTTAACCAAAACAAGCATGTGTTCCCTGCCTGCCCCTGCAGTGTCACTGTCCACGCGTCCCTTTACCCAACCAGCTTTCTGATCGTGTGGTGTCCACACATCTGGCCGAGCAATCACTGCCTCATGCACGAGGTGACCACGCGCCAGCCATGCAACCTGTTCTCTGCTTATAGAACCCCTCTTTCACCTCGCTGTTAGCGGAACCTTTCCCAGAGTGCTTTTTGGTGAGCAAGTGTTGCTGCGTGGGCTCAGGCTGCTCAGCACCGCAGCCTTCCTGTAAGCGTCTCCACCGGGGAAGGCGCTCCGGTCGGGGTGGAGAAGGCACACCGCTCTCGCACGCACAGCTGGTGGAAATGAGGCTACAGAGGCAGGAGGGGTTTTCCTATGGGCTCCCAGTGGTGTTTATTAGTGGCGGAGGTCGATGCCTGTACAGTGACGGACCTCAATGGCCATCCACACACCAGAAGGTTCCAGGGACGAAGACCAAGAACAATGGGAGAGACCAGGGTTATATACTGGGTAGGCAAGGGGCGGAGAGAGCATCAGGGCCAATGATCTGATGGCCTGGGGGTGGTACATAGGAGGGGCCAGGGTATGAGGGCCAATGGGATGACAGGAGAGGAGTGGCTAAGGAATACAGGCCGATGGAGGAACAAGGACTGGAGAACCCTCCAGAACGTAACCATATAGGGGAGCAAAGGGGCAGGGAGGCCAACGGGTCATAAACCAATGGGGTTACAGAACTTAGAACCTGGCCATATAAAGTAAACAAAGGGGGTGTAACTGAGGTAACTGGCAGCTGGTCCTTGAACTTCCATGGGAGGAGCCAAAGCCTAGGGGGCGCCCTTCCAGGGCATCCACAAGCAAGGATGAACGGAATTCAACAGGATTTCTTGTCTCCCACAGCACGTATATGTCCCCCAAGCTACACAGTCATGTCTTCTCCTCCCCTCTGTCAGATGGATTTGCTGTGGGATTCCAGCCTTCCTTCTCCTCCTGTTTATCTTGGGACCATCCAAAAGGCATTCATGCCATAGGAGCAAGTGTATCTCTCATCTTCCACCCACCTTGTCACCCTTCACCTGCATCTGACTTTATCACCCATGGCTTGGGAGAGAAAGGGCTTGATGTGGCACTGGGCCTTGCTGTGTATGGACATAGCCAAACTGTCTTAAGTTCTCATTGATGTTTGATCTCATTGCAGTGCCTTTTAACACATTAATTTAAAACTTATTGGTTTGACATTTTGTGCCTTTTAAATGTCATGCAGCCAACTTACTCTGGTCTGCTATAGATGTTTCAGAGACCTTCACTCTCCTGCAGTTGTCACTGCTTGTGCCTACGATTTCCATCTGCTCCCTTCTGTGAAGCTCAGTCTTTCTGTGTTGTTGCCTGACCACTTTGGCCATGGAAACTGTGGCATACATGGAAGTGGAGGTGTTTGTACTTCAGAGATGACTCATGGATTTGTGCCTGGAGTGGGATATTCTAGATGAGCCTAACTCTAAAGTCCACTGCTCCTGCTGGAGTGGGGCCAGAGGAGCTGCTGGATGCGTGCTCACACTTGCCATTTGCTTTAGTTTGCAGCTGCATCTCCCTGAAGAGCTGACTTCTGACCCTGATGGTAAATGCATGGCCATGAGCCCTCCCATGTTTGAGATACCAGGGATGCAAAAGAGGCTTTTGCTGCCTGTGAATACTGTGCAGACAGAGGAGACGGGAGCTTGGCAGCACTCATCAGCGCATGCCGATCTCTTACTTTTCCCAGAAGATGTTAAGTTGTTCACAGCTCCAGCAAATAAAGCCAGAATCACTGCTGTTCTAAGCTGTTATCAGTGCAGGAAAGCACAGCCTCTCCTGCATAAGCAGTGTCTGCTCACGAGCTCATGGCTGCTCTCCATCTGTTCTGTTTGGATCAGTGGGAGGCGAGGAGCCAGGCTCCTGGGCTCAGTCAGGTCTCAGGGGGCTACCAGAAAGTCAGCTGTGAAGCTCTGGTTGTCATGCACCTCATTACAGGGATCTCAGCCTTAGTTTCTTCTCCTCTAGACAGAAAGGGACTTTGCAGCTGGACAGAGCTGTCTGGAAGACAGCTGGCAGCATCTGTTTGCAGGTGGGGAGGAAGGGATGTGTACACAGAAGAACAAGAAAGGAAATAAATAATCTACTAGAGGTTTGGGGTTTTTTTTTTAGTGACCTCAGCCTGACAAGGTTTAAATTTTGAACTTAGTTAAGAACTCAAATATTTAGCTATTGCACACATTTAAAATGAGTTAATGTATAATTTAAGCAATTAAAATATTGAGCTGATACTTAAATATTAAAGCTAGATTCCTTCCCAAAAGGGAAACCTTTTGTATTTGAATAAAATAAATGAACACAGTTAAATTGTTTCAAGCCAAAGTAAATCACAAAGGTAGCATCTTCAGGGGATAGAGAGAAATAAGCAAAGCATGAAAGAAATGCCATTTCCTCAGTTAAAAATCTATAACCTTCCACTTTCACAATGGCTATCATCTGTTTGGATATCTGTTCTACATCTAGATTCAGCATGTAGAAGTTCATTAATAATATCTGAACTGCTAAAATACATGTCATCATGACTGAGTTTTGGTTTTTTTTCCCTCTCCAAAATGGGGCTTTTCGAGCAAAAAAAGCCTAATTTATCCAGGTGCCTTTGCTTTATTTTCTTTAAGATCCTACTTAGAAATTTTAAGAGAGATCTTCATTTCAATATTTGTAGTGTGCTCACCTTGAGGACGAGTGTCCTAGGTTCATGTCCTTACTCTGAAACTGTCTGTCCTGAAGGACAGGAAAAGTTCTTCTGGCATGTTTTGTTTTTCATCTTGTTCATGAAAATATTTTTGGAAGGTTTGTCTTACATAATGTTCAAATGAAAGTATGAATAATACAGCTGCAGACTTACCCAGAGCACTTTTCTAGCTCAGTGTGTTGGCTGGTCCTGGAGATGAATATCTGCTCATTTGGGGACATCTTGTGCTGCAGGGGCTCAGAGGTGATTTGGACCTGTAGGAGCTTGAAGGAATCTGTGGTGTAATGGCTTCACTTTGGGTCAGCTCCTGACCAGGAACTGTTCTGATGTGTGCTTGAGTTTTGGTAACTTAAGTACATGTGAAGGCAGGTTTTACACCCTGCTGAATATATTTGAAGGAACATAAGTAAGGTTCCTTAGATTGAACTAGATATGAATATTAATACACATTTTCATATCTCTGTCTGCTGAATTTAAACTTTTTATTCTTCACTTTTAGAACCTTGCTTGTTGTTTGAGGTGCATTTCAGTTTTGAGTTGCTAGTCCCTGTAACACAATGTATCAGAAATTTCTAATTTTTTAACTTGTTTTTGCCATTAGTGTAGCTGTTACAGTGATAAGCGGCAAAATTGTGATGTAGGAGATGTTGGAATCACTATGGCAAATAGTGAGCAAAAGGAGAATTAAGATGCATTTGTGGTTTTGTTTTGTTTGGCATTCAAGTTTTTGAAGAAGCTGGTTTTACAGATAATAAAGGAAGCATTAGATTTTTGCCTTCTCAGGAGGTGCAGTTAAGGATTTCAAGTTGTTGACCTGTGGAGGAAGGAAGGAATATGTTTTGGGCAGTGCTTGTATGTACAAATGTTAATACATAGACCTGTGTGAGATTGTTGTGTGCTGTTGTAATTTGCTAAAGTAGATATGAAAGCAAAATTGATCTGAGCTGCAGTGTCACCTCTAGAGGGTACATTAATCACTTTATTAATCTCTAATCCTTTCATATCCAATCAATTCTTTCCTACAAGAAGCATGATTAGTACTTATAATACATACTGATATGTGAACACACAATGCTCTGCCACTGAGGACAGAGACTTAGATTCAAGTTAATCTTCAGACCCGAGCACTTTGGTTTTCCAAGACATGGTCACCAGGCTGCCCATGTCCCCAGCCTCTGCCATCAGTTCCTTCTTGCCTGCCCTCCCTGTGTGGTTCCTTGTTCAGGCAGGAACAAGACAGCATGAGGGTATTTCTGTTAGCTTGATTTGTTTCAAACCTCCTCCACTTTTGGGAGTTGCACAACTGTAGCTCTGTTGTGCTGTGTATGACCATATGACCTGTGGAAACTAACTCACTCCCAATTACATGTGGTGTTTTTCTGTTTTGTGGTTTTTTTTGTTTGCTTGTTTGTTTTGTTTTTGTTTTGTTTGTTTTTGGTTTTTGGTTTTTTTTGGGTTTCGAGGTTTTTTTTGGGTGGGTTTTTTTTTTTTTTTTTTTTTTGGGGGTGGTNTTTTTTTTGAGGTGAGTTTTTTGACACTTCAGTGTAAGACAAGTGGAGTTGGTTTGCATCTTTCAGGAACCAGGACTGCTTTAAAAAGGTATCTGCTGAGATTTCTGCATCTGTTATTCCAGATGGAAATTACATAGTAATTGAATAAGTAGGAGAGTGTATGATCCAGGCAGATGTAGGCATTGCTCAGTGGTTTTTCATAAAGAAACTGGAGGCAGTGGCAGTACCTGATGTGAGTTTTTGTATCTCTGTCTCATTCCTGGGGCTGTAACGAAGTGGAAGGAAAAGGAACCTCTGTTAGTCCCTGACTGCTGCCCTGGCCTTCCAGCCCCTCTGGGACAGAAGGCAGCAGGAAAAGTGGTACATGTCAGCTCCCCTTTCAGTGAAGGGGCCTGAATAGGGCAAAAGGGAAAGTCTGAAGTTCCCAAATTACTTTCTAATGTTTTAAAGTACAGTATTTTGGGTGTCACTCTTGCATGTGTCCGGGGGATGTGCTGGTGTTTAGACCTCTAGTAACCATGTGTACAGTTCAAATGTTTGTTAGGGCTGTGTAGCAGAGGCCTTGAAACATGATGGTAGTATTATTTTTTTTTTGACTTTCCATGTTCTAGTTGTACTTTGTTACCTGGGCAGGGTTTTTTTAAAGTTTCATGGGACTATTCGATGTTTTCAGTAAACATCTGCTACCATGGTATTTCATATGAGTGCTTTTTGTCTCTAATGTTTGCTTCATAGTTATTCCCTTTTTACAGATGGCAGAAAATCAGCAAGAGAAAAAAACCATATTAAGGTTGCCCAGCACACTGAAGGTGATGCAGGGAATAACACATAAATTAAACGTTTCCCTCTGTTTTGTTGTGTTGCTAATGCCTTAGGCAAGGACAAGGAAAGCAGTCCTGTCTCCTAGAGAAGTTTTGAGGCTAAATAAGCATGTGTATAAAATGTGCTTCTATGACCTTGGATACATGGGATAGAGAAAAGCTTCTTTAATTTCTGTTATTTTTCAGTAGAAGATAGAAAAATGTGTCAGCTAGAGAAGGAAGAGGAAAAGGAGAGATATTTGGTTATACCAGGTTCTGTGCACTAGTTCTAGGCTTAGAGCTTTTGCCTTTGGATGTTGCAAGTCTGTTGTGTATACTGGCTATTGGCTGTCCTTCCAGTGAGTAGTGGGGACACAAGAAGAAAAACAACTTAAGACTGTAAAATTTCACGAGGAATACCTGAGGAACCTCGAGCCCTGGAGGTGCCAATCAGGTCTCTTGGGTAACAAAGTTAATAGAAACCTCTGTGTATATTTGCTGCCCTGACCTAAAGAACATTTGCTGATCCTGAGCTGCTGGGACTCTGCAGGCTGTCAGCTGCACTTCAGCCACTCTGGACTCCCCCTGTGCTTACCAAGTAGCTGCCCTTAGATTTTTAGCAGTACCAGGAACTGCAGTTCTGTCCTCAGATGAGTGAATAGCCTTAAACACCTTTGTCCAAGGACACCTCAGTGTATAGTCTAACCAGATGTTCATGTTTATTTAAAGAAATGTTGGTCCTTTCATCACACTGTACAAGTAAAATTTGAGGGCAAAGTTGTTTCATGGATTTTTTAATTATTTTTTTTCTTTAATATTTGAGATTTACTTTTCTGGTATATTGAAGATAGAATTGACTTCTTATTTGTGAAGACTGGTGTTAATATAGCAGATCAGACTTTCCACAAGGCAGCAAGAATTGTTTGTTCTTGGATTTAGGCATTATGGTTTTGTTTTGCTGGCAGACTTGATGCACTCTGTGATCCTTATTGGGATCAATGTGCAGAGCTACTTCATGCACGCTTATGCTGTCTTACATGTTCAGAAAAATATATATATCAGTGGGCTTGGAAAGGGAGGGGTAATGTGAGATACAGTCATTGATGTCCTTGAGTTATTGGTAAAATGCAGAAATATAATCACATTCCTCAGAACAGAGCTCATCAGAATTTCTTTTCCAGTGACACAATTTCATTTTGAACAATAAATTCGCTGAGACAGATACATTTACTAATCAATGGAAAAGTGCTGGGACATGAATCAAAGGCAGGGTTATTCCCAGGCTCTGTCTCTGGAGCTGAACATCAGTACATCTGGCATCCTTCAGATGCACGTCAGAAGAAGAAGCTGGAAGACGGTGAACGCAGAGTGGTCAGGTCTCCACTGTTTCTGGCATTCCCTGAAGCATTCATCTGTGTCAAATCCCTCAGGTTTACTGCAGAGGAGATCAGAAAACTGAGAAAGTGGGAGCACTTTAGTGGAGCCAGGTCATCCTGCAAAGCTTCCTTGGCTTCGTGCTGGAGGTGGATCTGTGGCCATCAGCGCTGCTCTCTGGCAATCCTCCTTCAGGACCTGCTTTAGGCTCCTATTGCAGAGTCTGTTTTGCTGAGAAAATAAACCAACTTTCAGGTGTTTCTAAAACACTTGTTTGTTCTGGTCCTTGGGGTTTAGAAAAGAAAGTTTGAAACTTAAGCCAAGAAAATAATTATTAAAAATTGGAGCTCTTGAATGTAGTATTTGTTTTTGTTGTGACCTTGAAAACCTTGCCCTATTATACAAAGCCAGAGAGGTGTGAATAATGGTGTGGGCTTAGACATAAGGAAGGAAATTAGGATGTGTATCACTGATGACACACTGGATATAGTATTTCCATTCAAAATGACATCTGTAATTTTAGGGAAATCGGGGACCACAGTGGAAATGCACTTAGGAGTGGAATGTTTCAGCTTTATTGGAGCAGATTGAAAGCTGTAGCTTTTTGGCTGACTTCTGATATAGGTCAACATAATTCCTATTTGCTGTGACTTTATATCATGTTATTTACAGCATTATGATTTTTTCATCTGCATTGGATGATTAAATTTGCTCTTTACCACTCAGTGTTTATTGCAAAGGGTTTTGTTCCAACTGTACAATGTACATCTGACTTACTGCATGAGAGAGAAAACCCAAATCCAACCACCTGGGATACTTGTCTGCAACTGTTTTGGACTTTACACAGGGAGACAGCTCTGCTGAGGAAGAAAGGTTCATTATTAAATCCTGTTTTGGAAACATCTACAAAGGAACTGTTCCATTTGCTGTCTTTCATAAAGAGCTGTAATTGATGGTTTTCTCTGAAGGACACAGATCCCATGTGAACAGTTGGTTATTCAGAATGCTGTTGTGTGAAGTCACTTGCAGAATGTGTCACCAACTTGCTTCATGTTGTAGTAAGGAAGACTCCTGGTGTGCTATAGTGATTAGTTGGAAAAATATCCTTTTTTTTCCCCAGGAATGAAATGCTGAGTAACTTGGTCATGATAACTTAGATAATATAAATTCCACAACATGATTGTAGAATGGCTTGGTAATGTCACACACAGTTGAAGTGTTACATTAAGTCTATCATTGGTGTGTAAATGTGGTCATCCTCAAGAAAGGCAAGTGGTTTGTTTTTTCTGGGGGCTGCTGGGTAAAAGCTCTCCTCTAAAGTATTTTCATGGCTACAATTGGCATGTTTTTCAGGGCTGCCCTTTCAGAATGATAATCTGTAATATAAAAATCAGATCTCCTTTAATAGTTTTATTGTGCACATGAAAGTTGTTTATCAGTGTAGTTACTTAGATAATTTAACGCTCCTTCCATGCTTTACTACAGTGCTTTCCAACAGGGAACTGTAAAAGGTGATTTTGATCTCCTTAAACTTTGTATAGATTATTAAGGAATATTTTTTTTTAGTGGCAGAAGAGGGAATTCTATTTTTGCATAATCTAAAAGTTCCTTAAGACTCACCATTTAAAATCACATCAAGCAGATAAGGGAAGAGATGGGAGCAGTCAGTCATCTTGCTAAGTGTTCAGGGATTCTTGAGCATCAGCATCCATGGCTGGTGATCCCCAGCTGTGGAGCTGAGCAGCGTTTGGTGACACTCAGTGTCAGGTGTTTCCAAACGGCTGGTAGTTGAGAGGGAATAAATCCATCAGTGGTCTTGTGTAAGCACGGTACTGGCTCTTCCATTCTGTCCTTTGAGATGTTATTAAAGGTATCTTAGTGCCCCAAACAGTTTAGAGGAAGGGAGGTGGCTGAGCTGTCTCCTTTTCAGGGTCCTGTTCCCTGGCTGAGCTGCCCTGGGAATGCAGCCCCTGCTCGGGGTGGTCTCAGCAGGTCCTTCTCCAGCTTGTGTCCCACACATGGGGTTTGGGCTCTGCTCTAGGGAATGGGACTGGGCTGTGTCATGTTCCATGTTCCTCTTTTTTATTTTCTCCTTTGAGAAACTTTCTGTAGAGTAGGATATGCTGTAATGTGCCAGGAGAATTAAACAGAGGAAGTATCTATGTAAAGTGAGAGAGGAGCTCATTAATTGGCTAAAAATTAGGTGGTTTCCATCTGAGTAATTGGTGTTGGCTGGCTGGCCAGCCTTCCTCAGTCTAAGAAGTAGCTCATTAGTAGAATACACACAGATGGTACTGTGCTCTGAGGTACTTAAAATACACAGGCAGAGAGCTGTGTTAATAAGGCAAACCTGTCCTTAGCCTCTGTGACTGACTTTGCTACAAGCAGCAGAGGGAATGGTGTAATTTGGTAAATATGATTAGGTAAATGCATTTCCATAAATTTATTTAGTTTTCACTTTTTTTCCTGCAGATAACAGATTATGATAAATACTCAGAGTAATTTACTGTTTCTGGAAAAATTCTATTGCAATAATAGACTTAGCATAACTGCTTCATTTCTTCAATAGCTGATTTACCCATATAATTGTCTAGAGGGGGAGATGCATTCAGAGCCCAATATTTATTTGGAATATATATAGATTTTTTGCTCTCTGTTCTTTCTGCATGCAGTTTGTTAACAGTTAATTCAAAGTAAGACTTTTTCTTGAGTCCCTTCTGCAAATGTTAATGGATAATAAATAAGGAACTGCCCACCCGGGAAGATGGTAAATGCCGTGCCTGGAGGAGGCTCTGACACTGCTGGGGGGTGAGCAGGGACACTGTGCCTTCCTCCCAAACAAACTGCCTGTGCCCCTGGAGCTGCACAGCCCTGGGGAGGGGACAGCCCTGGTTCCCCTCACTTCAAAGCTGAGGGGTAAATTCAGAGGTGATAATAAGCATGGCTTCATCTTCAAATGGCAGATTGTCCCTCTGCTCCTCATCCCACGTGTCCCTTCAGTGGAGAACTGCTCCAACCCTACTCTGGGCAGTCTTTTGTCTGAGCAGTGTCTGAGCCCATCTTAAAATTAGTGCACTTGACTGTGAGTAGTGAGAAACTTCCCTCACCCCATCTGCAAATTCTTAAGCATATTGACTTTTGTGTTTAAGAGGCTTTTACCATTAACACTGGGCTGGGCAAGAAATGGACTTCCTTGGATAACCATTCTTTCCCAAACAGTCCAAGTTTGGTCTCCTATGTAGTTACATTTTGCTTAGAGGTGTTTTTCCTATCAGTGCTTGCATGTCTTTGTCATTAACTGTGATAAATTCTTTCTAATGAAAGAATTTCATGTTTCCCTTGTTGATCCTCTGCAAGCACTGTGTTGCATTTTCAGCAGATGTAATTTATGTTGCAGCTTTGCCCTGTTTTTCATTTCTCATAGATTGGATGTCTGTTATTGGAGTATGTGCTGGTGTTGAAAAGAATGGTTCCACCTCAGCTTGATTAGTCTCTACACTGCTGTGTGTGTCTAAGGTACAGATCCACTTTGGTAGATCTTTTGGGGTTCATGTTTATTTTTGTGGGCTGTATTTTAAAAACACTGGCTGGACCAGGCAACTCAGGAACACATGTAATTTGTAAAGAAAAATTTAATAGTTGCATGCAAATGTTTTGAATGATGCTGATCCTCTCTGAGCTAGAGTACTATTCACTTTAAATCCTGCTTTAGGGTTAGGTTAAATCCTTCGTAGTGTGCAGGGTTTCCACAGCTTGCACTGGAAGGAGCAGACTGTAATGAAGAAGATTATTTTGTGTAACTCAAATATTTGAATCTGAAAACTTTGAAGAAACAATGAAGTGTACTCATTGGGCCAATGGGATTCAATGTTTCCAAGGTCATTTAAAGATAAGTAGGCTATTTAAGGCTATGAGTAGGAATGCAATTTAGAGGTGTATGGAGAGATGGGAGCATGGGATAGATATACAGAGAGTAAAAGGAAGGCTTTTTGCAAGGATAACATATGTAAAAGAGTAAGGCTTTGGAAGAGAACTCTGTAAAATATTTACTGGATTATAGACTTGGCTTGAATGGTGAAGTGGGGTTTACAAGGACAGGAAACCACCAAATGACACAATTTCCAGGGAAATTTCAGGAGTTTGGTCACAGTGGAATTCCAAAAGCTGTTCAAAGGTGGCAGTGGATGCAGTTGTGAAAGCAAGAAGGGCTTTTAATTGAATATGTTGAAAAAGGAAGTGCAGTATTCATTTTAGCTTCCAAATTTCAAGGTAATTTGATAGGGCTTACTAGTAACCCTAGGCTGTGGGGTTTTTTTCCTCCTGTAAAGCTATTGAGTTTGGAGGAATTAAATTAGAAATTAAAAAACATGACTGTGTAGCAGTGTGATTGTTTCTCCCTTCTGTGTGCCAAACTTCTGCTTATTTAGTGTGATTCTGCAAAAACATCCATTGATTTTGGTTATTCAGCAGCTAATTACCTCATAACCCACAGGATCAAGCGGCAGAGCTGCTTATTTAGCCTATAACAGCAATTCTTATTATGGTGCCCAGTTGTGCTGGCACTTGCTGCAGGGAACCTCCCACTCCCTGTCCTTGTGAGGTGGCAGGGAACAGATCTCCTCTGGGTGGTGGCTGCTGTATCTGCAAATGGACAGCAGCTGCCATTTAAGTAATGAGTACCTGATGGTGTGTTTATTCTGTAAATGTGCAACCTTTTAAAGCTGATTTTTTCCTGTTGGTGTAATTTGATGTGTGCCACAAGTTGCTGAGGTGAGAGCACAAGCTGGATGAAACCAGGGTATCAGTGGAAGGCTCTGACAGGTCCCTCCCCTGCTTCCACCTCAGGCATTGCAATGGATAAGTGGAGAGAGAAATATAAATGTGTCAGAGTAAATCCCCAGGAAGAATCTTTGCCTTTTCTAGGTAGCACTATGATGAAAATTATGCTGCATTGCATTCTGTAGGGGCCTGGATCTTCATTAAAATAAAAGTCAAGCATGTAGATATGGTAGCATGTCAAGAAGTATAGCAGCAGGAATTCCCCCAAAATGACACCTTGGCTGTACTTTGAATAAACAGACAACAAATTGTTTAGTGCAGGCTGGATTCAGACATGCTGTGCAGATTCTTTCATTGCATCCACTTGAAAAGCCCTCTAATGCTAATCCATTTGGATACCACAGTATTGTTTCCAAATACAAAATCTGAATTTTAATTGCAGTTTTGTGGTCCACAAGAGGGAAGTAATACATAACTACTGTGATTTCAAAGACAAATCCTTTGGGGGGATTGCAATTCCTCAAACATCTTTAAGATTCTCAGCAGCAAATCAATACATTTCTTGACAACAATTATCCTTGGAAACCTTCCAATTAGATATGATATGAAGAAACAAAGCTGTGGTGGTCTCCAGCTGAGCATTGCCTGTGAAATTGCCTTTGCAACTTGAAACCGAAATGAAACTGTAAAACATGACTTTATCAGTAGGCAGCCATCTTTTGTCAAGTACATGTGGGGATAAAATAACCTCTGAGGCTGGAATTGTTGACTCATTTAAACTAAGTCCCCGTGAATTGACATCATCTCTTCTGTATTTGACTGGAGCTCTTGAGTGCTTGGGCTGTATGAAGGACGAGCAATGCTGTAATAGTGCTAATTGGAAGGCTATAGCCTGTCCTAAAGTGGTCTTGGAACATAGTGATAATGATAAAAATCTTAATCTCTCAGAACATAAATTAAGGTTACTTACAGACATTGGGATCACTTTGTACAGAAGAGCAGAAATACTGCAATTCCTGGCAGGGCTATTTAAAAAAAAATCAGAAGCAAAACTATTTTACTGATACTGTTTGTGATTAACTTTTAATGGACTTGTGATGATTTGAGTGGCTAGGAGCTACACTATGGGTCAAGATTGCATGGTAATTCTTCCACTGTGAGTTAGACAGTGCTTGCCTGAGTGAATGCACAAGTTAACTTCACTCTGCAGAAAAATACATGGGGTTGTCTGACCACATCTTAGTGGCCATCTCAGTTCTGGCCTGTTCAGTTTGCAGCAGCAAATATATATGTATCTAATGGATATATTTAGAGATACCTCTTGGAGAAGAACAATTTGTTGTGACGGAAGAGCCCAGTGCTGTGTAATGAGTGTTCCTGTTTTGGTTTTTGGAGCACGGAGGTTGGATGTTGCTGAAATGGCAGCAGTGTGTACATCTGGCCATATAAGGCAAAAGTGGGAATACTTATAAATAGTTAGAAAAAACTTTGTTTCAAACAAATTCACCGTGCTCAAACATGAGCATGTGAAGGATGCCTCTGCCAAAAATGCTGTTAAGTCTGCATTGTTATGAGGAATAAGACTGGAAATATCCATTGTCTCCCATCATCACTGTGGCTGTGAAGAACCAGGGAAAGCCACTAACAGCTTTTTGCCAGATACATTCCTCAGAACACTCTTGGAGACTAAGGTTGCAAAACAGTCTTCTAGAAGCCACATTCTAGTACCTTCTTCAAGCAGTTTTATGTGAACTAAATGGAATGAAATCACCATGGGAGCAGGGGATTTTTAACAGGATGTGAGAAATTCAGATTCCTGCCTTTAGCAATTACAGAAAAAAAATTTTCTCTTAATTTCTGTTATAAATTTTCATACTGTGTTTAGTCTGCCTTTGATTTCAGCTTTCACTTTAAGTTTGACTTTAAGTCCCTGTAGTTTGTGTTGCTAGCTGACAAAATAAAATGTGACAGACTCCCACAGATATTAAAGGACCCCAAAGTCAAGAAGGATAAATGAAGTCCATGGGTGAGAGTAAATAATGACTACTTTCTTCCATAGTCTTTGATGGCACAGTCAGATATTGCTGCTCTCAAGTGCTATGGCAAAAGCATCAGAGATGCTCTCCTTTGGTCTGTTAACTTTTCTGTCCCTCCAGGTTGACAAGAGTCCTTCAAGCCACATCTCTAAACCAGGAAAAAAAAAGGTCAAAAGCCCATGCCTTGTGTTTAATTCAGCTGATTTTAAAATGTCAGAGTTGAATTCTCTGGTGGTGCACTGCATGGGAAAACTGTATGAGAAAGTGTCTTCTGCAGGAGATCACAGAATGATGATAAAGCACTTGAGGTCTCCTTGGACTAGGTGGGGTCTCTGACCTGTTACGCCTCAGCAAGCATTTACTTGCTGTGCCAGCTCATAAAGGGTTAAAGACTTCCTGAAAGCTTCTGAATACTAGAGCAGTTATTGTCCCTGTGTAACAGTGCAAGAATGACTATGCATAATCTAATTTTAACTTAATATAGTGTACCTCATAGATTTTCATCTATAGAATAGTGCCAGAAGCATTTGGAGAAGCTTTTCTTTTATTGAACCTGTGTTAAAGCTCTGGCATCATCAGAGAAAATACTTTGATTCAAAGAACTTTAAAAAGCCCCCTCTTGACTTCTGCATTTGATGATCTAAAAACACATTATCATGATTAATTTGTTATTCTTGTAAAAATCTTAAGCTCTCCTTTAATAAGATTGTGCTGGTAGCAAAGCTTCATATTCTGCTGTGATTTCTCTGTATATTACTTAAGAGCTACCTAATTAGAAATGTAAAAGTAATTCTGATTTTGTAAACAAATACACCAGAAACCTCTTAATGGATAATGCAGTTTTGCTATTTAATTTCTTTAGCACTAATAGAGAGAGAGGACTTAATTGTGAGATGCCTCTAGCAGTACTAATACAGAGATCATTGCTAACTAAACTGATTCTTGAAAGAGGGGCTCAATTTAGGTTTCAAAATGGTGGTATAAGTTCCACTGACCCGTGGGAAACAGAAACAAAGACATTCTAGAGAGACTGTGTGTTTTCCCTGTGTTTTGTACATTTTTCAAATGCTCTCTGTGCTACTTGTGTTTCTCTCCAAGGACATACTTGGCTGTATCTTCTCTTTTGAGTTTCTGTAATGAAATGAGGGGCTCCAGTGTTCCTGTCATATTTTCTGAACCAGAAAGCAAAACGTTAGGGAGAAAAAGAGAAAAAAACCAATCACAGTGTGACTTCTGAGAAGTGCTGAAGGCCTTTCTACCTTTCGAAGAACTGAACTCCCAATTTTTGTTGACTGCAATACATTTTAAAATACTGACCCTTTAAAAAAATGTGGCCTTGGGTACCCACAACTTGCTCTGCAATTGATGAGAGCTGCAGAACCTAAGCACCACTGAAAATCAAACTTATCTGTCATGCTCACTGGCTTCCTTTGATGGAAAGAATACGCCTTGGGGAGTTTAGGGAGCTTTACTTAAAATTCCAGCACCTAAATGGGAGAAGTTTCTGTTCACTTCTTTGCATCTGGTGCTGTTGCCTTTTGGGAGCAGAGCTGAGGCTCTCCTGTGAGAGGAGGCACCACAGGCTCACCTGGAAACCCTGAACACACACGTGCCCCCTGCCCCCTATCCTGTGATGGGATAGGTGGCCTAGAAAGTGAGCCCTGCTTCTAATGCACTGAGATTTATTTACTGATTGCTGTGGCTTACTGTTAAAAAGAGGAATTTCTTTTTCCCTTGTGAGACAACAAAGGTCCTGGTTTTTTTCTTTGCAAGAATTACCCAGGTTGGAAGGTCTTAAATTAGCAGGTTGTACCTTTTCTTTTGCTGATCTGGCTTCATAAACCTTCAAATAATATAAATACACCGTAGGGTATAGGGCTTTGTTAAGCTTTGGTAGCTTCTCTCTGCTGGAGGATGCTAATACTTGAGGTGTTGCATGCTGGTGTAACTAAGTCAAAAAAAACCCCAAAAATGAACAAAACCCAAACAGCAGAATGACTTCTTTTAAAGAGTCAATGGTATCAGTGTTCAGAATTAGAAGTTTAAACTTTGAGGTGATTTTCTTTTTCAGCTGCAGTACTAACTGGAGGAAAAAACCCGACTAAGTACGGAGTGTTACATCCTGATACATACAGCGTATGTTGAAAGGCTGATACCATAACAAGTGGAATATAAGAGCTTTGCAGGACCTGTGCACGCTTAAAGCTGCACCTGGCTCATCCACAGCCAGGGTCTCTGTGCTGCAAGCTCTTGCTCCGGAAATAGGATTTCCTGGGCTTCTGCACACTCTCACTGAGTTTGTGGGGTGCAGATTAACTTCATTGCAACTACTGAAAAGGTTAACCAAGACATAGCAGAAAACCAGGCAGGTTATAAACTACACAAAAGAATGGAGCTGAGGCTCTTAGCAAAAGTGTGTTTGCCTCATGGGTGAGAGAAGGAAGGAGGAGGAGAAGAAAGTGAAAAGTTTTACAAAGACAGTGGCTTTGCCAGGACTTGGAAACTGGATAGAAGAGCGCTGCTGCACTTGTGGAAAGTGTGTTGTTCATTCAATGTGCTGTTCCTCACAGCCTGGGTTAGAATCTTGGGCTGTGTCCTCATGATGCCTTGGGAGAAGAGGGGAACTTGCTTCTGGGAACACGGGAGCTTTGGCTGAGCCTAGTGCCAACCAAGGTAAACAAACAGCTCCCAGCTGCCCTTGAGCCTGGGCTGAGTACTCCTGCTTGTTGGTTTGTTTCCTCCCCTTGTGGAGATTAGAAGGGAAAATGTCAAGCACTTGAGAAGAGGAATCTCTTGTCTAAATATAAAATGGGGCTTGGAAAGCAACTGAATTTCACCTGACTTTACAGCTTCCATTTAGACCTTTTTGTTTTTTTTTTTTACTCTGCAGAAGCAGGGACTTGGCTCAGTGTGTTTGAGACTAAACCTTTATGCCGTGCTTGTTGGCTGCAGGGGGCATCAGGGCACAATTCCTTCAGCTGAAAGACACTGTAGTGCCTGCGGAGCTTAAGATGCTCTGGAATCCCCACCTGTCCTCATGAGCATCGTTGTATGCCACCCTCGGGCTATCAGCAAACACCAATAAAGGGCAGATTCCAATTAAAAATGCACAGGGTCATTGTAATGTAGCTAAAGAGGCTCTCTGGGTTGTACTGCTGTCAGCCTAGTGCTGATTACATCTCAGCGAGATGTAGGGAATCGAAAAGCAAAGCCCTTTTGGAGTGCAGCTTTGTAGGGCTTTGTCGTTTTCAGCTTGCCTCAAAGCAAGGCTGAGCTCCTGCAGTTTGGGGTGGCAGCTCTGGCCGCACGTGTTGGTGCCCTGCCCTTCAGAGGGGTCGCTGTCCTGCGCGTGGGACAGCCGCGTCTGTTCCAGGTCCCGCGTGGGAGCCACGTACCGCCTCGGCACGGGGGTGACAGCACCTGCGAGCAAAGGTCTCCTCACGTCCCTCTCAGGGCCAGCTCTGCCGGAGATGAGGGACTGCTCTCAAGGTAAAGGGGATTTGCATCAGCAAAGCAAGGATGAGCGCTGGTTCTTTGCCTCAAGCAAGCTTTCCTCGTGTTTGAAGGGTTTGAGCCTGATGCCGGAAGGTCGTTTGACTGACTTGCACATTTCTGCAATACCTGAGTGCTTGCTGGATTTCACTGTATAGCTGCTATTCGAGGCAGAAACAAAAACCAAAGTATAATTAATATATAAAAGCCTCTTTTCTTTGCCTCAGGCTTGTTTCTAGTTTGTTTGTTTCAGTACATTTCAATGTGAATTTCTCTTGGTTCACTGACTCCAAACCAATGGCTGGCATCAAAAGATAAAGCCTTGCAATCACTTTTGGCTCTTTCATGTGTGACTGCCTCAGAAATGGTGGCTCAGAGCACTAGAAATGTCAGCTACAAGCAGTTCTGGGGGCTACAGCTCTGCTTGTTGGGGTAGAGTTGTAAAAAAGCTTTGGCAGTGGGATTACTTTGTTCTCCTGGGTGCAGGAGACTGTAGCAGCGACTGCTACTATATTGGAATAAGGTTATCTCCTGGACCTGATCCTTTTGTTGTATGTCACTCTAGTATATTAAAAACAGGTGTTTATTCATTGAGGGTTTTGTCTGTTTGTATAAAAAAGCAGAGGTTTCTTCACACAGGTTTGATTAAAAAGAAAGATGAGATTGGCATTGCTTGGAGAACTGCTAAAGAATAACTTAATTAAAACTGCTTAAATTTAGGGAGGTCTCAGAATGTTGAGGAGTGAGGGGGATTGCTGATGAAGGGAGAGTCTCTGGGATTACCTCCCTCCGGCAAGGCAATCCCATTAATAATCCTCCTGAGTCATGTGGAATATTTAGGAGTGGCAACTGCACAGCCCATTTTGGACCATAACTTGATTTTTTTTTTTATGCCAGTGTATTTAAATTACTGCTTGGTCTTTTGCAAAATTCTGTAGGTGTCAAGATAGGAATATATTTTCTTTTCATTCTCTGAAGATCGTAAACATTGAATACTGAGGTTTATCAATAAGGAGATAAACCTTTCCCCGCCTGGTAAGATCCTGGTTGAGACGAAGTGTTTTTAGAGATTTGCAAAACCCTGCTACCTCTTGTCTGAAATAATACCTTTGCCTAGTGGTTACTTAGATATGATTTTCTAAAAGCAGAAGATGATATTCTATTTCCTTCCACTTGTGCTTTATGTGAGCCCTCTTACCAGGTTACCCAAGCAACCCTGTCCTATATCTCCTTAAGGTCTGGAAATTCAGAGTTTTGCAGAGACTGGTGAATGCACCTTGTGTGTGTGTGAAGTGCACAGTGGCACAGTTGCAGTTCCCACATTTATCCTTACAAGTGCTTCTTTGTCATGGAACATTTATCTAAATGTGGGGTAACATATAAGTCAGAGAGTTCATGGTTTTATTTTGAGATATTTCACATGAGTTCACACTTGGTTAACTTAAATACATCTGCCCAGTACTTTAGATATAGAAGGTCAGTGAGGTCCACTCTGATTTTCTTCTTGACTTGGTTAAATACATTACTGCAGCTTAAGTCCATCAATCTTAAATAGAAACTCAGTGAAATAAGATGCCAACAAGAGTGAATGGGGGAATGCTGGTGGTTCTGCTTTATGGGAGTTTGTGGCATCCCAGCTGGGCCAGTCCAAACTCAGGCCTTTTGTTTAATAGGAAGCTTTGCACACTGTAGTTTAATTTCCAGTTCAAAACAAAAACTCACTTTTCCTCTAGTTAGAACAATGTAAATCTTTCAAAGGTTTTACAAATGGGAAATACGGTTTTAC
Organism: Picathartes gymnocephalus; assembly: GCA_013390045.1. Classification (NCBI taxonomy): domain Eukaryota; kingdom Metazoa; phylum Chordata; class Aves; order Passeriformes; family Picathartidae; genus Picathartes; species Picathartes gymnocephalus. The sequence goes on from WEKY01036174.1 coordinate 101,249, forward strand.
TTTAAAGACTCGTATTCCTAGAGGATTTCCAAGTGCAGAATTTTCCTTTATGGCTTTCCTTTTTGTGTGTGTTTTTTTTATGTTATTTTGAAAAGAGGCCCAATGCACTACAAAATAGTTTTTTAATCAAGGAGGAAGACCAAAAGACAAAATTCTAAATTTAATGTGGAACTGAATAATTCTTTTTAGAACCCAAAGATTACCATAAGTAAGAGTCGCTTGCAAGTAGTTTTCTAAGTAGAATTAAGAAACTGTAATGGGTTGACTCCATCAGCAACTTCAACCAAAATCCATGAGAAAAAGCCATCTGCTTGAATGTTACAGCTCTTGAATTGCAGTCTGTGCGATGATGCTGTGTTTCAGTGGGGATCAGTGTCAATGTGAGGAAGGGCTCCCAAGAGAAAGTGAAATGCGATATTAAGAATGTCAATATTTCACTTTCTAAACTGAAATCCTTGGTAGTGTTGAGGTAATCCATATGTCTTAATCAGCTCCTGGTGTTCGAGTGGGAGGAAGCTCACACAGTAACTGGTTGAGGAGGAGGAGCAGTTAGTCAAAATAACTGCTTTTCTCTCTGAGGACTTTTGGGTTCTAGAAATATTTAACAGATGAAGTAGCAAGAGCAGCTGTCCCGAAGGAATTATCAGAAAGGCATTTGACATCACCGATCATATAGATTGCTAAATGAGTGTTTTGTCTGCAGAGGGCCCGAGGTGTGATAGCACCGAGTGGGTTTGGGGCATTTTTCTGCCTGTAGGGCTTGCCAGCAGCAGCATGGCAGTGGAGGCTCCGACAGCATGGGCTTTGCCTCCTGCCCGGTGCTCTGGAGGGGGATTTGGGGACAGGAATCTGATGGAGCCCCGGCCTTTTGAAATGATGCTGAGGTACAAGTCTGCAGAGCCGGGGTGAGGGATGCTGTCTGCAGCCCGAGGCAGTTGTGCCTCTGGGGGTGTTTGCTGCTGTCATTGGGACAGCAGGAGGGGTAAGCATGTCTGTTCAGCTCCCCCTCTGCTGCCTCTCAAGGGCTAAATCTGGGTGGGAATTCCAATGTCTCCCCAGCAGGTGTGGGGGCAGGAGGTGCCTCTGCTGCAACTCTGCATTCTCCGAGGGAGAGAGCATCCTTGCGTCCCTCACTCCTGCAGCACAGAGTCACTGACTGCTGCTCTCCTGGGGCAGCTCCACTGCCACAGTGCTTCCAGGCATGCCTGGGAATGGGCTGCTGCCTCAGAATTAATAATTTAACTGATTACAAAGGCACATTGGCAGATACCATAGTACCGGTCAAATCTAACTGCCTGTAAATTTAATTAGTGTGCAAAAACCAGCTTTGGAGTATACCAAAACTTAATTAGTCAGCAACTTAAGGTTGTTAGCATACTCTCCAGGGTAATAATATCCAAAAAAGGGTACATGAGGGCTGTGATAAAATAATTAAAAGTGTGAGATCCTCATGACATGTTTTCTTTAGAGCTCATTTCTGCTGTTTATAAATCACTATGCAGGGATAAGAACAGCAGCACCTTGGAGTTGGGCTCTGGTGTGGGTGTCTTCCATCAGTGGTGGGGGAGCAATTAATTAGCAGGTGTAGTGGCACAGGTCTGGTCAATCCCACACAGAGAGTTGAGCCTGTTCTAGAGAGCATCCCATGCTTTTCACCATAATGTGTCTACCTGCTGGTGGGGAAAGCCGTAGTCTTTACAAAAGTATGGAGTAGTAATTAACAAATTGGGAACCATTGAATGGCTGGGGGGCTTTCTTACTGGGCTGATGGGAAAGCCTGTAATTAATATATTAAGTCTTTTAAATGAGATAATTTGAGAGAGAGAATAGAAACTTTCTTCAGGAGTATTATCAGCAGCTTGAGTGGTTGTGACTTGTCCTAGGCACGTTCCTGTCAGTGTTCTGCACTTCAGGTGTTGTTCTGGGTTACCACAGTGGCTTTGCAGCAAGGGACAATGGTTTCCTACCAGGGAGGAAGGCAGGTGTACAGTTTGTCTGCATCGTCCTGCCGTGCAGTGCTTCCATGGAGAGAAGGATGTGTGACTCGCAGCCAAGTGTTACTACAGGGAGGTTCTTAACACTGATGGGAAGGCAGTGGTGCAACCTTGACTCACTGCAGGTTGCTATAAAGGAGAGGAATGGGATTTAGCAACACTGAGTGTGCCCCATCTGTCACACCCCAGAGATGTATACACTTGTCTTCCTACTCTTCTGCTTCAGCCCTAAGCCGCTGCAAAATGTTTATCCCAATTACCTGTATTTTTGTGGAATAGCCTCTCCTATGAATGGAGCATGGACTAAAATGAAAGCAGCAAAATTTCCTTCAAGCATCCCTGGGCCTGACTGTGGTTTGTTGCTAGATGCTTGCCCTCTGAGTGCTCCTGGTCTCTCACTATCCCCATGCATCATGGGGAAAGAAGGAAACAATTAACTTTATGATCCCTGAAAGAGTATGTAAAGGTCAGCAGTGTCTAGGAAATGTCTGGAGGCTGAAACCACTTATCCACTTACTCTCAAAAAATGAAAGAATTAATAAAACATATTTTGGCTCCTCCATTCCCACTCCACATAGCAAGACAACAAATTCAGTTCCTGTGCCCTGCAGATCTGAGGGAGGAGATATTTTGGAGGCACACGAAGTTTCCTTGCTGCCAGAATCAAACACAGGTACTGGAGCCTCCCTAAATACTTGTGGCATCGATCTCACCCGGACAGAGAGGTCCTGCCTCCCTCACAGGCAGTGCAGAATGGGGGTAGTGAGTGGGTGATTTGCTCTGGTACGGGGAGAGAAAAAACACATTGCCCATCAGTACTGGGTTGCCTGCCTGGAGACCCCATTCCAGAGTATGGGATTAGTGGAATTATGCTCTGGGAAGGCGCCTGGAACCGTAGCAAAGTGCCTCTCTGGGCTGGTGTTTCATGGAGTGGGACCATCTTTCACAATATAATGAACAGCCCAATGGAACCTTGTAGCCTTTTCCTCTAAATCCTGAGTTATCATGGGGAGGTGTATCCACGTGAGCCAGGGTTTGGTTTTTGGGAAGTTGGTGTAGGGACAAAACAAGGAGGAGATGCAAGGCTGGGTGCTGTGTGTGTGCCTGCATGCAACCATCCTTTCCCCTGGATTTACTGTGCCTCTGTAGAGGTTCATTTCACTTTCTATAGAACCTGAAAGCTCAAAGCAGAATTTTTTTCTGAAGAAGCTCTGTACCACATGCACAAAGTTCACTTATACCTCAGCCTGGACCTGCCGAATAAGATGATTTGTTAACAATCCTCTGCCCAATTGTGTTTAGCCCTTGGTTTTTGCTGTGACTGTCTTGTGTAATAACCAGCCACCTTAAAGTCTATGCAAATTTGAGATTGACCTTGTTAATTCAGGATTTGAGGTGGTTTTTTTTTCATCACAGGCCTGTGACAAAGTGAAGAATGGCTGACTGGATTCAGTAAACCACCAGATTTCTGAGAGACAGACTGCACACTGCTGAGTGAGCTTAATTTAATGAACTGAGGGATGCCATGTAATCTAACTGCTTATTAAGAGGCAGCAGATAATCTAATGATCCACAGGTGGCTATTTTGATTTTACTGCGTGAAGTTAAATATGTGCTTAACTCCACCACACCGAGCAGTGTTTGTCCCCATGCTGAAGTGGTACAGAGGGGTGCTGGAAGGGTGCTATGGGTGCCTGCCAGGATGGGGCAGCCTCAGGCTTCCAGGGATCTTCATTTCTGTGACCAGGAGCTCTCAGTTTTAGCAAAAATGCTGGTGATGATGTGCCCAGGAAAACGTACTGAAAACCAGCAAATATTGTTTTTATATTCTTAGAAACACATGGTAATTTTGTGCCTTTTTATGCATGTATCGGTGTGCTGATCAACTGGAGAAATGCACGTCATTGGTTATTTATATTTGTAGAATGCTTATGTATTTTAAAAAGTACCTATTCACAGCCTGTAATCAGGCTTTAATCATGGCCCGTAATCACAATCAATAAATTAATAGATTAATTAATAAATTAATGTCAATGAAATATGATTTTTCTATTGATTGTATGTTTATTGATTTTGGTGCCTGGAAGTGCCGCCTCGTCGTTGGGTTTATCTTCAAAGGAGAAAGCAGAGTTTTAATGAGATTTGTGCCTAGCACTTAGAAACACCATTCTTCAGTGTACCCTGCTCCTATTTTTGGGATCACTGATGTTGTTGATATAAAACTGCTTCTGATCCTTAATGTAAAACTCAACTTCACTTTTAATTGCATTTGGTTCTGTTCAGTCTAACTGTAATAATTTAATTTTTTGTTTAAAATTTCAATCATACTTGCCATATGGCAAGCATCATTTATACATAAAAGCTGCTTGCTGTTTTACCTTTGGAAATCATCAGGGCCTTCACAGTAAGAGCTTCCTAACCATCTGCTCCCCTCTCTGACCTCGTGTTAATGTAGACATCTGCAGTTGTGACTCTGGGGTTATTAAACAGTGATGCCCAGTCAAATGCCCTTGTGCCTGGCTTTCCAAAAATCAGCACTGCAGAAAGCCTTAGCTGCAACAAAAGCCCTTCAATTTGCAGCTGTGGTGGGAAGGCCCGTGCCCCCCACGCCCCCCTGCAGGTCCTGCTGCACACAGAGGCAGAACAAGTGGGTTTGGCTGAGGGGACACAGCTGTCCCAATGAGCCGTGGGTTCAGATTGATGTCCTGTAATCCTCTAATGCCAGAGACACTCCAGCTTTAGACCCCATATTAATCCATTTTTAGAATGTGCTGCGTGCATAAAGAAGATTATGCCATTTTAAAATGAGCTAATTATTTATAGTTAATCAGAGCATCCCTCAAAATATAGAATAAAGTGCTGTAGGTTGAAGTCCTGTCCTGGATTAAGTCAGCAGGCAGAGACTCTTCCTGGGTTCAGTAATGCAGGATGGAAGTGCTGGAGTTTGCTTACCCTGCCACTCCACCAGTGCTGGCGACTTCACAGCACACCCTGCACGGCAGGTTTTGGGCTGTTTTGGTTTAATTTTGTTGCTTCCTATATAAATATTGTATGCAAATGTTTGTCAATGAGGAGGAAGAGGTGCCTCCTAGTGATCTACTGTCTTGCAGGAGCTGAAAACAACGCAGCTAATCACAAAATTTAAATGTCTAATGTTTCCAATGTTCTGAGACTTGACACTCTTCATCTGCGTGCTGTGTAAATTGCAGATGAAGACAAACCATTAATTTGAACTCATATGTTTATTAAAAAAAGGAAAATGAAAAGCTAATTTCATTTTGTGGTTAATGTACTTTTAATGATTTTTTTTTTTTAAAAGGCAAATATTGCTTACTAGAGCTGTTAAATATTTTATATACATTTTTGGAATTGTATTCAGCCATAAAAATGACAATTAGGCTTAATGCATTTATGTTAATACTGGTCTGTTTTCCCTAAAGCAGAATGCCTTTAAGCACATGCAATAATTTTGCTATTGAACAGTAAAAATGTTGGTAAATGATTTAGGTAATATCTTGGTCTAAAACTGATTCTTGCACACATTAGTCCTTTTAAATGACATGGCTAGAAAACTGTTCTAAAATATATTATTTTGGTGGATTAAATACGGCAGTTAAATGCTGGGATTTCTGATAAAAGCTCTCTGTTTTTAATGGCCCATAAGCATAAAATAAATATTGGTGAGGTGGTGAGGGTTTGGGGGAAGAAACCCTGGGCTGGCAGGTACAGCTGCTTAAGAGTTATGTTTCCCCAGTCTGTCCCTGTCCCACATGGGCAGGATATAGTGTTAGACCCACAGAAAAAGAAATACATTTGTATTATTTGGTGGTGATAATGGAGAGCATTTTTTCCTCTGAGTTTCTTTATTTTTCTTAAATAATCAGTCACATGGATTTGATTTCTGAAGTAGACTGATTTCTTTATGCAAGTAGTAGGTAAGAAAGTCACTGTAGAAGGTTGAACAAATGACCAATTCAAGTTACCGATGTGTCTGTTCACGTCTGCAGAGACTGAAAAATCAGTTGAAAATGTGTGTGCATTCTCTGAAAAGAGATCAGTGAAAAAAATCATCAGATATGCTTGTTTTTTTCATTTTTGTTCTTGACCAAGTTTCATAAATACTTTAATGTGAGGTATTTGGCTTCTGATTACCTCAATGTATGGATTTTTTAGGAAAGTTGGTGATGTTTGTGTTTTTTGAGAGGATGTGGGTAGGAGGGGGGTGGCAGATGGGAAAGTCAGGAGAAGGTTAGGATATGCTTTTTAAAGGAAATGCAAATAGAAATGTAATTTAAAAATAAAAAATGAAAGGATAAAAGGGTTTCTGAGGGATCTGTTGGCTGAATTGGGATGGCTGTGCTCCCAGACAAGGGGTGAGGTGCAGTGGTTTAGCTTCTGTCACAGGTCCAGAGCCCTCCTTGCTGGGGAGGAAGGAGTTATGAGTTCTGGCTGGCAGAGGGGCGGGTGAGAGCTGTCTGTGCTCTTCTCCAGCCCCTGCAGCTCCCGCAGCCCGGCTGTGGCTGAGGGCTCTTTAGGGAGCCTAATTGACCTTGAAATGTGCTGGGAGTGCTCAGGACAAAGTCTCTCACACTTTAAGGAACTTGTTTATTGCCAGTTGCTTCTTCTTCCTAAACCTTAATTTAATTCCTTTCAAATGCCATTTTTCACAAATCCCTTAAACAGATTCATGTGAATCAAGGGGAAATGGCAGCTGAGGTGTTACACAGGTGGGTGCTTGCCTGGGGGGAGGGCTGTAAGGAAGGGAGCCCTGTGAGCAGGGATGTCCTTGGGGCTCTGGCCCTGTGGACCCAGTGCTGCAGCTTCTGTGGGAGACTGGATCTTCATGGACCTCCTTTTCTTTCCTTTCTGTCATGTTGAGACCAGCAGCAGAGCTGAATGAAAAGTGGGAGCTGCACGTTAATTTTGCTGTAGTTGCTTTACTAAAGCTTCTCTCGTGTTGATTTGGACTTGAAATAGGTGCAACCACTGTCTTGGTGCTGCATAGCAGGAGAAGAGCAGAGCACGTTTCCAAGATGGCAGGATGCTCCTAAAAATGTTTGTGAGTGTGAAGATGAGATCAGTGCATGGTGTTCTCTTACGTGGTGAGGCAGATGTTCAATGATCTGCATGTGATTCAGTAGCCTTGTCCGTTCAAGCCTTTGCTGCTACTGCTGCAGCTGTTCAGGTGAATGCACTAAAATTCCTGTATTCCAGCCCCATGGTAAATGACACAGATTTTGCAGATCTCAGTACCTGTGTTCCTTTAGCTCCTGGGATAAGAAAAGAAAAATTTGCCTAAAACTGTGAGGTGGCTGAATAAAGCATGATATCTGGGGGTGGGATGGGTGAGTGGAGTGCCCTGTTCCCTGCAGGAGCTCCTCGAGAGCTCTGCATCTGTCTCCTTCCTCAGCCTCTGGCCTTTCCTGTGCAGAGGGGTGAGCTTCAGAATTGATCAAGCTTTCTGTTCAAGTTTAGGTCTCAAATTACTTTGTGCAAATTTTTAACTGCTTGTCTCCATTATTACGTTCTCACTACAACCTATAATGCAACACTGTTGCCTATTTCAAGGTGACATTTTCAAGTGGTTGTGTCTTACATTTTGCTTTAAACAGCCCTCTTTGTCTCCTCCTGCCAGCGTGTTTCTGGACTAGACCCACCCATTTGTAGTAAGAAGTAATGCCGGTCTGTGCAGAGTTAGTTCAGCACAAAGTCTCTTTTAAAATGGTTTAATACAATTTCAGGAGTTCTTTGTCTTGTTAATTGCAGAGTAAACTGTTTAGTATTACATACCACTGTGTGATATGACTGCTGGCAGTTTAGTTAAATGAATTGCTTTTCTGCCTGAAGTTCAGCTCCCCTTGTTTCAGCTACTCACCTTAGATCACAAACCTACAAGAGAGCTGGAGAGGAATTTTTTGCAAGGGTGTGTAGTGACAACATAAGACAAGGGGCCATGGCTTCAAATTGAAAGACAGTAGGTTTAGGCTAGATATTAGCAAGAAATTCTTTACTGTGAGGGTTGTGAGTCTCTGGAACAAGTTTCCCAGAGAAGCTGTGTATGCCCCATCTCTGGAAGTGTCTGCTTTGGGCAGCCTGGTCTAGTAGAAGGTGTCCTCCCATGGCAGGGGGTTTAGAATTAGATGGTCTTTAAGGCTGCTTTCAATCCAAACTGTTCTGTGTCTCTATGATTCTGTGTGGTGCTCACTGCACAGCCAGAAAATTCAGGCACAGGGAAGCAAAGAGACTTGACCATTTCCATTCTGAGGAGAGATTTTGATTCACAGTCTAGTAAGTCACAATTGACTCTGCTAAGGTTTAGGGAAGAGTTCTGTAGAAATCCCTTCTGGGTCTGTCCTGTGGTGGAAGCTTGATTTAATTTTTGCAGAAGGCAGCAATGGCATTTTGGGTGTGGCTGATCAGATTTTGACCATGAGGAGGGAGAGACTCGCACCTGGGAATCTGCCTGAGTGGTTCCTGTTCCCAGGGATCCGTGAGTCTGCCCGAGTGCACCTTTGTGCACAGTTGCTCATTTTTCATTAGGGAGTGATTTGATTAGATAAAAATAAAAGTTGCTTGAGCATTCACTTTTGCAGTGATGCATAACAAATTTATGCAGATTCAAATAGGACTAATCTGCATGCAAAAGATAAAATGTGATTACCAACCCGTATGCACCTGTACTGAAGTTTAATTGGGTACAAATATGAACAGGAAGAGAGAAACCTAACAAAATGTACAGCCTTGAATTTGGGTATGAATTAATGCAGAGATCCTTATAGTGTGAATGATGATTCAGGTGTTTCCGGAGTAAATGAAATCTTTCAGTAATTTAAGAACACTTATTCTTTAATTAACATTGACTTTATTAAGAAAAATACAATCTTGTTTTCTGCAGACTTTTCACCATTTGCTTCCTTTAGCTATCGTGTTCTAATGGCATTCAGTTCATGTCCAGGATCACCCTGTAAACACAGACGATTGATTCTGATCGTTTGTGAATCAGTTGACAATGGTCGTCGTTTCCTTGACATAAAGGAAACATTATCAGTGCTAACAGTGCATTGGGAGGTCAGGACTTAAAGTCAGGAGAGCTTTAAAGAGCACGTTATTACTCATTTTCATAATAATTTTGGTGTTCTTCAGTGATTCGTTCACCTAACACTGCAGCTTGTGTTCCAATACAGTATTAGAGCTTATCACTTGCCTGTGAAGGTCTCCATGGTCCAGGGAGGTTGGATGTCAATGGAAGTGCATTTTAGCTGATGTTTCTTTCTTCCAGGATGCTCTGAGAAGGCTGTTAATGTGCCATGGTTAAGCGGAGAAGAGTGAATTCAGGTTGTAGAAGTGAATGAGTTATGAGAAGAAAAGCTGAAAGTCAGTTATCACTTCTGGCTTCTCATTCTTAGGGCACACAGCCGAGGGCAGACTCCAGGACTTGTATACCCATCTTCAAAAACAGAACCCATGTAATTTCTGTAACAAAGTGAATGGAAAGTATTGGGGCTGGTACCATTCCTGCACTGAAAAGCTGGCATTGCTTGAGCCAGGTTTTGTCTCTCTGAAGCGTGCTGGGAAAGTAACCCCTTGCCTGGCTGAGGAGGCCTGGGCAGCCAGGAGCATGGCTTGTGCACCCTGTGGGCACCCTGGTCATTCAAAACACTTCCATGTAAAAGCTTTCCCGAGTGTGTTTCTAGGGGACCAGGCTCATTTCAGTGAGAGAGATGCTGTGATGAGGAGAGCCATTCTCAGAGAACTTACCAGGTAAACACTGCACATTATGAACACCAGCAGTTGCAGCTGAGCCCTGCTGAGCCCTCTGGGTTAAGAATGGCTCTTGCTAAGAGATTTCTGACACATTTTGATGGAGAGCAAATGTAAGTAGTGGGAATGCTTTAAGTAAACTGAGCTGACATCAAATAATCAAACCACTTAACGCTGTGACACAAAGTGACAGCACCACAGAATTTCAAAATTTAAGTTGACACTCTGTCCTGTGCATTAGTGGATATAAGAGCAAACAGCACCATGGCATGAGTTAGTTGTGGAGTGTCAGGATTTCCTCTGAATGGCTGTGACACTATGGGGCTGGCCCGTGACCCTGGTGTTGTTTTATACAGAGGAGTGGTTTTGTATGCCAATGAACAAGGCCTTGAAAAGGTGTCTTAAACAGAAGGCTCCCAGTGGAGCACTGTGTGGGAGAGTGGCTCGGGTTATCTGCTGGAATGACCGCTGTGCTTGTTGAAAGCTGTGTGTGATGAGAGAGGGTTTGTGACTGGAGCCTTGCTATGCAAATCTACCCTTGTTTAATAAGAATATCCCCAAATGGCTGTATGGGGAGCTGTAGGTTCAGATTTCTCTTGAAGTTATTCATCCAAGACCTCTCCATTTATACATATTTCCCAGAGGAAACAGCCTCTATTACTTCCTTTAAGCAGTTACCCAGGATATATGCTACCCACAACAGCTGCTGCTTGCAAGAACCTTCATTTTGTTAATGTTACCTTTGCCAGAAAATATTCAAAACAGAAAATGAAGTATCTGTAGTGGTGTGTTCAACTCAGCAGGAAGCTGCATTGGTGCCAGCGTGGAGTGAGACAGAATAGTAGAGTTCTGTACCAAATAAATTATTAATCTTTAACATACCAAAAGAGGAGCTTTAGGAAGAAAGAAAGGCATGATCTGGCAAGGGTTGCAAGCACCTGTGAGTCTTGGGGCTTTACTGAGTTTCCAAGAAATATCTTTATGTTCTAGGCCCTCAAGAAAATACACACAGTGAGGGAGCCACCTAACCCATCTATCCACTGCCAAGCACAGTGCTGGCCTTACCAAAGCCGTGCCATGTCTTGCTTATCTACTGTTTGATCAGGCAGATGGGAAAGGGTTTTATTCTGCACTACCATCTGCAAGATTTCAGAGTTAACAGTGAACTGAAGACAAGAATAAGTTGTTCCACTGGAAGATCTGATAATTGCTTATCAACAAATGACTGAAAGCAGACAAATGAGGATGTGCAAGTGTTGTAGGTGAATAGGGTCTGAGAGGTCAATGTTCAGGGAGTATTTGTTGGGCCTCAGGTTCCTCTGACAGCATTGGCCCTTTCAGAAGGCATTTGCTAGTGTCAGAATGGTATTTTAGAGAAATTAATGAGCCCTTGAGGAGAATGGAGGATTTTCTTAATGGAAAAGGGGGAGAAAATATATGAAGAAAAAAGGAAGTGAGAAGGCAGTGAGGAAGGCTTGTCGTTTCTGTAGTTATTCTGTATTTAGGTGGACTCTGTGCTCTAGTATCTGCAAACAGTCTGTGAGTATAAATGCTCCAGGAAAAGGTTGTATTTCAAGACAAAATACTCTGATATTCCTGGCTCAAGTGAGATCATGGTGTAAATATAGCAAGATACAGCTTTGACTGTGTCACTGGCACTGCTTGGGTGACGTGGCATCATCCGGCAGTGCTCTAGAACATGTTCAGGCCATGGAGGTGTGATGTGTGGGAATAACAGTGAATGCATATTTAGAGCTTGACTTTACATTTGGGTAGAGAAAAACGGAGTTTTCCATTTTGGTTTACCTAGGGTTTGGGTTTGCAGAGTAGTGTGGGAGTACCCTGAGCATTTACAAAAGGGAATCCAATGAAGTGCTAGAAAGTCACCATAGAAACATTAATGTGTGGAGAGTATGACAAACTTGTTTCTGTAGATACTTCCTGAGGCTTTAAAGGCTGATACTGTTCAGAAATGGTGGAGTGCATCCAATTAATTGAAATTGGAAGTTTCAGAATATTAGATTTGTATGGGTGTGTGAAAGGAAGGGACATGCTTTTGGATCAAGTCTTCTTCTGGTAGTGGGCAAATATGTCGCATACTCCCTTCAATTTTATCAAGATATCCTATTCATAAGCAGTTGGGTCCAGGCTCCCAGTACTGCTGCTTCCTCAGAACCACTGAGCTCTTCTGACTGGACACCTTCTCATACCCCAAAGGTTTCCATGGTTACTTGGAGCAGTGTAAATAGCTTTTCTGCCTCCTTAGTTCTTTCCCCTGTTGTACTTATGAGTCCATTGTTTTGCTGCCTTCATCTTCTAAAACTGAGTATCCGTTTGCCTGGTCTTCTAGATTATTCTTCTTAGCACTTCTTTCAGTGTGAATTTCTCAGTCAAGGGTGACTGGAACTGTACAGTTTCCCCCACCAACCTGTCATGTCCCATAGATGCTGAAGTCTGGCAGTAGACATGTCCAAGGGCCAAGGGTATATTTCTTTTTGGCAAAAGCTACTAGGTGTTTTTTATTTGAGTTCCTTGTAAAATGAAATGAATTGTCCTTTACAAGAGGTCAGAATTGTTATTAGTTCACATGTCCAATGCTGTGAGGGAATATTAAGCAGTAATTAACCATTACATCTGTTTAAAATTCCCATGACAGTTCTTCCACAACAAATAACCTCTTGCTCACTGGCAGTTTCTGTAGTTAAATGATACTATCTTTATCTTGTTTTGGAAGAGTAGAGAACTCAAAGAGCCCTTGGATGTCATTTTTGCTTGACAATTGCTTTGTGAGTGCTGTTGGCACTGCTCTGTAGGGCTGTCTCACCAGGAAGCTCTGGGACATTCTTAGAGCACAGATGAGAAGCTCAAAACTTCCAAAAGCTCTTTGCTGCAGCCAAAAGTTGGTGAGGCAACTGGAAACATGCACAGGACAGTTGGTGAGAACTGGGCTAGGGAGAAGCCCATTGAGATTTTGTGTCTGACTTGGAATTTCATCCTGTGTTGCTTTTGTTTTGTTTTTTTTAAACTGATCACTGTAGGGTCCTGTAGGGTCTTTGTTTGAGGTGTGTTAATTGCTCAAGTAAGTGGCCCTATCTTTGACAGAGCTGGTCATCTCCCAGGAATTTCTTTTATTATTTCACAATGAAATATTTAAGACTCCATGTTCATAAAAACTTTCTCCAAAGAGCTACTTCTTGTCTTGGACAGTCACACTGAATTATCCACCAGCCTCCCGGTTCTTTTCAGAAGTAAAGGCTTGACCCAGTTACACAATTCATTCGTCATCATTTTTCTAAGTTTCTTGGATAGTCATTTATTTCCCATCTCATTGCATATCAAAATGACCTGTCCTATATTCTTCTAGTTATTTAACTCCCATTGGGTAATGGGATTTTGTAGAGGTTTGGCTTTCAGTACTGAACAGCCATGTTCCAGTGTATTTTGTAAGTTCTCACAGGAGCTGTTTGGTAATGGCTTTTGTCTTGTGCTGGACTGGTGCTACATGATGCTGTACAGCTAGAAATCTTCATCAGATGCCTTGGTTTTAAGCAACGACCGAAGAACGTTCTGAAATTTGCTTGCACTGTTTTTTTTCCCCTTCCCCATTCCCAAATATTGCTAAATGATCTCGGTTATAACTAAATCTTGGTTTTTTTCATCTTAAAAAAGACTCGTTGGGAATTTGCAGCTGTAATGTCATGTTCTCTTATTGCTAATACTCACTGTAGATTGTATTTTTCTTCACCAGTACTTGTCAAAACTGGAAGTGAGTGGGTTTCTTTGTGCCTTGATAAATCAAATCAGTTCCAATGAATGGCAGTGGGCTCCCACTCTGCATGTCATCCTTGCTGTGAATTTTGAGATGGCATGCATGGTTCTAATACAAATTTTGTCTATGCTGATATTTTAGTACTATTTTTTAATATAACATTTACGAAAACATTGGCAATCAAAGAACACGTTACCATTTGTGCTACTTTCAGGAGATGATCACAGGGCTATGTAATTAGCATTGATTAAACAAGGAGCTGAATGGAGAGAGGCTACTTATGAGATGGTAGAGCAGGACATTTTCACTGCTCGACATGGAACACTTTACAGTATGTTAATGAATCACAACAGCTGGAGAATTCATAAAGGCCAAATCAGAGATGGCTGCTTCTGTTACAAGGCAATAGGTAGGTCACTGGGCATCGTAAGATACTTAGGATGGTATCCTGTTGTACTATAGGGAAAGTGAGAGATTTATGTAATGGAAATCTTGTTTCACAGCTCTAATAAGCTTGCTGGTAACAATTCAGTGTGTCATGGAACTTAGTAAGGATTTCAGATTTTGTAATATAGAATGAGGTGAAAGATTCAAGTGGAAAAGGAAGAAAGATGTTGCGGTGAACATCTTTTGTGCAGCAATGTGTGTTAGCAGCACCCTTTAAGAGGCTTTCATGGACTGCAATTTGAAGTCCAGTTGCAAAACGTGAAGATGGGGCGGTTCCACTTTTGTTGTCTCTGAGCCACCTGCCTGCCTTGAAAATGTGCCTACATTAGTAGAGAATTTGGTGGTGGGAATTAAGCAGGGCCAGTTTCCTTTTGTCAGTGTGACAAGCCACTGCTGCATGAAATGGCACGTGCTGAAGTTTTTCTGAGCTCTTGTAGGAAATCCCTTGTGCAAACAACTCAAAAGCTTGTGTACTTCCTGCATCAGTTTGTAAACAGGGTGCTGTAGGTGGGCTTTGATAGGTGCAGGCTGTGTTTCTCTCCTTGGCGTTCACTCACTTGCAGACTGATGCTACCAGCTGGGAAAGGGGCAGAAAACTGGGGTGTTGAAATAACCACAGTCCTGTCCATTCCAGTGCTGGTTCAACACTTCAGTGATGGTTAGTTTTTTTACTCGTTGGTCTGTCTGGGACATGATGTGACATCTGTGAAACATGAACCCTCTAATAACTGGAGAGCAGCCTGGAGCAAAACCTCGCATGTCTGAACAGCTCCACAGCTGAAGAAGAGGGGAGGGAATGCAAGTTTTTTGGTCTAGACTTTCTGTGACTGATTCTTTTCTCCTGATTAACCCAGCTCTTGGAATCTCACAGTAATTTTGTATGTGTCAGAAACCCTTTTCTAGGCTTGTGTACAGAGGGCAAGGGCTGCAGTTTTTGTTAGAACCTGACTTCAGTGATGAAGCACAGCATATCTTTGCTCGTGCTTCCAGATGCCCTGCTCATTTCTGAGCTATGCAGTGTATTGATAGAGGTGAACACATCTGAGCTTACTCCAGGTTGCTTGTGCATTGTTGTGCAATTTTTGGTCTGTTGTCCATTCCAAGTGAGGTCTTTTCATTTGGAAAAGTCATGCTGGTAAATAGATATCAGCTGTCAGCTTCACCTTTTTCTTTCGTTAGTTCTTCTTTCCTTATTTTTTATTCTCTCCTTCTTGAAGGAGTATGATGATAGGGTTGTTCCCTAGTTGCAGCAGAAGCCTAGGTGGGGAATACATTAAAGCATGAACTAACAGGAATCTGCTAGATAAACATTTAATTTTTTCCTGCCTACTTCAATTTTAAGTCCCAGAGGACCAGCTTCCTACTATCACTGAACCTCATTATAGTTTTATCTCTGGTCTTATAATAAAATCAAAAGCATTAAGCAACTGGAGCTGTCCTAGGCTATTTAGGATCGATTCAGGTAACCACTAATTGCAGTTTGCCTCCCAAATGCTGTTAAAGTTGAAGGTCTTTTGCTACATGTGGTGGTCAAAGATCTTCTTGAGACAGTGCGTTGAAGCAAATTTAATAGCGACCAGGGTTATTTAATATCCTAAATAAGGATACAGAGGAGGAAGTGGAAAGCAATCTGGCAGTGTCTGCTGTAGCTGCTGGCATGGTTTTTTTACAAATTAACTGTATCAGAGTTAGAATTAGAATGAGAAAAAGGGTTGCAAATGTTCATAAGATTTGGACAGTGAATTTAGATTTGCTTGTATATGTGTCTGTTTTCATGTTTTCTGTGGAACTAGTTTATGTGGTTCCAATTATTCATTTAAGTTCCCTATTATTATCTTCAGTTTCCTGAATGCATGATTTATGTATCTAAGACTATTAAAGCCAAATGCACAAATTGAAATTCACTGCACATATATTAAATTGGCTGTATGCATTACTTAAGTTAAATAAATTACGTATGTTAAAAAATTACTCTAATAGCTACAATTTGCAATTCGAATGACCTATAAACCAAGGATTATTTGCCAACAAAATGTTTGAATAACATTGAGTAACAAATACATTAAAGAATTTCATGGGTTCATTACAATTAATGAATAAGGAAAAAATACTTATCAGATAATATGTAAGTATTTGTTCAGTAGAAAATCAAATTCACAACAGGTTATTTGGAAAAATCCAGCTGAATGTCAAGAATGCAGGAATGAATGAGGTGTGATGAATGCACCTAATTGCTCATGATACTGTTTTAAGAAGGCTGGCTTTCTCCAAATATGCATCTTCTTTCTGTGAAGAAAGAGAAAAATTGAAGACCATGGTCATGCTGCATCCACAGAAGGTTGTGGTGGTGTGATTGAAGTGCTCATTCCTTTTTTGCTCCAGAATTAAAACATGGTACAGACTGAATCTTGTCTTGATGGTGCTCCCCTCTTCTCTACAAAGCTGATCATGGGCTTCCTGTTTGTCTGCTCGAGTGCTGGGGTTTCGGGGCCTGCTTTGCTCACGGGTGGGAATGTGGGTCTTCTGAGAGGGCAAAACTGCTCTGTTGAACCTTTTTGAAAGAAGTTGGTAGCTACGGGACTTGGTCTCATTTTTTTTCCTGAAAGTTGATTTCTATCAAGATATTTCTATTTCAGGTGCTCTTGTCAGAGTGAAGTATTGAATGGGTAGGTCTGGCTTCATAAAGCTCTTCTCTTGTTGTTTGCTCTAGTCCTTTTGCAAACAAAATAGTACCCTAAAAGCTGTGGGCTGTTGAGTTTTTAGTGTGATGGAAAAATTACACAACGAAAAAACCCAAACAAGCACAGATTGTTCCTTCGCAATCAAACCAAACTATTTTTTTCAAATACCAGCTTCCAAATGCCAGCAATCTATCAACATCCAACTCCCCTTCTAGCCTTCTCCAAGAGGAACTATTGTGTTCTTATAAACCCTCCCAAAAGTTCATGTATATAGCAATAACACTAATGAAAGGTATGGAGTTTTATTTTAATGTATAGGAAAAAGCAGCTACTTTTTTTTTTTCTTTACCAGAAGTTTTAACTGTAGGACATGTGAAAACAGGTACTTTAAGAGATGAAGTGCTCAGAAAAATTAACAACGGATTGTATGGGGATCTTGGAAGGTCACACCAGTAATGACTGTATTAAGAGAAAAAGGGCATGTTAGCAGGAAATGGGCAAAGATGGATGTCAAATCTAGGATGTTAAAGTATTTCATTTTAGCCTGGTAGAGAAATCTCTGTGCCTTACTGAAGATGTGGTGTACCTTATCACCTTCCATCAGTCCTCATTAATTTCTGGGAAAATGCAAAAGGCAAGATTAATTCCAGTTGACTGAGAGGTGGAACCTTTGGCATTTCTTTCCTACTTAATGCATGTTCACCTTGAAATTTATTTCGTCACAGTGGGAGACAGACAAATATGTTAGTGTCTGTTGTATGTTGTTGGCCTTTTGTTTGTTGGGTTGGTTGGTTTGTTGTTTTTTAAAATATCCCTGTACATTTATTTATCTTTTCCCGCCTGGGAAAAAAAAAAGAAAAGGGATTCTGAGCTGTTGCAGTCCTGAATATTAGGTAGTGCTGCAGGATTGCCTAAGCAGCCTGGGCTTGTGCATCTGGCCAGGAACAAAAGATGCCACAGTTGCGTTTCCCCTTTCTCTTTCTCACTAATTGTAATGTTCTTTGTTCCATGCCACCACAGCCTCTACAAAAAGCATTGTGGCAGGTCTGAAACCCAGTTTATTTGTTGGAATAGTACCTGGCAGTATTACTGAGTTCTGAGCTCAATGAAGATGAGAGATGTGCATGTGGAGAGCAGCAGCTGAAATACGCAGTGCAATAAATTATAGGCAGCATTTTTATTTTCCATTTGTTTCCATTATTTCTGTCAAGTAAAAATCTTGTGTGGTAAGTGAGTTAAATACTTGTTATTGAGGTTTTCTGTAGGACTACAATTTTGCTGGCTCTGCAAATCTGAATTTCTAAATAGCATTTCTAAATGCTATTGCAGTCCTCTTATAATGAAGGGAATTGTATTTCTCTCTTGTGAAGTATCACATGCCTGGCTCTATTTGTTATCTTTCACTGTCATGGAAGTGTATTTGAATAACAGAATCTGCAGATACAGTTTAGGTAGAAGAGAGCAAAATATGAATATGAACAGTTCTGAAAAAGCCCTTGTAAAATAAATAGGCCTTACTGTAAAGAAACTGGGGGCCTATATTATGTGGTGTTGAGCACCCTGTACATCAATGGCAGTCAGCTCCTCTGAATTTTAGATCATAAAGTGACTTGATAGTCAGCTGCTGGACTGTGATGGGACTGCCAAAGGACCCTGTTCCCCTATTAAACTATGCTACCCTGACAGTAAAGGTGTGTTGTGAAGATTAGGCAGGCTCAACATTTAAATTTGAAATTAATTTTATGTCTTACATTTAATTAACTAATATAATCCATAAAATGTACTGTGTAAAACACACAAAATGCAAACAAATTACCATCTGTGGCAATTTAACATCTTTTCTGTGAGTAAAAAAAAATGAAAGAGGCAGCTTTATCTTGAAAAATTACCCTCGAGGTAAAAGGTAATCCCCCAAATCTGACTGCCACATAGGCAAGTGTAAACCTTTGTTTAATTCCTAATACAAGAAGTTTCATCAAAATGAAGAGGTTTCTCTTAAGAACTTAGTAAAAGCAACCCCACATTAGAGAAAGAGCCCTGGCTAGGACACATGCACAAAGATGTGTGTAATGAGAAGTACTACCTCGTTGCAAATGTGGTCTTTGTCAGAGCCTGCTAGACTCAGAGGAGAAGACTCTCTGTTGTTTTTATGTTGCTTAGAACATATTCTGGAAAGCGTTCACAATATGGATGTGTCTGAGTTAACTGAGGGCAGCAGATGCACGCTTGGGGTGACTCTCATTCCAGGTAGTTGTAGCACTGCTAGGAATCCAGAAGGTGCTCATTAGAGAGAAAGCTATTGCAGTGTTATTTCTGATTGTAAAACATGGGATCCATCCTGGCAGAAGAAGATCTGGCTTGTGCTTGTGCTTGTTGTGCTAATTTTATAGCAAATGTTTTTGTTTAATGTAATGGAGCTTCAGGTACTGCAGATTTTACAGCAGTCTTCAGCCAGAAACTGATTTTTCACCTCCAGGAAAGTGTGAGAAAAAAGCCTGGGCTGTACAGGAGGTGGGTGACTTGGGGGTGAAATGTCAAGACCGGATCTCAGCGCTGGCAAGGGAACTGTGCTGAGCATGAGCCAGTATGTCCTGCCTAGGTGAGCTCTGTACCTGCTCTGTCAGGTGACCTCCTTGTGGGGTAGGGTCAGTAACGTCAAGCCAGGCTCAGGACTTCAGTGGCTCTCTGGTATGAAACTCATTGAAATTAGCCTTTTCACTACAGACAGTGGGCTGCCTCTCATGTTTTTGTGTGTTCTGAAGATGTTATAATCTTCTAAGTCCTGTATCTGATTCAAGGGTGAGGATAAGGATATTTGGGTCTGTTGGTTTCTATAAAATGCAATTTTACTTCAGGTGCTCAGTTAATTTAAGTTGCTTGAGAGAGAGCAGGTAGCTTAAATTGCTGAAAGAACAAAACCCAACTCGATGTGGAAGTTACAGAATTCACTGCACTGTCCAAAAGTGGCACAGTAGTAGTGAAAAATTGCTTTGCATGCTGATGCTTTCTAACCACATCTGCTCTGCAAGTGTCCCTCTGTGATGACAGATTTAAAAAAAAAAAAAAAAAGCTTTGCCTTTGGAGAATTCTGTAAGCGGGTGGAATATGTTGAGACCTTGCCCCTGTGAACGAAGTGTAGCAGTGCTGGCACTTTGACTGGGCTGTCACATCCATTAGGGGGTGTGTGAGCAGAGCAGTGCGGGAGTCTCTGCAAACTTCAGCTTGAGAAAAACATTAACATTAATGTCAGCAAGACCAAATCTGCCCACCTATTACCTTGCCTGAATTCGGAGGCACTTGTGCTGGATTCAGCTCCGCGGCCCTGTGCGTGTCGCTGTCTGCAGGAGCAGAGTGCCTCCTGCTTGGTTCTCCCGGCCTCCCTTCCAGCACTGCTTGGGAATTATGCCCAAGGGTGCGTGTCCTGTCAGGCCAGGGCAACTTTACATCCCTTGCCTTCCTCCTTTGGGTATATTTTCTGAAACTGTGGTTGCTGGCTTGTACAGAGATTAAATTTTGTAGTGGTTGGCTCTTCATATGAGTGTTTCTAGATTTTCCTCCTTTTGCTAGCTCTCATAGATTTTCTTTTGTATTTGTTCATCACTGGCAAGATCTTGTGTTTCTTTGTTATTAAAAAATTACATATGGGTTTTCAAGTCATTGGAATAAATTAAAAGCAAATGAATTACAATGCTCCTCATAAAACACGATTTGTCCAAAACCAAGCTGGATACTTCATTTTTCTCATCAAAATTAACTATATTTCTTGACCTAAAGGGGCTGTAATATTTAAGTTCCTACTTGTAATAAATCCACCTTCTGCCTGCTTTGCTCACACTATTTTCAGAGCAATTATTTCTCAGTTTTTAGGAAGGCTATTAAAATAATGCTTTGAGAATATTTTTAACCTTATAAGAGATATCCTCTTGTTTTCTAGTCTGCTGTGGAGAGGTGTTTCCCGTGCTTCTCTTAAGTTGTGCTGGTTTTTGCAGTTTTGCCAGGCTGAGGTGTGAAAACAAGGCAGCGCTAGGCAAGGCAGAAGGGTGCTCAGGCAGGGGCAGTCCCAGCAGCTGCTGCTCTGCTGCATCCTCGACAGTGCCAGAGCCCTGGAGAGCCAGGCTGGGCTCTGTGGGACAGAACGAAGCATATGTGTGAGCAGGAGGTGGCTTGGTCCCAGCACCAGCTGTTGTTGACTGTCTCTCTGCTATCCCATCCCCAGCAGCAGGAACAGCAAGTTGGACTTCTCATGTGTCCCCCAGGAGCAACCCAGGCTTGATTCATGGGCAGCAAGATTCAGTTTGCCTGCACAACTGGAGATCTTTAGCAGGGCTGATGTGGCAGCTGCTGCCCACCCTGGTGCTGGTGTGAGCTGGAGGAGGTGCTCTACAAGTGCTCCTTAATGGCTACACCTTGTGTGGCACAACCACATTCTGAAGGGACCTTGCTAGAATGTCTACAAGACTACAATCACTCATCCTCACTCTCTCGCTGAAGTTTAATTTTTCTAGACAATTCCAGAAGAGGAATTGGGCTGAATACCAGGTGGCCAAATGGAAATCAAAGTGCTGTCAAGCCACTGAAGTATGTGAAAAAGCTCGGTCCCTCTTTTGGCTGCACTTTAATGGAATTGTTCTGGGTGCCTTTCCTCTCAGAAAGTGCACATTCAGGCTGTGACTCAGAGTCCTTGAATGGGTTTGTGGTCTGCAGGGATAGGGAGTAGCTCAGGAAGAGACAGTTTTCTTTTTCCTCTTGTGTATTTCTTAGAAAAGCATAACAAAACAAAAACAACAACAATTTCCTGTCCTCAGCTGCAGAGTATGATGAAAGTGAGATGCAGTGTGAGTCTGGTTGAAATGCCAGCTGTATTCACTTGTGTTTTCCCTCCTGTGCCATCTCTTCAAGCAAACTTTTACAGCTGCTGATTGCACAAAGACAACAGACATAAGCTGATGTGCTGCTGGAGCTGCTGCCTAATGCTGATTGTTATTTTGGTTCTGCAGCCTGTTGAGTGTATGTGATAATTGGTTTCCCTTTTGGTCTTTGAGGACAGAAGATGCAATTAGCATGTCCGGTATATTTTTTTTCATACATTCTCAAAATTGCAATTCTTTTTAGGAACACCGAGGAGTCTTTAAATTGGGAATTGGTTCTTACATTATAAAGTACCTTTGCTTTCTGAGCATCAGAAGAAGTTGCTTGCCCCAGTGGCTGCTCTTTTGGTGTGTTTGAATTCAGTTGTGGAGTCGCAAGTGCAAATACAAAATCCTATTGAAGTACACCAAAAACATTAAAAGTACTCTGCAAAGCTCTTGAGACTTGGAACTGACACCAAAGGATAGGTGCCAGCCCTCAATTCATCTTTCAGGAAAGGCTTGTAGGCGGATGATGGGGAGTATTTACATGTTTAACATTAGGTAGGGTTACACAGTGTGCTGAAAACAACTTGTGTTGCCCTTCCAAGTTTACCAACATCTGATTTCTAGCACCTTGCTTCTTCTGAACAACAACACAGCCAGCCTACAGTGCAATCTGTCCATCTGAAGGCTGCATCTGAGGAGAAAAGAAAATGTGAGGGATATATGGATTCAGGTTTACATGTCTGTGTACAGGTCTCAATGACTATATGAGAGTTTTCCTTACTAGAGAGGACTGGAGGCTTTCCTAGGACGCTGGCGAGAAGCTGGTAAGATCAAAGGCTGTATGGCCATTTCCCACACATCCCGGATGTGGGAGGACACCCCCCAAACCTTGCTCTTTCAGACCTTGGTCACATCACTAACCTGCCTTTAAAGCGACACCATTTAACAATGGCCACTTCAGATTTGATACAGTTACTGTTCTAATTACCGACAGAAACTGTTGTCTGAGAGATAACTGTATGGAAACTGTCAAATGCTGACATTTCATGGCAACCACGGGAGCTGGAGACCTGTTTTGGAGGGATTCCTAAAAATATTCCATTAAAAAATGAGTTTGAGATATGTTACTGCTATATGTTTTTAAATCTTCTCCGTCACTGAATTTAGTATTTCATTAGAAACTACATATCCTACAATAAAATAAAAAGTAGAAAAGTAGAAATAAAATATGGCATTTAGCTGTTTCTTTAGAGTTATTACTAGCAAAGCAAATTTGGAACAAACCCTCTTAGGAGTTCTAGTCCTCTCTGTAGAGTCCTAAGCCTGGCATATAGCCATTAATTTACCAACTTTGAAAGGATTTTTATCTAATAAAAAGAGAGATGAGTAAGAGCCTGCACGTCACTGCAGGCACAAAGATGCAATTTTGAAGACGTTATCTGAAGCCCCTTTGATACAGCCTTGGTGCTCTGTGGAGAGGAATAGGCACTCAGAGCTTTGCTCCCTGAGCATCACAGCGAGCCCACCCTGCTGTGCCAGGGAGAGGGATGAGGTGGAAGCTGGGGTCTGGCAGTGTTGGCTGGCAGGTTCCTGTGCACAGCTCCTGCTTAGGCTAACTAGAGCTGGTGCTTGGAGTATCAGATGTGTTACTGAGAAGGAAGGGAAGGAATGAGGGAGCAAAGGGGGAACCTTTGCCTAATGCTTAGCAATGCACAACAGACAGGAGTCAGTCACAGCTGGAGGTGGTTCATCTCTAGGTGCACATGAGGGTTAAAATCTGCCAGCAGTTAGCTGAGCTGGGCCTGAGTGGGCTCAGGGACCTGTGGATTGGCTCCAAGGGATGACAGGGCTCTGCATTGCACAGGTCTCAGTGAGCTGATCCAGTGAAAATCCAGAAGAAGTGACATGGTGGTGCCCAGGAGGAGGGTGATGGTGGTGCTGTGTGCAGGCTGCCTGTTTGGACACCATCTCTGTTTGCTGCTTCGATTTTCAGTTAGTTTGGCTTGGAAACAAGGTTTTGAGCAAGATAGGCACTGAGCATCAAAGTGTGCTGTAGAGGTGTGTGGTGGTAGGCATGCAAAATCTGGGATTGCCTTGAGCCAGGAGGGGAGAGGATGGATCCCATTAGTTGACAAAGCCAAGGTGCATGTAGGGGAGCAGCAAGTATTGAGTCTGAGAGGGTGGCTGGGAGAATCCTTTTGTGTCCTGGAAGATGCTGAGGTGGTCAGGAAGGAGAAAACCACTATAATCCAATTTCCTCTATTTAGCAAGAGAAATGTTATTAAATGCAAGAGGTGGGTAAGGCAGGGTAAATTATCTCAGAAGAGTGGCTGGGGCCGTTGTTGTGCCTTGGATTTTGTGACTGAACAGATTAGATGTGTGGGAAGAGTCTGGCCCTGCTGGGCACCAGGCAGGTCATGTTTGTCAGCTGGGCCGTGTTCAACCAACTCTGGGGATGAAGATGCAGCATGCTGGTTTTTCACCTGCAAGGGAGAGTGTGTACATCTGTGCTGGGCCATTTGGAAGAGGAGATCAGTCTTGCCTTGTCTGTTTTGTCACCTGGGAGCCGTGGCATTGTCAGATACCAGCTTGTGCAGTGTGCATGCAGTTGCTTGGTGTTTGATGGCTGCATTCAAGTGTTGGTGCTTTCGAATAATCTCTTCTTGTCTTAAAGGTTTGATGAGCCATGGGTCATTAACAGGAGATGAATTACCTTCTGCTGTCCATAGCATCAGTGTTGGTGTTATGAACTGTGCTTCCTCGCCTTGCAGAGTGGTTGTTGCAGTAGCTTCTTCCTGTATCTCAGCTACAAAAAATGGTTCGACCTTCAGTTTAGTTGGCAGAGGGTTAGAATGTAGAAGAGCTGGAGAAAGAAAGGTGGTTTGGAGAAACCAATTTTTGGATGAAAAGAGTGGTGACTGCTGGTGCTAGTCTAGCAAGTGCTCCAGTTGCATAAAGTAGGATAAGGGTGAGAGGTAGATAAATGCATCTTGCAATCTTCCTTCAAAATTTGCCAGAATAGTGGGATTTAGTATACCAGTTCTTTCCTACTAGAAAAGGATTGGAATTATTTATCTTTCATCAAGATTATGGCATTGTTCAGACTTCTTTTTTCCCCATAATTTTTTGTGCCTTAAAAAAAAAAATCTAGCTGTGTGGGCTGGAATAGCTCTGAAATGCAGCCAAGTGGCAGGCTGCAACCTAACTCAAAGCAGTAATTTTATAAAGCTGAAATAGTAGAAATCCTGGGAAAACGTAGTGTTTTGCATGCACATTTTGAGATCTATGGAGTGCGTGTGTTAATGTGCTTGTCAGAGCACACCTGCCTGTCCTCTAAATCAGGGAAGTGAGGTTTGGTTTCCAGAGAGCTCCCTCTGTCCACCCATCCTGCCCCAGCTGTGGGGCTGGCATGGGGCTACTGACACCGTGGACACCACTGGCTTTTGTGGCTTTTCAGCTGGTACTGAGCCTTGTCCTGGCAACTGAGGTGACCTCTGCCTCAGCACCAGCCCCGTGCTTGTCCTCCCTGGCCAGAGCCTTATTGGTGAGACCTCAGCCTTTTCTCCTGGCACTGCAAATATTGTTTGAAAACATCTCACCCTATTTATTCTTGAGATGCATCTGAAGATCCTGCCACTTACATATATTCCATAAATTTCCTTGTTCTGACAAGAGCTTGACCTTTTAAGATGCAGTCCATTCTTGCCTTTATTGCAAAGCATCTTTTTTCTTTCTTTTCTTCAGTGTTTCTGCAGTTTTCTGTTTGTAGTAATGACTTGACACCCAAACAGGTCAATGTCTTGCTGATTTGTTCTGATATGTGTATTCAGCAGGAACCAGCTTTTTCTAGTGAAGAGGTGTGTGGGGGGGAGGAAATCCTATGCCTCTTCAGAGAATTCTTGGCAGGTGTAATCACAGGATTTGTGATTCATGTCCAATATCCGTGAGAGGAGCTGACATCCTAGGGCAAGTTGCAGATATTAAGGGGGCTAAGTAAAACCTGCTTTTGATGTTTGTGGATTTCTCTCAGCTACATCAAAAGTGAAGTTGTTAATTCAGTTGATCAAAACTCCAGTCCCTTTCCACACTAGAGTTACTGGGTTAAATGCTGTGTTAATCAGCTCAAATCTCTGCCTTTTCCTTCTGCAAGGTTAGAAGTTAGATCAGTGACATTAGTTCGTTGCAGCTAACACAGAACACGATGGGACTGCTAGTGGAGCTGTAAGGCTTGAGGTAGTACTTACATGTAGCCCATCATATTTATTGATGAAACCTGGCTGTAGGTTTTTCCATGTGGAAGGTTTTTCAGGTCTGTGACTACTGGTGCTCTGAAATTTTAGCCTCTTCCTGTGCTGGCATGTTGCATTTTCTGTCTGGTTCCTCCTGTTGATATTCAGTGTGCCTGTGCTGCGTATCCTTTGCCTGAACTTGGAAGGAGTTGCAGGACTGGTTCTGGTTCTGTGTTACCATTCTTTGTGCTGGAATTGCTCTGTTCATTTCTGTTTCACTGATTTGACTGAAATCTTCAGTACCATAAGCAGGTAACTGAGGGAAGGGCTGTGGAGCCCGTCTGCGTTGCTGAAATTAAAATCACCGTGGGGGTCCTTTCTTAGCAATGTGACAGCAACTGCTTGCAGGATCTGTCCCTAATCATCTGGGGTACTCAGCTACAGTGGTGGCACAAGGTCGTGGAGGAAGGGAAAACCTTTCAAGTGGAAATCACAGCAGCTGCTCAAACGAAGGGGTGTGTTCCTTTTTGCGGGGTTCAGCTTTGGGTGAAGGCCAGCTTTTATTGGCAAACAGGGTAAAGGGGCCATGATGAGGCACAGGAGCAGTGACTCCAGAGTGCAAGGGACTACATTTCAGTGGACAGTACACAGGTTAAGTGTGCTAAGGAAGAGGGGTTTTATAGAACAGTCTTGGATGCTTTTCTAGACTTACTGAAACAAAACAAAAACCTGAAAATATGTAGGATTCAAGCAGTTCTTGCATCTTGTTCAGCAGGAGCTGCAGCATGAGGCTGCTCAGGGATGCAGGGCAGTGCCTGCCAGCCCCTCTGTATGGGGATTGTGTGGTCTTCCCTGGTGTGCCAGTGGCTGGAGCCTGTCCCTGAACACGCCAATGCCACTGCCAGGGCAATGTGTGCCAGAGCAGGGCCATGCTCTGGCTCAGGGTGTTCATTGTACATTAGAATTTTCAAATAAATTGATTATAGCATACTTTTAAAGAAGAAACAGATAAAACATGCCAGTTCCTATTTATTTTAAAGCTTAAACTAGGCTATGATATGACCATTTTATATTTTACATTGGTTTAATTTATTTATTTTTTAACTATAATGGTGTCAGATGATGCATTATCCATACCTAGAGGCCTGCTGTTCACTGTGCAGGTTATCTCCAGTGTGACAGCTCTATATCTTCAATGTCAGGTACACCATTCTTGAGTCAGAGTAGATTTACAGATTCTATTATACTTCTATTGAACAGCTCTTAATCTGGGTAGTGGAAAACATGCTGCAACCAGCATGTTTTATCCCTTGCCTTTAGTGTTAGAGCCCTCTTTGGCAGGGTTGGACATTGTATTACGAATAGTCCTCTACCACCTCAGTCTTGAGCACTAAAAACCCCATAATCCTGTAGATGCTGGAGGTAGTTGTTTCTGTCACTCCCCACCATATCTGAGTCTGAATAAAAACTAGCACTGGCATTAATTCAAGGTCTTCGTCTGTGCAACTGGGGTGTAGTACACAGGCCACTTAATGTTGCTTTCTGTTCTTATGCTGCATTCCTGTGTTAAAATCTCCATGTAAAACAAGAGAGTTGTGAGTCTGAAAATAGCAACTGTCTTCAGCCCCTTATTGTTTTGGCAGCTTTATTTTTGACATCACAGTTTCTTTAGTAATTGAAGATTACATGCGTGAAAAAATGTAACTGCTCTGTGCATGAAAAATGTGCATTTGTTTTGCTTGTATGATTTCACAGACAGTTACTGCATTATTTAGCCTCTTTTGAGCAGCATAACACAGGATGCTGCCCTTGACCTGTAAGGAATAGCAATGGCATTGCTCTGTGTATGTAGCACCTTGTTGTAATTAGCAATATTTCTATTCTGTCTTCATTCTAAGAATCATAGTTTGAATTAGCGGGAAGTAAGCAAGAGCATACCAAATACTCAAGGAATGTTATGAATGTGAATAGTCCCTGGTGGGTTTTTTCTGTTTTTTCTCACCCTTCTATCTTTTAGCTTTCTTCCATAAGCTGCTTTGACCTTGTATCTACCTTGAGATTCATGCTCCTTACTACCTTTTTTTTTCCAATTTATCCCTACTGTTCATTCCTTGAATGCCATTGGCTCAACACTCTGGTTATTCCTGTAGCTCAGCAGTTCCACCTTGTTTCAGCTGCTGAAGTCTATCTCTCATTTTTCTCTGCTTTTTGTTCATTAAGGAGAAAGAAAAGAAGGTGAGTTTGAATCCATCACTGGGAGGTATACAATTTGATTTCATTCTGTCTGAGGAGGGAGAGGACCGTGGCTCTTCCTCATGTGCCAATGTAGGTAATGAAAATAAATAATCAGTTTACATATGTATTCACCTGCTGCCGGGAAGTAATCCTGCTTAGCATCACTTTATGGGGTTTGGAGTGTTTCTGAATCTTCTCATCCTTACTGATATTTAAATATCATGTTGTGATCACTGTTTGGCTTAATTCATGTAGAAAAGATGTATTATAAAGATGTATAAGAATGGAAATACACGTGTCTAGACACACACACACACAGATGGAATGTATATATTCAACATGCAGAATAATTGCCATTTGCAGACTCTGGGATGTGCTGGGGCAGCTCTCTAGACAGGTGCTCTGGGATGGCTGTGTGTCTGAGAAAGCAGAGATCCTACGGTGGTGATTTGCCTGCTACTTTTAGATGGAAATTTTGTTCTAAAACCAGAAGAACGGTCATGACTGTCCCATTTCTGCAAATAAAGCTCAGAAATCATTTGCTACTTCAGCACTCAGGATGAGACAGGTGCGTTGTTTTTTTCTTCCTAGTTAGCTGGCTTGTTAGCCAAAGGGGGTCTGCCTTGCAGATTCATGATTTGAAAATAGTTGTGCAGAGCTGCTCAGTGAGTCATGTGCAGAAGGCAACAGAAAACGTCTCAAACTGCTGCGTCCAACACCTACACAAGCTACTGCTGCCTCCCACCTGCAGAAACCTTTTCTGCAAAGCACTGAACCCCAGGGAGGTCTACAAGTCCTGAGGGCACCACTGCTCAGGTCTCTTTCTAGGAGGAGCAATTTGTGGTGCCTCACCAGAGTCAGAGGGAGTGTTGTTGGCCAGAGTCTCTCCCTCACTTGCCATCTCCAGTGAATACAAATGTTCCTCCTCCAGCTCCCCTGAGTTTGGAACAACCACCTGTGTTTCCTCCATCAGCTGTGGAGTGGATAGAGGATATACCACTCTCTACCTTTGGCTAAATACTTCCTGAGGAATTTACTCATCACACGTTCCAAGCACGGGTCCAAAGCGTGCAATTACTGTTCTGAGTTAAGTTGTAGTCCTGTCCTGGCAAGCTCCACTGGTCAGTCACATACCAACAGCTGCAAACAGTGTGCACTGGGGGTGCTGATACTGACCTTGTCAGAGCTGGGGGGCAGCCTGTTACATTTACTGCCTGTAGCCCTACATTCTCTAGTGTAGCTCCCAAAAAAGGTGTGACTGAGAGATGGACTTGGATGTAGCAAAGCACATAAATGAGTAAATACATCCACCTCTTAATGGAACAAACGAAAGTGGTTAAGCTTCAACCCCTGCATCTTTGTACTGCTGGCTCTAAAGCCAGCATGCAGGCAACACTGCTGGGTGCCTTTTGAAGACATGGCAGAAACAGGAACAGTATCCACAGTGGGAAACCAGGTTGTGATTCATGAACACAAATTTCAGATGTATGGCATGCTTTCCTGATTAGAATCAGGTCCACACAACGGTGTCATTACGAATTTATATTAAAAGTCCACTGGCATGAGAAAATGCTATTGCAGTAACAACCATTAACTATTGTTAATAATAATTGAACTGCTTGAATTAAGAAAATGATGTTTAAACTAATTATTATAAAATCAAAGTTCCTTAGATAAAAGCACTTAATTAATCTGCATTCTATTTGCTAAGCATCTAGATCAGCATTCAGTAGAGGTAAATAATGCTCCTATGATTTCCAATACCAGCTAGCATATTCATTTCTTGAAGCATTACTACAATAACCAACATTTAAAGAAGCTGTGTCCTGTAGCCAGAAGCTGTTCTGCTATGCAGTTGTAGAAAGATTATTAATTTAAAGCAAATGTTCAGTTACACACAATGTTTTTGAAAGCCTCTAAATACTGTTTTGTGAATCAAGGTTTCCCTTTCCTTCTGAAGCGGTTATTTTTTACTGCTATGGATATTGATACTTGGAAGTTCAGATGATTTCTTTGACAAAGCAAGTCTTTACTGTGCACCTCATGTAAATTGACGTTTCTCCTTTTTTCCCTCTTTTTTTGTTTCCTGTAAGACTCTTGTGACTCTTGTCTGGCTTTGCACTGAGAGGTAACTCATGTCACCATGATAAGCACACTGTAGTCTCCTTTATTTTTCATTGTTGCCTGAAGGACATCTGAGGAGGGAGATGCTGTTAACATGCAGAATTTTTATCCTGAGAAAGTGTGATGATTCAGTGGGTTGTCTTATTGAACTGTAATTCAGACATAAATACAAAGAAGTGGTGATTAAAAGATGTTAAAGCTGACACACATTGATGAAAGAAAAGTTGGTACTCTTGACTAGGAGTTGATCCCAAAAATCCTTGATCCTCCAGGTACACTAACAAACTGTGATCAGCAAATAAATAATTCTTTCTCAGCCCTGCAGTTCGAAGTGCATGGTTTGATTTCTGCACCTGCCCAGAAAATTACTGTACTATTTGGAGTAGCTGAAATCTGGAATGTTTCAGGTTATTAACTTGTTTCTTCTGCATATGGAGAGAGGAAAAAAATCTTTGGCACAAGTGCAAGAGGATTTTGTTGGGATGATTGCAGTGTTTTTTGTGGTATCTCAATAATTAAAACCCACAATAATTACATGAATTTCATTTTGGAAAGAGAGTTAGGTTTCGAGCACTTAAAACCCATCAATTTCGTATAGATCATGGTCTCAAAATTCACCAAAGAAATTTTTGATTTTCTTGTCACCTTTTCTACGCAGAACTTGCTAATGGATTCCTCTGCATATATTGTCACCAGCTTTTCAAACCTATAATTAGGTCCGGTTCTAAACCAAACACATTCTTATTGGATGTTTGATGTTCTAGCAAATAATTATTTAAGAAAGCATAACAAATACAACCATTTATTAAAAGAGTACTATTGACAATGTAAACACTTAGTGTGAGTACAGAACTGCTTATTTTAGTACATGTTGAGCACCTGTTAGGAGGTATCTACTCCTGGTAGTACTTTGTTGGCTTGTAATTTTAATTACTGAAATTACTATTGAGACTGGTGGATACTGGGGGGGGATGTGGTAATTTACATCAGATATTCCTTGTTCTACAGTATTTTGAGGCTTTTTTACTTAGCAGTTGTGCACGTGTTTTTTGATAAAACATATGATTGGTGTATTTTATACTGAAGATACTCTTAATTTTTGGCTTTTAAAGAATGTACTTAAATGATCAGACTGATAAATTTCATGCTAATGAAATTTTCAGCTAGCTAATCAGCAAAAAAAAAATCATTGTTAGAATAATTGCTCAGTGTCCTTCAAATCATGTTCTGCAATTTACTGCAGAACAGTAAAGAAGTTTAAAGGAGTAAATTACAGTTTTAGTGCAAGAATTGGCAGGGTATAACATTTCCTGAAGGAGAAGTGTGCTTTCTGATGAAAACAATTTCTGATTTTCCTGGCCTTCTATAATTTTTCTGTCATTACCCCTAGACCTGGATCAGAACGGAAGTCTGTGATCCAAATGCTGGAAATTTGAGAGAATTTGGACTGCGATAAATATTTTGCAGCTGACTCACTCTGCTTATGAATGAACTCTGCTAGAAAATCTGGCTCCTACAATTAAGATTTAGAGACCTAATTGCAAGGCAAAGGGGAATTGTAAGCTCCTATTTTTGTGGCAACCAAGGTAATTTTAGATCCTGAATCCAAATGGCAGAACATATGGAAAGTATGGATTCAGATTTGGGCTTACAATGAGCTTTGCATGTCAGAAAAGCCCAAAAGCCAATGGAGAGAAGCTGATCCACAAGAACTGAGGATGGCTGGAATGCCAGGCACTGGTGTCAGTACAGTGGAAGGCTCTGTGCAACCACAGACAATAAGAAGCTGCACAAATGAGAGGGAGCCAGGAGCAACAGTATCACTTAATTTTATGCTGTTCTTCACTGCTCTCCTAAGTAATTAGTAATTATTTATTGGAATAGTAGCCAAAGGTTAGAGCTGAGATCAACTCGTTTCCTTGAGTTTGTAGCAGACAGAGGTGATGGGAGACCAATGTACTCGGCCTCAGTGGTAATTCTGTACTTGGCCACTTGTTAATTCTGTTGATTTTCCTTCACTGTACAGTTGTGTAACACTTCAGGGAGCAGAATGTGCTGAAGGATGTGTAGGAGCAGAACGGCTCCTGCCAGGAGCACAGATGGTTGGAGAACAAGCCACCCTCAGCAGCCACGCTGGGGATTTTGTGTTGGTATTTTTTCCTTTTTCTTTTCTTTCAAACCACAGTTTTAAACTGGGAGTAATTTAAACAGAAATAATTGGATCCCTCCCACTCCTTCCTGGGGTCTGTCTGTGTGTGTGCTCTCTAGGCATGCAGTGTGATGGCAGCAAAGCCAAGGGGTGTTGTCTTACAGGAGGGAAGGTCTGGATTTTCCGTTTATCCAGAGAACAGGGAGCAGCTCTGCCCTGAGCAATGGCGCATCAGATCCTTTGGGGTTGTGCTGGAATTGTGGACATTGTTCTCACTGATTTTATTGTTGTTGTAATTCATAGAATCTGTACTAAGTATAATGGCCTGGAGATTAATCTTCTCAGAAACTGGAGAGACTCCCTCCTTCCCCAAATATTGTTGTGTCATGCACAAGGCTTTGGACTGTCATAGGACAGCATAAAAAAGACATAGTTCAGTGTTCCTCCCAATGGGAATTAGGAGGCAAATTTGCTCTGGCAAGACCTGTGCTGGTGCAAGGAAAGAAATGGGAGGGAAGAAGGTGCGGCATTAAAGAGTGTGTTGCTCTGCCAGTGAGGCGTGAACAGGCCTGGGTGCATGCGTTTGGATTGTCACTGTCTCAAGTGCCAACCTACAGAGAGTCTTTCCTAGTGCAAGGGAGTTGTACGTGTTCATGGAAAGCCAAATGCGATGTGATTATTGCTTCAAGGGATACAATTTTTCCCTGTGTCTTGACAGATGTATTTGTGCAGGTTATTTTTCCATTAGCACTTGGGTAGATGAAGGCAGCAGTACCCCGCAGGTTTCCTTGTGGAGGTGTTGGTACACAGCTGCTGTGTACATAAAATAACTTGGAATATGTATGATATATCCCTGAGTTAAGATGAAATGTGCTGATGGAAAATATACAGTTAAATATTTTATTTTTGTAGAGTAAACTGTATGTGCACATATGTGTGTATGTATATAAGTTATGAAGATTTTAAAAATTTTCCTAGTGATGAATGTTTCCATATTGCATTTGTGTTGCTAGACTGAGTAATTAGGAGGTCTGATAATGAGCTGAAATTCCTGGTTTTTTCTGCTTTATAGCAGTATTCCTGATTTCCAGCACTTCTGCCTCACACCTGAGGACAGGAGTGCTCTGCCCTACCACAGAGCGCTGAGCGGGCTCCTGCTCTGCACAGCCACTTTCTTGGAGAGCTAGGGAAAGGCTTTGTCTTTGGATGTTGTCCTGCAATAAGCTGCTCATGGGATGGTTTTGTTTGTGAGATTTGATGGCTGCAGATGGGAATATCCTGTCCTGATGAGTGAGTGGGCAGTGGTTACTGTCATGTGTGTGCTGGGGAACGCAGAGGCTGCAGGAATCATGGGCCACCCTCTGGTTTATCCATCCTGCAGCCTCCTGCAGGATCGTGAGGTGCCACTAGAGCTGCTGTGTGTCCCACACTGAGCCTCTGGAAAGGTACCCAGTGGATGGGATGCTGGTCTGATCAGCAGCTGCAGGAATTGGGGCGAGGGCTGGAGGTGCCCCGGAGCAGTGGTGCCTCTGCTCCTCTCCTGGCATCACTTTGCTATTATGCAGTGACTCATGAGAATAGTTAACTGTTTCTGGAGGGAGAGTTGAAAGCGCAACGTGCACTGTTGCGTTGGAGGGGACAGATCAGGGGCAGACAGTTCATGTATTGACTTCAGCCATGATGTGCCTGTTCAGGATGGGAGGACATGGACCGGGGAGGGGGGAGGGGATTTGCCAACAAATATGCAGACATAAAGACACTGTGGCTGGGTTGACAAATTAGTTCTGCATAGCATTCATTCCAGTGCTCTGTGACTTAATTAAAGATAAAGAAAGCCTCATTGACCTTGGTTGTGGGGTACAGAGTTCACAGCCAGCCTCAGGACTGGAGCAGGGCACAATGGTGGCATTGCTGAACTGGGCTTGGAAAATCTTACCATCCTTACAGTCTAGAGGAATTATTTGCAAATAATTTGGAGTTTGCACTTGCACCCTGGAAATGTTCAAGGCCAGGTTGGATTTGGCTTTGAACAAGCTGATTTAGTGGAAGGTGTCCCTGCCCACAGCAGGGGGATTGCAACTAGACAATCTTTAAACCCCTTCTAACCCAAACCATTTAGTGATTCTCTCCTGGAGTTAGGGAATTCAACCAACACATTTTGAAGAGGAGGGAGGTGGAGTCCCAGGAACTGCTGTTCTAGAGAAGTAGATGTGAGGAAAGGGTATATCCATGCTCTTTCCCTAGTGAAGTGTGGAGTCCCTTATTTCAGCTCCCAGAGATTTTGTTGCTGCCAGAAGTCCTTCCTGGGCTCCAGGAAGAGACAGAGGGGCATACTGCAGTGGGAATGGGTGAACTTGCATTGGCAGGGGAAAAACAAGTATAAAATGTTCGCCTTTTCCTACCTATGTTAGGAGGTTTCCATTTCAGGGAAGAAGTGTGGGTCTGTTCTGTCATACCTGGGGGTGGGAGAGCCCAGTGGTGTAATTAATGCTGCACGCCTCTGCTCCACAGTTGTAGACTGTAAACAGAGCTGATCAAATGATGGTGTGGGAGAGGAATTGTTTAAAATAAATTTTAATAAATTATAAATAACATATGACTTGCTTCAAGTCTACCTAGCCAGCCAGTATTTCCAAGCTTACGAAACACAGCCTCATATCAGTAATGCTCATGTGAGTAATTACCCTGGTGGTTGAATACATCTCATCCATGTTGAATTCAACTCTTTTGTACAATAATAAGGCTTTAAGTCTTAGTCAAAGATCAGGGGTTTATTCCTTGTGGCACTCAAGAAGATGGCTTTTATCTAGAATTCTGCAAAAGCAAAATTCAATGGCTTTTCTGATGTTTGGATGGGAGGAGAGGAGAAGATTTCAAGTCCTGCTTTTAACTGCTTTGTTTGTCAGAGGCTTGTGGAGTAAAGAACACTAGTTTAGAGAATAGGATCTATTGGTCTGTCCAGATTAGCAGTTCTACAGTATGTGGTCCATGCAGATTCACAAATAGACCATTAAAGAAGAAGAAAATAGGAGGAGTGAGAGAAGTCAGAAGTCCTTTTGATGAAGACAGCTCTGCTGGAATTTGTGCTCCCTCCCTTGGCTGACCCAGAACAGTGCTGACTTTGGGGCCTCAGCAGAAAGCACTGGAGTGTGCACAGCTGGGGATGCATTAGATGCTGTGCTGAAGTTGGGATGCTGCTCTTTTACTGAACTTAGAAATTCCATTCCCGGGTGCACAGGCATTGCTTTCCTTTTGTTGCCAGAGTGCAAATAGTCTTAAAAATGCACGGTTTGGGTAAAATGTTATCGTAGCTGGATTCTGAAAAAAATGAGATGTTATTTAGCTATTATGGAAAAGACCTAAATAGCATGAGTCAGAAATTTGACTTTAGTGGAAGCTAGACATCTAAAAATCTTTGTATCTCAGCTGTATGCCTCTACATTTCCTTCCAGCAGGAATAACAGCACCTCCCTATCCCCAGGGAAGTTGTGTGGATAAGTATGTGGTGTGATGGAAGCTGTTTAGATAAGCAGACTTATCCAATGAGGATTTCCTTTATCCTAAAAAAATCAGTATCAGATGGAATACAGTACAACTCACTGATGCTGCGAAAGCCAACAAATACCTTTTTCATTCCCGAAGACGACAGAACTCCTGCTTATTTTTCTTTATTTAAGAGGTATTCGTGAGGCAGAACAAAGCTCTGCTATTGCCTCCCAGCAAGTGACCTAAACCATTTAAACTGAAACATATGACTCTGAGGAAGTATTTTGCAAAAACAGATGCACAGAAAGTCAATTTCCTATTCATATTTTGTTGTGGCAATTGGTACTTTAAAGAGATGGCAGACTTAAATTAGCTGGAAAAGTGACATCTTTAATTAGGAAAGCCTCTCTGCCAGCACATTGAACAGTTGCCAGTTTCTCAGCATTTAGGGACCATTGATTGCCAACAATGGCAGCTAAACTGCTTCTGGGTAGAAACTAATTGAATTTTCTCAAGTTAAAACGAGGATCTGAAGTTAAATCAAGACGAACTCCTTTGCTTGCTCTCGTTTTACTTACTGCTGTGGTATTCTCAGCAGTCCAAGGGCTGTGCTGCATGTTGGTGAATGGAGCTGCCTGGGGCACAGCTGTACAAATCCCTCCAGCCTCAGTACTCCTGGGCCTCTGCTGCAGCCACTCAGCACACAGATCCATGTCTGCCCTGTTGGTCCTGCCATGCCATTTTGGTGGTCGTGTTCCCTGCTTGAGGACTCTTTTCCCGGGCCAGGTTGCTTTTATTTAGTCTTGTGCTGTTGTGATGGGAGCTGGCGGAGCCAATTTGAGGAGCTGGGCTGTGTCCTACTGCCGGAACATCCCATGCAGGCCAGTGCTGTCTACTCCCTTGGGGTGGATAAATAGCCTGTGGGTGACATGCACAAGCTGTGAAACGGGGTTACGAATTTGTGTGGGGCTTGCCAACTAGACCTTCAGTGGCACATGGTTGGTGTTGGTCTGCTCCCTTTCTTGTGAAAGCTGAGGGCTGAGCACACCCGGAGGTGAAGCCTCATGTCACACTAGGAAAGACCTGGGTTCTGAAGGACTGCTGCCTTTGCTAGGTGCAGTGTGGATGCTTTACCTGTGTTTCTGTCCCTTCTTTGGTTATTTCCTCATCTCAGGTGCAGCTTCTCTGAAGCAATTTTAGCATTTCTTCCACCTGTAAGCCCAGGAAGATTTGTCCTCTCTCTGAGCACGTTCTCTTACTGTTCCTGGTAACCATCCAGGCTGAGTTTTGGCACAACATCATCGTGTGGTCTGAGGGATCGTTCCCTGAGCTCTGCTGTAAAAGCTGCTGAAACCTTTGGCTGCATGGAGAACCTGAGGGGAGCTCTGCTGGTAATAACGCTAAATCTGAAAAGTTTAGGATTATCTGCCCAGCTTGTGTGGAACCTACAAATGCATAGACCTCAACTGTCTGCCTCAGGCCTATGCTTAGAAGAGGAACTCAGAGATATAATTACATATTTCCCAAAGGGCAACTCAGTTTCTTATTTCCTTTTTTACCTTCATCCTGATTTATCTCTGTTTACCCTCCTTTCCCTTAGCAGGGGTTTTGGAGGATAGTCTCTGCTTGCTTCCTTCTCGGTTTGAAATGTAACTCTAGCTGGTCTCAGGGGAAGGAGCCTGCTGGAAGATGGTCTTGTTCTAACCATATGTGTGTTTATTAAAGCTATTCAGCTCTGGTAGACTCTGTTAGTGCTGTAAGAAAATGATTGGGGTTTTGGTGTGTCTCCCGTTTAGAATCTAGGCAAAACTTAAACTTTAGGTTCTGGTAAAAATGGAAATTTTTTTTTTCAACCAACCCGTTTTACCACCAGGTATCTCAATAACTTTGCTTTTCTGTTAAAACAATCAGGAAGAGTTTGAAGGAAGAGCAACTCCTGCCTTGATATTGCCTTTCCTCTCTGGCAGAATACAAGCAGCAGGAGAAAGCAATGGCTCCTTGGAAGGGTTTATTTGGAGTACTCAAGAACGGCAACTTTGTGAGGCATCAGCTGAATCTCTGGTGTGCAATGGCTCTCAGCTGTTCTCTTGCTTAGAAATGTGTGTTTGAAATGTGGCCTAGAGTTGTGGGTTCTCCATCCACCTAGTGCTGCCTTATGTGTCAGTATTAAAAAAAAGTTTGTCCAGTGTGTCTCTTCATGAATTATGTACGCTTTCTGTCTGTATTTAAAAAAAAATAAAAGAAAAAGAACCACAACTGTTAGAATGGGGGAGAACTTGAAACAGATTTGAAGATTGCACAGGAGAAAGAATTCAGTTAAATCTTTTGCCAGAAAGAATCCTTTTCTCAGCAGCTAAGGGTATTATTCCACTTCTCCCATTACCCTCCAGCATTAATCCAGAACAGAAATATTTTGCTTACAAAATGTACTTTCTTTCAGGTACTTTCCAAGAGGTTTATTACCATTGCAAATAGAGTGAAAGGAAAGAAGATCCTTGCCCCTTTTACAGACCCACTTTCAGGGAGCTGCTCCTTTTGCTTCTCTTTCTAGAGGTAGAGAGGAAAAGTATGGAGACTTCTGAAATGATATTATCTCTGGAAATATTAAAGGATATTTTCTCATCACTATGTGAAATGGCAGCAAACATTGCTCATATTTGGAAGTAAAGTTTAAAAGAAGAGACAGCAAAGATGTGATTGTTCACTTAAGAGAAGTGTTCTGGGAGTCATCTGCATGGAAAGCAAAAGGAGCAAATTGCTGGGGAGTGTATGAGGGTTTTAAATGAAGCCTGCAAAAAGTCTACTCAGCTGTTACTAGGGAATGGCAGGAAGAGATGAGTGCCTTGAGGAAATTGAAATTTCCTGTGTTTCTGTCAGCCCAGGCACCAGGATGTGGAAGGCCTTAAGAGTCTGATGCCATGTCCTGCAGTTGCACTGAAGATGAAGAAGAGGATGGACAAACAGGCGGCTGCTGACATTGAAAGGAGAGAAATGAATACTAAGAAAAACATAATGAGGAAGAAATCCTGGGGAATGTGTGAAGTGTTTCTTTGGGGGAATAGGGAGGTCCTGGAGCAGAAGATGGTTATACTCAAAAAGGCCCTATGATAAACAAAGCTGTGCTGGCCTGTGATGTGGGTCTGAGGAGTTTCCCAGCAGATTTTTTTTTTTTTTTTTTTTGAGATATTTACTGTAGAAGAGCCACTATTTTAACTGCTATAAATCAGATTTCCAGTAGTCAAAGCAAACAAAGTGGCCAAATTGTTAAAATAAAACTGAAAAGACTGGGGAGATTAGTTTAGCTGAGAAAGGGAAGTGTTTTCTCCCTCTCATAAAACACAGAGGTTGGTTCAAAGAAGCTTTAAAACTCAGCAAAAACGAGTATCAAAAATTTGTGATGTCACAGATAAAGCCTTCTCTCTTCCTGGCATGTGCTGTGCTTCCCAATTCTCTGGTCTTCTGCTTAATTCACTTGGACTGTGTGGCATAATTCAGATTTCCACAAAGGATCAAAGTGATTTGGTGTCGTCAAAGACAGAGGTTTGGAAATAACACAGCATGTAAGAAGTGGTTAGTAAGGGGTGGTTTTGATAGATGTTTTTCTGTGCTCTGAAACTTCTGAAGTTCATTGTGTGGGGCCAGTGGAGAGGGGAAAAAACCCAATAAAACTAATCATTGAATGAAACATGAACAGGAGTTTAAATGTCAAGAAGCTGTAGAAGGCACCTGGGGCTCTCTGTCCATACAGCTGTTGAAGTTGGCTGGTGATGAGATAAAAAGAGAGATCTTGTTAGTGTTTGCAGTCAAAGCTGTTTTCCACAATGCTGATGAAAATTTACCCATTTCTTTTGTCCATTGAGTTTTGCTGGTTGAAAATGTGGGATTGGTGCAGGCTTTCAAGAAGCTTGCTGAGAATTGAGGTGGGCATCACCTGTATGGGCAGCCCTGGGCCTATATGGGCCCTGCATCTCTGTGTGTGAAGAATGTCCTGTCCAGCATGTGCAGTGTGTCTCTGTCTACCTCTGCTCACCATAGGAGGAGAAGTTGAGCTTTGGTGTCATGTTAAGGGTCCGTGTAGCTTGTCTCCAGCCTGGAAGCAGCTCTTTTACTGTTGGGACAAGACTGTTTGATCCTGGGACAAGGCTGTTGGAGCTAGTGAGGTTTTCCTCCTTTTCTGCACATCTGAGGGATGAGTAATGTACTGTCTAGTTACCTTCAAGTGTGCAAGTTTCCATTGTCCTGCCCAATGTGATGCTTCTGTCAACACAGCCTTGTGAATGCCCTCCTTGCCTCCTGAGGTTTGCTGCTAAGTGGGACACTTTGAGGGGAGGTTTGCATCTAAGACACACAAGAACCAGATCCTGTTTCAGTGTTCAGTGCAAAAGGTTTTAGTCTTTCTAATATTTTTCCTTGGAAAACTACTAATTTGTATTGCAAATGTCTTTGTATACTTCTTTAAAATCTGGTTATTTTTCTCCACCGAATTGTATTCTTAAAGTATAAATGCAGTTACCTCCTCAAGAGAAGTTCAGCTATAGAAGGTCATAGAACTTACAGTCAAGAGCAAATTTTAATAAGGTCCCAAGGTCCCCAATTAATTCTCCTTTTTTTTTTTTTTTTATATACTCATCAATGCTGGGCCATCAATTGCATTGCGTGTCCTTTAAAAATAATTAATACTGGAATCCCTTGAGTACTTTCAAGGTAAATAAGTTTTAAAATTAATCACAGTAATGGTAAAGAGAAACTGCTTTTTTCCTGTACTTTTTGTATATAACTATTGGCCCATATAGATAATCAAACATTTCTAGGCAGATCTGGATCGATTTAGAGATTACAGCTGAACCAGGGGTTGAATTGCAGCTGAATGTTGTTGAAATTGTACAAGCTCTCTTCTTGACTTTTTTTTTATATTCCAGCTTCCTCTTGCTATTTTCCTCTTCACTATAAAATCTTGTATTATCTGCAGGTTTTGAAGACTTCTTTTTCTTATCTGGGTTGCTTTTTTTGTTTTGCTCCATAAATAGAGATTTGAGAAAATGTGAGAGTATTACTTGACAACCAAATTATGTTGGAGTGAAGCGAGTTGACTGTGTTACGTGGCGCTGCATCAGCTGGTTTTCTGGCAAAGTACAGGTCAAGATGAAAGAGTAAAAAATGCTTTATATT
Source organism: Picathartes gymnocephalus (assembly GCA_013390045.1). Lineage (NCBI taxonomy): Eukaryota > Metazoa > Chordata > Aves > Passeriformes > Picathartidae > Picathartes > Picathartes gymnocephalus. The sequence continues at coordinate 142,149 of WEKY01036174.1, forward strand.
TTAACTTCTGGGGAAAGACTGGGCATGGCCTGATTAGTATAGTGAAATGATCTTTAAACACTAGTGTTTAATGGAAGCACATTCTTTTTGCCGTCATTTTTAGTTTGGTTCAGGAATGTATTTTTACATGAACCTTTCATGTCCCCACTTTCCAGTCTTGGTGTGCTCTGTAGCATGGAGCCAGTGCAGGGTCTGAGTTCCTTTCCAGTGAAGACAGATGTGAAGATGGGCTCCCATTGTTTGCCTGGTTCACACTGCCGGCAGGCATTCAGTGGCTGGGACCAGATTAGTGCTGGTCTGACTGGTAATGGCCAGAAGGCATCAAATGGGGGGGTTTGGTCCTCAGCACCCTCCACTTCACTCCCAGACCTGCCCTGTCACACTGCACTGCTTGGTAACGAAGACCAAGCTGCATAAATTTGTTCCATTGAAGTCATGGGCTTTTCTTTACCCCTGGGTTAAAGAGAGAACCAGCATTTCAGTGTCTGCTGGAAATCCCATCCCAGATGTAGACAGCGCTCTGCTGAGAGTAGCCTTCTCACCACTTGCAGCATGCTACATGGTTTGGTAAATAGGAGTCTGGCTATTAAAAGCACCTGTTCTGAATGTTTAAAAAGGTACCTCGTACCAAAAAAAAAAAGTGTGTTGCAAATGTTTAACATCTTAGTTACTTGTGTAGTTAATTTTGTTCTTTTTCTTGAGAAGTCCAGCTTTTCCTTTTCTGTAACTTTGATGTCTCTTGAAGAGGGTCTTCTCACTTGTACATATGCTGCAACCTAGAAATGCACACATGAGAGATTTGTCTATAGGTGAGCAAGGCTGGATTTCTGTATTCTGCAGATCTAATCAAAGCTCATTTTAAAAAAGTGATTTGTCTTAAATTTTTTACTGGGTCTAAACCTTTAGACATTTCAATCTGCTCTCCAGTCATTATAGGCAGATTTCTGTATGAATAATGTATAGTTTTGCTTTAAAAATCAGACTACACAAATCCACTTTATTTTCACTTTTTTATTGATTCCAACCTTGGTGGCTTCCATACATCAGAAATTTCACAACTTAAAAATGTGTCTATCCCTAAAAATGAGTCATTGATCAAAAAAGGTTAATTTGACTGACTCCTTTGAATTTTTCATTGTCTTTCTTTTTTGTTTCTATCTAAGTAGTAAAAATAATTTCCATTTAGAAACTTTGGTTTTCAAAGGAGTAGGGTTTCAGTTCTGCTGAATGTATGTGCATTCAGTGTATTCATTTAAATACAAATTCATAGAAACAATTCACAAATAGAATTCACAGAAAATTTGAACCCATTGCACTACTTTATTACTGTAAGAATGCTCAGATTATGCACACGCAGCCCTGGCATTTCCCTTGCTGCTACTTCCTCTCTCATTGTGCTTGATGCTTGCAGGGGCTGGCACTTAAATATGTTCCATGCAGCCCGGGGCACTTTTGCCACTGATGAAGTGGTGATTTAAATGAAAATAGAAATTGTTCCTGTCCTTCCAGTGGTAGTTTCAGCCTTTCTCCTGTTGTTTCCTTAGCAGGTCAAGTGGGTTCTTTGGACACCAGTGCCTGAGCTGGCCCAACAGTTGGCTCTGTGCTGAAGCAGAGGAGCTGCTGGAAATGACCCGTCCCAGTAGATTATGTCTGCTTTGAGATGCTCTCAGCCCTCCCAGCTGCTGGGGCCCTGATCTCCTGCCGGTGTCTGCGGCGAGCTGCCTGCCTGGCACAAAGCCTGCTAACATGTCTTAGCAGTGCAGGTTCTCCCTGCATCACAATTTTACACCCTTCCTATGAAACAGAAATAGCAAAGTGGATGGATTTGTTCAAAGCATCAAGGGAAAGGGCCTGGCTGGCTGTGTGACATTTGCCTTGTCATGTCTGTCAGGATTCTCATTGCTGAAATGGGGCTTGTGAACAGCTCCTCTCAAGACTGCTTCTTCAGCCAGGGCTGAGACGTTGGGGATGCGGGATAATAATCTACTGACTTCACTTTATGTAGTGAGACAATGTCCTACATATTTGGGACACTTCTGTGGCTTGTCTGTCATCATTTTTCGTCTCATGTCTTTGGGTCTTGTAAGATTAATAAAAGAATCACTTAACTATCCGATTTGATGTACCCTTTCTTAGGACAGAGTTCACATGAAAAGTTGATGTTTATATTGAGCTCAAAGTGAGGATTTTTTTTTTTTTTCCTGAATTGGACTCTAAGAGCTGGATGTAACTGTGTGCAGACTTCAAAAGATGATGTCCCATCTCAGTATCTGGATTATTTATTTATTTGTTTATTTATTTTCTGGCAAGGTCAAAAAGATGAAAACTCAGGGCTGGATTAAAAATTTTGTGTTATAAGTGGGAAGACATTCATTACTTAAGTTGACTCAGTCTATAGGGAATGCTGGATTTGAGGCTTTCTAACGGGCCCCCCTGCCTGTCCCCATGTAGGCTGACCAGGAGAGGCAGAGCTGGGCTCTGGGTGCCAGAGGAAAGATGGAGCTGGAACACTCAGGAGGTTTGTCCCAGCTGAAGGTACTGCTCTCGTGAAGCACGGGAAGTTTGGTGAGGCACGGGAAAGTCTGTGGTTTGAAAGTGCTCTATGGTGAAATTTTGTGCAGGATGCTGCCTTACTTTCTGTTCAGTTTGAGTGCATAGGTGATGAACACGACAGTAAAAATAGGGGCCAGGATAGAATGACAAGGAGGATTTATTTATTTTTGCTAATGTAGGGGAGATTTCTGTGCTGGTTTTGCTTTGCTTGTTTGTTCTGGTTTCAATATGAATGTGCATCATCTCAGTACTTGAGAGATCAGTGCCTTGGAGATGTGATCAACTGCCTGATGTTGCATTCTCTTTCTGCTCTTCTAGAGACTACATGAATGTGCAATATCATACTTATTTTCTGGGGTTATAGTAAGATTTCTTATGGTTTCTTCCTGCATATTGCTCCTAGTATTGGACAGGATTCCTAAATTGGAAAAGATATTAAAAAAAAAATGACTGTGGCAAAAGAAGTAAATAAAAATAAGGAATAAAGCTTACCACATAGATTTAATATAATTCTTGTACAAACTTAATTCTTTTCATTAAGCACTGGCAAGTTTTTTCCGGAGAAAGGAAACACTGCTAACATTTTATTTGCACCTTTGTTAGCCTGGCCTTTTCAGTCCAACAGCAGAGTGTGGCTTGGGGGAGGGTGTTACATCTTATCTTCCATTCTTTTGACACCTTGTGCAAATTAATGAAAAAGCCCCGAGTAATGTGCAAGTGAAAATGAGGTTTTGCTGGTTCTTGAAAACCCTATACTAAAACTATAAAATGAAAATTCTCTTTTCTTGAGCCCCATGACCTAACCCCCTCCTGTGAACAACTGGGGGAAGGTGGGAGAAGAAAAAAGGGAAGGGAGAAAGAAAAAAGAATTTTAAGTTTTTTTGAGATTGTGACTCATTATTCTTTACCTCTCTGGAAGGCCACAAGACTTTCTTTAAGCATCTTCTATTTGTCACTTGGCAGAAAGAGGCTGATAGTTTGAGACTTGAATTGTCATTTTATACATAACACACTGACAGATCCATGCAAAAACAAACCTACAAAAATTACATTTAAAAATTTATAAAGACACCAGATAAACTTAACAGAGAGCTTGCCAACACTATTCTTAATTCTGTGATAAAAGACAGGAAAGAGGGAGCTGCTGGAGTTGTGCCTCTTACATTTGCACTGATTTTATGTGCCTGGTCCTACTGCTTTCTAGTTGTTGTCTCCTAAAAGGGAATGGGCTTTTCCTAACATCAGGTAGAGGGAGGGAAGTTGTGTTTTAGCTCTTTGGAGGCAGAATAGAGAATCCAACTAGCTGGGAACTGCTTGAAAGCAGGAGTGATCTCCTTCATTGAGCAAGGTCAGTCATTTGCTGTCAATATGTGTCTGGTTTGAATATGAATTTGCTTTTGGGCATGCCAGCACTTTTTCTAGTCTGTGTCCACACCTAGTTGGAGGATTGGCTTTTAATTGCATGAATGTCAGCTTGGATGTTTGGACTCTTGAGAAGCAGCTTTCAACATGATCTTTTCCTAACAGGGGCCAGCCAAGGTATTTTAGCACAGAAGGAAGAAAGGTTTCCTCAACACTCCTTTGTCAAAGCAGATGTTGCAATGCGGGGCAAGATGAGGAAGGGTCTCCCTCATCCATTTCTTTGCCCAGTGCTTGTATGAAAGTGTCAAAATGTTAATTTGTGTAGTCTACCTGTATATATTTGACCATTATTATAAGGAGCTTTATTTTGTTCTGTAGCTCTCCATGAAGTATCAGAGGCCTTTTTCATCCTCATACTTACTTGTGCAGTTTTTTGCTCTGTAATTCTCCAGAGTTCTCTTACTTGCTCTGGATGGCTTTTGCAATGGTCTGATTGATTGCTCGGGAGTTGAACACTCCCATGAAAGTACTCAATCCACCGAATCTCAAACTGAAGCTGTGCTTCAGTGACAGTTAATTGGGAGTTATTTATGTTTTTCTACAGGCAATAGGTACTATCACTGTCTTCCTTGGAGTAGCATTTAGAAGCTTCAGAGATTGGGTCCCTTCTACACTAAACAACATTTAAACATACTGACAAAATGGTTCCTGTTTCAGAAACTTTAGAGGTAAGTTATGTTTTTATCATGAAAATAAAATCCTGAAAATAAATATTGAATAACCATTTCAGAGGAGCCAGGGAGAAAATTGTTGGTCATTCCAACTACTTCCGGATAATGCATTGCTTTGAATTTGAAGGGGAAGAGCTTACCTGGCACTGTTATCAAGGGTGGCACCAAACTGAATATTAAAAAAAGTGATGCTTTGAAGTTGAGCTGCAGGTACACAGCAGTAGGCTGTATCCACTGACTTGACATGTTGACCCTGACTGTTGAGTAACTCTTGGAATATGTATGCATGTACTTGAGAGTAATAAACAGATCTCTCAAATTTCAAGAAGAGAAATAGCTGTATCACTGCTTTCTCTCTGACCTTGAAAGCTCTTGAATTATTAAAGTCTCTTAAAAGTGCAACCTAGTTTCTGAACCCTGTAACTTTAAAATGGCATAACCATTGTGAAATTTAGTTCTGGAACTATTTAAGCAATTTTTTTTTTTTTGCATTACTTTAATTACAATAATAGGATGTTTTGATTGCTTCAGAATGTTTTATCATTTTAATTAATAATTTTAGGTACACTGCAGTGCTGTGAATTCAGGATACTGAAAGTTTTAACAACTCCTAATGCTCTTGCAAAAGTATCCTTGAGTAGCTGAAATACTGGGGGAGTTTCTGATAGCTGAGTACTGCCCGAGTTGCTTACATGCTTAAGTTATAGAGGGATCTAGGTAGCTTTTAAGTACCACTGGGGTACAAAGGTATTGTTTATGCTGCCTGTGAGCAGAAAGCAGACTCCACTGTGAGAACTGAGGCTGGACCAAACTTTGATCTGCTTAGCAAAAACACCTACGTTTGGGCAGCTTTGACTTGAGTATATTTTGAAGTAATGATCTAAGGATGGCACCTCCATCCTTTTCCTTATTTTAGGAGTTTTCATACAAGAAAAATTTCCCATGTTTTTATATGACGCAGGTGGTGATGCATTGCAGTCTTTGCCCCTGATTTGCCCTGGATACAGTGAGTCGGAATCAGGACTACAGCTGTTTATAGCTTAGTATTTTGTATCTCATTTAGTAACATCAAAGAAGTGACGTGTCTGCCCAGTTCATAGGTTTGGGATTTTTTATGTTCTCTTGTGCATAAGTGAATTTTATGTGCTGTAGGAGAAACTTGCAATGGAAAATTCATCCAATCCCCTCCTCACAGCTGTGAATCTGTGCCTGTGTTTCATTAGGTGCCAGAAAATGGTTCTGCTGCAGGAGCCACTTGCTGGCTGTGCTCGAAGCTGAACCCTGGCTGCGGCGCAGCTTTAGGTCTTGCAAATCCCTTTGAGTTCCATCTAACAGGGAGGCCTTTGAATTCTGGATTATTGTCAATGTTTACAGCAATGTGATTAGAGCCAATAAGTGACTTGTGCTTTGTGTGTGCTGTAATAACAGAGATGCTGTTTTACCACTTTGCTAAATGGGCACAAGGCAAAGAAACTTTATCCTGTTCCTGAGGAGGGAGCCTGTAGTGAAAGACAGTCCCCCTGCATCAAATACCAATCTCTCCCTGCTGAGCAGGAGTATCTAAGGAAAGCAGGCCTGGGAACATCCAAGTGTATGCTGAGAGGAGGAGCAGGACAGCTTTATTCAGTGCACTTGTGAGCCAGGGTCTGTCACTGCGTGTGTGTTGTGCTTCCACTGGAATAACAGCGCAGGGCAGTATCTGATGGCTGATTTGATTTGCTGTGTGTGAATACAGATGCACTTACTGCCCTATAATTTGTCCATGCAGAGCTGCTTCAGCAAAGGCTGGGGGAAATGGGAAGGGGTAGAAAGGAGCAATTCATTTTGGCCTTTCAGGAAAGCAGCATCCTGTAGATTCTGCTATCATGGCATCCAGTTTTCTCCTTGTGCATTTGTCACAGATCAAGCCCTGCTACCCACTTTTAAATGTAATTACTGTAAATGAGGCACTCTCAAATTCTAGGCTCTTGCACCATGCCAGAGCTATGCAAAGGTCCTACAGGAATCCATCCTCCATGTCTCAGGGACAGAAATGCTGCCAAGAAGCATGAACTATCATTTTGCTTTTTCCATCTTAATTAAACAGAGACATCTTTCAAAGTTAATTTCAGAATGTTCTTTGTTGTCAGAAGTAATTTGGTGGCCTCAAAGGGCTGAAAACCCCATTCCCTGGATAGTCAAATGCACTTTTGGATATTTGTGATGTGATTTATGATGTGTAAATAGCCAGCTTCCAGACTCCATGCTCTCTTTATCTGGATCTGTAGACTAAAAACAGTGTGGGCTTTAATTAGGAGATACAGTTAAAGCTGCTCAGAGATGAAGAATTGAAAAGAGACCTGCTTGCAAGTTGTATGTACCTCATTTTTCTGACATGTACTCATGAGCACACCCGCTCATGGTGAGCAGGAGCTGCAGCTCTGGCTCTGTCTGTGGGACTGGGGCTCGGTGGAGCTGCGGAGCCCTGGCACGGGGGGCTTAGCTTGGGGTGGCCAAAGGTGCAGGATTCTTCCACTGAAGGATTCCCCTGCATCTGTGCTGATGCTGGGGACCGGGACAAGGCTGTCTTTTGTTGGCAGAGATGAAGCTGCAGCAGGCAGCTCCACCACTGGGGTAATGAAAATTGCAGAGCTGAGGGCTGTGGCCCCTTCTGGTGGGAAGTGCCATGCAGAGCTCTCCCTGTGCAGGGTGGGAGTGTGTGCAGCAGCCGAAGTGTTGGAGGGTGTGCAGCTCCTGGGAGATGAGAGGCAAGGCCATGTGGCTTTGGACCTGTCCCTCCTAAAACTTGCACCGTAAGGGGAAATAGTAACAGTTGGTTTCTGCTCTGCGAGAGGAATTAAGCATAATAATATGTTAGCCTAGACTGCTACCTGCCAGAGTTAGACAGACTCAAGGCTGGGATAAAAAAAGACTGTCATCTGATTTTTCCATCTGGATGAGACTGCTCAATTTGCCTGCAGACTGTGTCTCTAGGGGCTGACGTGGAGTGATGCTGCTGCACTCCCTACCTTGCAGGGGCAGGCATGACCAGTGGTGAGGTGACCTGCAGGAACACAGATGCCTTCCTGGAGCAAACAGATGTAGATCCAAACATGCTGATGGAAAACAACCTGCAAATACACACATTGACCAATTGGTACCTCTCCCCCAACTTGCTGCTCACAAAACTCAAGTAATTTCAGATGCTAGATAGATTTATAGAAAATGTTTTCATCCTGCTTGCCACCATTTTAGAAACATTTTAGAAAGAAAATGAAGTGAAAGTTGTAAAGTATCCAGCATATTAATGCTAAAATGATATGACCAGAATCCTGTAACAAAAAGATTTCTGTTTCATATCTAGAAATTAAACTATATGCAATTATTATGAGACCATTTAACCTTTGTCTAGTCTACCTGTCCCTATCTGTTCAGTCAAGCTTCCCTGAACAAATCAGTTTTATAGCAAAACCACAAAAAGCGATTAGCATAGAAACAGTATTTATTCTGATTATACTCTAGTGGCTAGACTATTGCAAGAGTTAAACCTCATTTGCATCTTTCTGGAAACAGATGTGGCTGTAGAGAGCTGTGGTATCACAGACAGCAAGGCTAATGTCTAGGGTGTGTGGTATGTCAGCTTTCTGATCTGGCTGGTTAGGCTTATAATTTCCTGCCAGTTTATAACAGCTTCTGGTTGTTTGATTGTAAAGGGAAAGGCACTTTGGGGCTTAGGCAGCAGGGGAATTGACTTACCTGAATGTCCTTCATCTGAACGTGATTTGTTAATTTTAGATTTAAGGCTATGCTGGTCTTTCATTTATCTGCTTCAGCCTATGGTTTGCTTCCCTGTAGTTTCATTTTTAACTACAAGGTCTTACATCCGTATTAATAAGTCATCCAAGAAGTACTGTAACACTAAATAATCTGTACTTTCCAAGTGAAATAATTGTCACAGTTTGCACAAACAGAACTGTCTGGTTTGCTGTGACACAAGTATAATGGAACATAGTCCAGTGGAAGAGACAGTCTTTAGAATAGCTTTTCAAGGATTCCTGATTGCTTTGCAATGCATTTTTTGGTGAAATAGGCAAATGACTTCAACTTACAGCCTAACCTGGTCATTATTTAAAAGCACGGAGTCATTTTTAGCCTCCAACTTTTCCTCTTTGTAAATGGCTTTTTGGATGGACAAGCATGGAAGCTGCTAACTAAATCTGAGCTTTTAGGAAGGCCTTTAGTCATATAACTAAGGGTGATAAAAATCCTATGTAATGGGGAATACTCTTTTGCCATGGGGTTGATCAGTAAATTAAATGGATTAATTAAGTTGAGCTGTCAAGACCAAGGACTGTCATGGAGTCAGGCCAGCAGAGTTGGCCATTTATCAGAGGGGAAAGCTTGTCAATAAAAGGCAGCTTTTAGTGGGTTATTCTGGAGTGCATGCAAATGAGCAAGTACCTAAAAAATCTAGCAAGGAATGTCTGTCATCTAATCACAGGCAATATAAAAGGAGGTAGATACATCTGCGCAAAGTCATTAAATTTGCTTATCAAACTTCTTACTGTGAATTTTTGAGCTTCAAGTTCTGAGGAGATGAACTGACTTGTAATGTGAGTAATAGTCTTAGGTATTTCTATTTTTCACTCTTCACTGAGAAATTCAATTTGTTTTATGTTTTGAGATATATATATATATACACACACAGACAAATATATACCTATATAGGTATGAAGTGGTTTAAAATGCGAGCTTATTAAAAAGTAGGAAGGCTTTTATTGCTTTCAGAGCATTTGGAGGAATTATGCTCTGCAGGTAGAATTCAGTGCAGAGATTAGAGCCAGACTAATGCATTCCTGTCTTTTCAGCGCAGGAAACTTCCAGTGTCATTTGTGCCTGGTTCTGTTTGCTGCCCACAGGAGAGTCCTGTTGATCCTGGCCTGTGAGAGTCTCACAGCTGGGTGCTGTGGGCATCTGCATGGAGGACCCTGATGAGTGACCCAGGTTGTGTTTGGACATTATTGGAGAGGAACAGTCAGCAGAGATTCAGTGCCCACTTACTGAGGGTCTAGAGACAGAAAGCCACAGGTGCTCCATATCTTTAGTTTTTCCCTGCAACCCTTAGGTTGCAGAAAGGTGGTGATAATATTTCTCTGGCAGCCATAGGTGTGACGGCTGATGGAGCCCTGTGAAGCTGCTGTCGTCTGAGGAGCCCCCTGAGGCCGGCAGGGTGTGAGCAGCAGAGCAGCCGCAGATCCTGGCTCTTACTGCTTTGCCAGGGACCCCTTTGGTACCACGTGTTCCTCTGCGGATGTGGTAGGAGGGAGCTGCTGCGTGCTTCCCAATGTAGAAAGTGAAGCAGTGCATATAATTGCATCGAAGTTGCATCTCTGTTTTGGTACTTCCAGTTTAGCTTTAAAGCCCTGGCCATATGGATGCACTCCTACAGCCGCTCTGGAGGCAAGCTGAGAATAAAATGAGCTGCGTGCAAGTGCTGCAAGCCTGTGTGAATGAAACCTGCCTGACAAACCAGAAACATGCCTTTTTGATGTGTAATAAAAATAAAATCCTCTCAAGGCATAGAACTTTTTATGTATGTTCAATTCCTGTTCATTAAAGAGTTCTCAGCTCAAAACAGTGAGGGAGTGAGCCAGGGATGCTGGTACCAGGGCAGTGATTTATCAGGAGATATGTGAAGATGACAGTGCTAAAAAAATGTGGATCTCTGCATCCCCTGTGGATCCCCAGGGGCTGCGGGGGGATCTCTGCATCCCCCGTGGATCCCCAGGGGCTGTGGGGGGATCTCTGCGTCCCCCATGGATCCCCAGGGGCTGCGGGGGGATCTCTGGATCCCCAGGGGCTGCAGGGGCAGAGCTGCTTCACCACGGTCTCACCACAACCTGCAGAGGAATCTCGGCTCCGGCACCTGGAGCACCTCCTGCCCCTCCTTCCCCGCTGACCTTGGTGTCTCCATGTTGTTTCCCTCACATGTTCTCGCCTCCTCCTCTTCTCTAGTTAGGAAAGAACTGTGCCCCCTTTGTTTTGATTTTCTTCTTAAGTATGTTATCACAGAGGTGTTTTCATCATCTCTAATTGGCCCAGTTTTGGCCAGCAGCGTGTCCATCTTCAGAGCCATCAGGGACTGCCTCTGCTGGACATGGTGGAAGTGTCCAGCAGCTTCTCACAGAAGCCACCTCTGTGCCCCCTAGCCCCCCCACCAAAAACCAGGCTGTGCAAAACAAACACAGGAGAGAAGACCCTCTTTGAAGCAAGGGTGAGAAGGTTTAAGAAGGAGAAAGTACTGTCTCTTTTCTTGAGGTTGTTTAGGAAGAGTAGAGAACAGGGTGTGCCTGACCTTGGCTTGCTGAAGTGCACCTGGGATAGAAGAGGATAAAGATCAGAGACTGTGATTGGTGATAACTTATAGATTCCCCTCCCTGCTCGATGGGGCAATGAGAATCACTGTCCCATGCTGTAGTCTAGGGTTTTATCTTGGGGACTTGGGAGAAAAGGTAGGAATGCTCCCAAGTGGCTGAAGTGCCTCAGCCACGTTGTGAGCTGGGCTCCTTAAAGGGTAATTTCTTTGTGGCACTGGTCTGTGGATTCTTGGACATTTTAAAAATGGTGCTGGTACTTCAGTTATGGGAAAGCCAGGCTTTTTGTACCTTTTTTTTCTTGAACTATTATCAGCAGCTGTGAAGTGATGCAATCCATATGCCGTATGGAGCACCTATATATAAAAATCTGACATATGGATGTTATGAAGTTCTTGGAAGATTCCGCACGCTTGAGATCACCCACGTGCCAAAAACATTCTGTTTGGGAATTAGTTGTTGAGATTTATGTTGAATTCCCAAAGTGAAACCAGGCAAATTGTGCTGGGAATATTTGTAGCACGTGGTCAGGTCTGAATTACTCTTTTTGGTCTCCAGTGGAGTACCACAGGTTTTGGAAAGGATGTGTTTAGGCTGAATGTTTTCAAGGTGCCTCTGCAGATAACTTATATTGGATTTCTAACCAATTGCATCTGAGTTGTTTCTAGCTTGTGGTTCTTTACTGTCATCTCCTGCCTTCCCCTAGTTGGGGGCCTCTGTCTCCATGGCCAATATGGGATGGGGACGATGAGGCACAGCATCACTGACCACCTGGTTTCTCAATTAAGTCTTCAGGACTTCCAACTCACATGTGTTATTTTGCTGCATAGAAATTAAGGCAGTCTACTGGCTGCTGTTTCTGTGGGACTTGAAGGTAAGGCATTCCAATGGATCCAGAAGTTAGTAAAGCACACAATTTGCAAGAAGCTTCTGCCTTTGCTAACACTGATTTTCCATGCTGCTGTAGCTCATCATGTCAAAATGTTTATCTGGATGTTCTCTGTGGCTAGCTAGCATGAGTTGGCCAGACATATCTTTTTCCTTCTTTTAATTCGTTTTTTATCCACTGAGATGGGAATCCACCCTTCTGCTGCTGATTTAGCTGATGCAGTAGGGCTGGCTGCACTAACCTCCCTGGGGAATTCACCATCAGAGCGTGTGAGTGAGCGGCAAGGTGGGCATAAGGCATGGTGGGCATGTTGGCTCCACACAGATGGAGACTGAGGATTGAGTGAGCAAATGGTAAGGAGGAAGGTACATATAAACTGAAACGACTTTTCAGTTTTACTCACTGTTTAAGAAGCACATAGCAAGTGCTATGAAAATACAGACGAGTAATATGTAGTTGGTTGATCCTCCCCTGGCCTCAGCAAAGGCAGATGGAAATGGGCCTGTTTATCTGCTGGTTTTTGGGCTTGTTCAGAGTGAGTGTGAACACAAACTCTGCTGCTGCACATGGATCATGATCTAGGGAGGGCTTATACCCTTGGACGTGCTATGCCCCCAGATGTTTGTACCAGTGCCTGAAGTTTTCATACAAGACATCTTAAATTGCTGCTGCCCTCCCTGTCGATTTTGTTCTTGTGGAATGGCAGAGGATTGACAGTGATTTGGATCCTGCTTTCTGAAATGCTTAGTTCAGGGCTTTAGTGATGCAGTGATGTGGAGTAGCAGTGAGCAGCAAACTCCGGATCTTGGTTATTTAGGGGCCCAGGTTGCAGATGTATGTGAACCTTTTTCTCCCCAAACAGCTGTCAAAGTGAAGTTAATTCCACTACCAGTAAATGTTTGTTGTAATGTGTGAAGCAATAGCAGGAGAGTGAGCCTACAGCATGTGTCTGTACATCACTTTAATTTGTAATCAACCTGGAATGACTTCTAGTTTGTAGCTGTGTCTTAGTTATTTGCACGTGCTGTGCTACAGTGGATTCTACTTGCTTAAAATCCTTGTCAGGGAAGAAACATCTTTCTGGCTTTTATTTGAAATGAAAGCTGTTCCCTAGAGTCATGTCAGCTGCAGAAATCCAGACCCCAGCACAAGTGTCTGCATTAAAACTGGGCTTTGGGCTCCATTAAAATACTGTGACTGCACATGTCACAAACAGAGACAGGCAGTGCAGTAGCACAGGCACTTGAAAGATCCTGCTTTGAAACCGAGGGGCTTTTGAAACTGTGGGGCTTTTGAAACTGTGGGGTTGCAACCCAGGGAAAAGAAACAGCTGTCTCCTCTCTTTGCTTCTTCCAGCCTCTGTCAGCTTCTGGCTTTAAATTTTCTCTGAAATTATGCACTTATCTCTTGGTAATCTTCCCCCATATTTTAATTGAAGATGGCAGGTAAGGCATAAGGTCAAAGAACTGGAAATGACCTTGTAAAACTGACACAATGGAGCCAGAAAGATGGCCCTTCAGTTAAAACTGGTGATAGTAACTGCCAAATTTTTGGGAATGTTTGCAAACTCGTGATTAGATCAAGCAAAATTACATAAAACTTTTGACCTTTGGATATAAACAGGGCTGGAGGACTCTGAGAAGAGAATGACAGGGCTCCAGTAAGAGAGGTGTGTATCATGACAGCTTAGTCGGCGCTGTGTAGGCAGCAAGGCGTGCTGATGGGTTAATGCATCTTTTTCACATTTAAGAGAAAAGTACATGTCCCCTTCCTTTTTGTACAAAGTGTTGCGTGTGTTTATATGTGTATGTATGCATGTCACTCCCATGCATAGGTGGGAGTGCATACCCTTCATAGCCTCTAAGACAAGGGTTGGCCTGCTCGTTCTGGCCAGTTTTTAGAGATGGCACACTGCCGTGATTTAGGAGTGCCTTTTATTTCTGTAGCAAGCACTGTGGCCACCACTTGTTTAATATTAAGTCTGTTTTCCCTCAATTTCTTCTTCTGGAGGAGGAGGATTGGAGCAGAGTGTTTTGGTCTGTTTTGCTGCTCTGTTGTGGTGTGGCAGCAGGTGTATCTGTTATTAGGGAAGGCTGGATCCAAGGGAACTTTTGAAGTGGAAAGGTTTAGGGTTTATGGTGAGCTTGTAGTTCCTGGGGGAATTAATTCATCAGATCAGCTGATGAGAGGTGCTGTCCCCTGCCCTAGCAGGTAAGTGTGTGCTCTGCTTTTAAGCATGTGAGTAGTCCATGTTGAACCTGGATTAGAAACTGAGATTGCTTTTTCATTGTGTCAAAATAAATTAGACTGCAATAATAGACCCCAAAGAAGAGATTAGGATTTAAAAAACCGAAGACTCTTATCTTGCACATCCTCTGCTCTTGTCCTACTCTTTTTGACTATGAAGCAAAAAGAGAAAAGTGCTGAAGGCTGTTCAGATTTTCAGTGCAAAGGACTAATGTTTTGGTGAGATGAGCAGGAAATAATGGCCAGAGACTTGCAGAAGAGCGTTGAGATTTGCACTGATTTTTGAATCCCTGCTTAGTACTGCAGGTTATCCAAGATCTAAACTACAACAAAGGGCATTTCAGAGACAGAAAAACAGAGATCCCATAGATGCAGAGTGCACTAATCTGGATGTAGCAAGCAGGTTATGGGTGTTATGGATTCTTATTGCCTGGTGTGGGACTGTGGATGCTGTTGGGTGTGTGCTCTTAGGCAGAATGAGGAATTTTCTCAAAGATTTTCCAATGCGTTAATCCCAGTAACTGGAGAATGCTGTGTAAGTGCCAATTAATTTCTTGTAATTCTTTGGCAGCCTGAGAAAGCTCTTCTGCAATTCCCCTCTTCCCATCCTCATGGGGAAAGCAGAGGCTGGGGAAGTTGAGCCCCAAGGTTGTTGTTACTTTCCTGCAGCTGGTGCTGATGGGATCATTGGAGATGGCAGACAGGACCTGCGGCTGCAAACGGTTTCTTATGCATTAGGGACACCCAGGAGGTGAGTGGGAGTCTTGATTTAAGGATCTTACATGGTGTCATTAAAAACCCAGGGGCAAAGAAGAGGATAGAAGGCAGTTCTCCCAGGCCATGCTCAGCTGCCTGTGCCGGTGAAAGGGGTGAACTTGCTTGTCCCATTCTGTGCTTCAGCACCAGGTTTTGTTTGTATTTTCTTCCAGCCCCTGAAGGAAGTGAAATGGGGCTCATGCAGACAACTCTTTGGTATCTATGTATTGGACCAACTATGGGAGCAGAGATGTGTCCTGTAAGGAAATGTCCTTTTGGGTGTAAATAGTACATGAGGGCCAGAAGTAGTAATCGAGAAAGCAGCCTGGTCTTGGACTTTCTGAAAGTCTGCATCCCTGTCTCAGTTCAGGACACCTCATTTCCAAAAGCAATAAGAATTTCCATACAGCTTTAGAATGTCTCCAGATTCCTACCCACTCAATCTCTAATTAAACGAAAGAATTTTCACTTTATGATTAATCCTTCTTTTCAGGGCAAGTTGCAAAATAGTTGAAAAAGTTAGACTTATCTGTCTGCTGCTTTTCTTCTGCCTTTTTAGTTTGCAAATGAATGTAGGGTCATCTTCTATAATTTGTCTTCTTGAACTTTTGCCAGTTTTAATTCTGTAAAACGCAATAGTCATTCCTCATACTTATCTGTAAATTGCATTGAATCTTGTTGCAGTCATATTAGGTGGTAATGATTTATATGCCTTCTAATAATTTATTTGATTATGCCAGCTATGTTCCATTTCTAAAGAATTATCAAGTTAATGCTCTTGTGTAGGGAACAAAGAAATATTTTCCATAATTCTTACTTGCCCTTTCTGCAGTTTAGTACAGTGCTGCATGTTTGGTTCATTAATACAGTGATGTGTAAGGATCAGGCTGAGAATTTATTACAGGTATTTAATGTCATTAGACCCCAGGTTGTACAGAAGCTGTGTATCCAGATGTGGTTTCAATGTGGTGAGTGTCAGTGCTTGGGTGTTTCTGCCTTGTGCACATCCCCACATTCTGCAAGTTTCTGATGGGAGTATCTGTGCTGGGCACAGATGGGGCTGACAGCTCTGAGCTCAGTGGGAATGTGAAGGACAAATAACACCGTCAAAAATCTCAGTGGCAAAATACGTTGGGTTTTCCTTTCCTTTCCCTTATGCCCGAACAGTTCTGTGCCGAGCATAAAGAGCTCTCTCACCTCCCTTATCATCATAGGGCTGGGTGCAGTGAGATAGCTGAGCACAGGTTTAACTTTAGGATTGGAATTACTCCCACAGATTTCTGAGGCAATTGTTCTCTTAAATATAAATAAATAGGAAATGGGGCTGCTGAGGGAGGACAGGGAGAGAAAAGCACAGTAGGACTAAAGAAAAGTGATTTTTCTATCTGGTGTGTCTCATATATTGGGAATTTTCAATATTTCCTTTCTTGATGGACTGTCTACTCTGTTTTCTCTCCCTTTTTGAAATGTGTGCCTAACTCCTGGATAATATGCCTCCCACGCCAACTGACAAAACATAAAGAAGTAGGAAGGAGCTTCAGCTTTTCAGTTTTCAGGGGAAAACTCTTCTCTTCATGAAAAAATGATGCAGTTTTTCTTTCCTTTTCCTTGACTTGCATATTTAGAGAAGCACAGGATGGAACAAAGTATTGCACAAGTGCAAATAACATCCAACTTTTTTTTTCCTCTCTAAAGTTTCTCTTTGAAAAACAGTAAGTTTCTTTCTGAATATGTTGGCATAAAATATCAATTTTTGGCAGTGTTTGAATGCTGCTTCTTTTGTCATTTAAAAGTTGTACTATGCTGTTGAGACATCGCACTTTTGAACAGGATGAAATATGGTTACTTCTTAGGAAAAATGCTTGTGATTATTCCAGAAGCCAAATTGTTTCCTTTTCCAGGGTTCAGAGTACAGGCTGGTACTGTGTGTGCCTGAGAGAAGTAGTACAACTCAAAGGGACAGAAATGATAGGTGAGAAAACAGGAAGATATTTTACCCAGTGCACAAGCATGCAGAAAATCAAACAAATTAGTTCCTAGCAAGAAATTAAAGCATCCAAGCAACAAAATGACTAATCAAAGAGACACATGATATCCTCTCCCTTTAAACCAGATTTTTCTTCTCCTAAAGCACTTGAATTTTTGGAGAAATTGAGTCCTGACCCTGTAAACTGCCTTGCTCCCAGGTCTTGAGTAGGTCAACCCCTCTGATCTGTTGAAACTGGGAAGCCAGATCCACAGCCTAGGTCACTGCATCTGCCTCCTGTTACAAAAATACACTCCATGTCTCCTCATCAAATTTTTTGTTTCTCTTTTCTTTACCATTTCTTGTTATTGCTTTGTTGCTGTTATTCAATTAATTCTACCATGGAGTGTCACTGGGATTCAGAATGAGCCTCCTTAACATCTCTGTTCATGTGCTTTTCAACATTATTTGCTTTTTAACATTAGTGAAGACAGCTGTGTGCACACAGAACATTTGGGGACCTGCTGAACTGTAAAACCTCCTGACATCAATGTTTAATTTGCATTGACGTATTTTCACTTTTACTTTATACCTGCTTGCAGGCTTGCATGTCTTTTGGCTCTTTGCTGTTTTACTGATGTCATGTACCAGGGAGCTGAAACAGAGGAATACCCTTGGTTTTCTGCAAAGCTGTGGTGTGTGAATAAGGGCTTGTTCCCAAAATTGTTCCTGTGGCTGCTGAGGACTGTTGGTGTTTAAACAGTCACTTGTTAGCTGATACTCTCTTTTTAGTGTTATTGTTTCATAATGGTCATTTGCACTTGTACAACATCCTTGTCAAGAGAGTGGTTGATGGTTTGCTAAGAGGCTGATTTCAACACGATCTTTTCACAGACATGGTTATTAGAGAATGCAGCAGTCTTCGGACAGATTTTCTACTCTATTAAGCAGCCACATCATCTCTGTGAATAAAAGTGCCTACTTTTACAAGAGTTGGCTTTGGTGTCTTGAGGCCATTTGGGTGTGTACAATCAGTGCTGAAAAGCAGCTGATGCTGCAGGAGCCAGTTCTCTGGCTATCTCCAGACACTTTTTGGTGCAGATCTGCAAGTACCGTGTCTGGTACCTTCCTTGCCTCCCTGTGCAGAGGGGCAGTTGTGTTAAAAAGGCACAGTAACCCCAACCATTCAATGATTCTGTGCATCCCTTGGCCTTCTCTGGACCTTTCAGGTTTGTGCAAGCAAGGAATTGGTCCCCTGGGAGCACAGCTGTTTGCCCAGAGCACGGCTGGTCTCCTGGGACCTTGGCTGGTTACCATGACTGCCCAACAGGGCTCTGCTTTGGACCCTTCCAGGGGTGATTCTCTTTTGCCCACAACTTCCTCCTGAACCATTGCATTTGCCTGTTGAGTAAATCCTTATTTCCTTGAGACTGTAGTGACCCTTTAATGAGGTTAGGACTATTTTCCTGAGAGATGTGAAATATTTGTTCCCCACACATGTTGGCCTTTTGCTTATTCTTGGAGGTGTGATGTAGCTGGATTGCTTCACTGTCTGTTTATGTTCTGTTGTTGATTAATCTGTTTTTCCACTAGGGCTCCGTTATGAGAGAAGATTAATATTACAGAGAAGATACTTGTTTGTTTCAAATATTTTGTTTCCTTTCTCTGTTGGGAATACTAGTATAAATACCAGACAATCTGAATTTAAATAGCTAAAGTAGCTATAAAATAGCTTGCTGTTCCAGTTGCTTGTCATTACACTTGAGGATAGGGTTACAGCTGATTATACAAAATACCTGGGCCATACATTTTACATTCTCAATCAGCATATTATAGATGAACTAAGAAAATCTGAGATAGTTTTTTATGATAATTGAGAGAGATTTTCCTTGGAGTATGCAAGACTCTTGAGAGAACCTGAATTGCTCGTCTGTAAGTCTGTTACAAGCTTTATTGGTATTTATTTAACATGCAGTTTATTGCTACTGAATATTTTTCTTATGGCTTGCTGTCAAAAAGTGTCAAAACATTCAGAAGGTCGCTCTCAGTTTTGATACCCTCTGCACAGTGGCTTGTTTGTTAGACCAGTCTGAAGCATCCTCCACGAGCCTGACTCATGTGCAAGGCAGCAGCGCACTTATGTGAAGAAAATGTAAATTGTTTTTGCCTAAGTGGGCCCCTTCAGCCCCACTTTACATTGAGGGTAATCAGCCAGCCTGGGGCCCAAAATACAAACTGGCTTCGATTTCTCCAGCCCTTGCACGAGCCCCTTGGGGCTATCCCAGGCCCAAACTGCCGAAATGCAACAGATCCCTGGTCCTTGGCTTTGGAGATTTGCGGTGGGGAGCTCAGACCTGAGTCACTTCTACAGGTCTGGGCTGTCGTGTCCCCTGTGCCAGCAGCATGGGCGGATTGGATTGACCTGCCCTTGCCTTGGGGGTGTCAGCACCTTACAGGTGTTCCCCATTTAAAGTTGTGTGGGGCAGCCCCAAGGTGCTCCCTGGTAGTAGAAGACCAGCACTTCTGGCAGTTAAATGCTTTTTAACAGGATGAGGGAATTCCATGTGCAAAGGCCAAAGGAGACATTATATTCGACTGAGAGGCCCATCACTGCTTCAGGCCCTTCAGCTTGGAAACTGGCTGAACCCACAGCTTGTTCTAGCACCAGGAGACTGAGCTCTGCCAGGGATGGGGGCTCATGCAAGCACCTGGGACAGTCAGGTGGCTCTTTGGAGACCCAGCTCCTAAGGAGGACCTGGCTCCAACCTCATCATCTGCAGAAACTGGATGTGACCAGAGATTCTGCTGGATTTTTACAGCCCATTACATGTCTTCCTCTTCAACTTTTTCTTGCAACTATTGCAAATAAAAGTGAAGCCATGTTGATTACCTGTCTGAGATTCAGGTTAAATTCAGTTTCAGGAGAAAAAGTTAAATATTAAATTCGCTATTTAAATAAAGCAAGTGAAGAACTAATGCAGTAAGCTATAATTTTTGCAATTTTGCTAAGGAAGGTTCAGTTTGTCCCTGAGTAGATAAGATACAGACTGGAATACCAGACAAGAAATAAACGTCTTTCTCCCTAGGTGTATGGCAATAAATGGAAAGTTGCAACTCATTTTTCTTTGCTGGCACCTGTGATCAGGGTTGCTTTATGCTTGGCTGTATTTGTTTGTCTAAACTCACAAGAGTTAGTTTCTCTGTGGCTTTAGGGTAGACTCTGATGTTGATTGGCACAGGAGAGCACTGCTGCTCCTGTCCCTCCCTTCAGCATTGTGGTAGAAGTTTTATGCAGGAGGTTGCCGGGCAGGATGGGAGAACTGCCTCTGCCAAGCGGGTGTTGTGGGGGACATTGGGGCAGCAGGACACAGCTTGTGCCTCAGTTTATGCACAGGGATTCAGAGGTCAGAGAGCCCAAGTGAGAGCTGGTGTAAAGCCCTTAGCTCTGGTTTGGTTGGGTTGTGTTCAGCATAGCAAGTCTCAATTCAGCCCACTCCTCTGTGCTGTCTGTTTGTTTTACTGTTTGCAGAATCAGCCTCTGGGGCATTAACTCCAGAGGAGATTTCTGTCTGTTTACCAAAATGGAAATAGCCTAGTTTGGGAGTGGGCTGCAGTCCCTTCAGAAAACTCATCTTTAATGTATTTCCTGTAATCACAACTTAAAAATAAACAGACGTTTCCAAAGTGTTTTTCAGTTTTTCACCTTGGTATTTCTCACACAGGCATTAATCATCCACTTCTCCTTTTAAGTACAGAGCTCAATGTATTGCAGTGAAGAATTGACTTCTCATGCCTGGTGAAAAAGATGAGTGGATTTTACAGTGAAATTCCCATTGCTCTGGGGAGCAGTGATCATGCCAAAAGAATGTTCACTGACCTGTGTGACACAGGTGCCGTCTGTGTCAGGATTTTGGTGGAGTTAACCCGTGATAGTTCACTTCACAAAACATCCTATCTTACACTGCAAAGCTACAATACTGGCTTTAAGGTTGTTTAAACCTCGCCTGGCTTGGTAATCATTAGATTATCAAGTATGTGCTGGCCTGGGCTGTGCAGGAATTGTGCTGGAGTTTTGAGGTCCCTGTTTTTTGCTTGCTGTAGTTTGAGGCTTATGCCAGTGAGCCTTAGCACTGGGTATGTTTAGTCCAACCTGTGGTTTTGAAATGCAGGTTCATGCACCATTGGCTTAGCAGTGTATCAAAAAGAGGTGTCTAAATATTATTCCCCTCCCTCTGGAAGTGACTGGGTAGGTGGACGGGTGAGTTGTTCATTGGAGTGGGTACTAATTCATTTCACATCAATGAAATAAATTCTGTGCTGATTTTCCATCCTAAATTCTTAATTCTTTGATCTTTTTCTTTGACTGAACTACTTTCTTTTCTTCCGATTCTTCGACTGGCTTTTTTGGCTGGAAAGAAGGTACTTACTAAATTGTGATTCATTATTACAGCTGCTGAGTCTTAGGGTGTGCTCAGGTAGTTCCCCAGTGCCTTGTTCCATCATTTGTGCTGCTCGTTCTTCACCCACTTCACCCCTTCCACCATGATCTCTGACCCACAGGCTGAGCCCGCAGCAGCAGCAAGCTGGATGTCCACTTTGGCTTTCTGTGCAGGCGTGAGGGCTTGGAAAGGAAAGGTGAAGTTGTTTCTGATGGGCATGGACTGTCTGGCTCCGCAGGCTGAGGAGGCTGAAGCAGGATTTGTTTTCTGTACTTGGTCAGCTCTAGCTACAGAGGGGTCAGTCACAGAATACAGTCTGTGGCTGCTGGAGCACCTCTGTGCTCCTAGGCAGCCTCCCTGTGTTTTAGCTGGAAGTTTCATATGTTCAACACAAACATTGCTAAATAGAAATTTCAAGGTAGCAGGTTTGTAGTGGTGGTGGGGGGAAGGTAGAGGTGGTCTTAAATTTGCAAAAATCTTTGACTGCAGTAAAGCTGTGTACCAGGATGTTTAAAAATTTAACATGAAAGCAACAGCCTGGCAGCCTGCAGTACTGCAGACTTAAAAATTAAAATGCCACCGTGTTTAATGGAGCTATCAAAAGTAATGACAAAAATGTAATTACTTCTGATGAGACACCTATTCTATTAAGTAAAGAATATGTTAACTCTTATTTGGCTTGGGTAACCTATGTAATTTAAAATGAATTATATTTCTTAGAGTTCAATATGCAAATGAATTGGAGATTATACATAGTTAATATTTGCAGGATAAACAGCCAGCAATTTAAGTTGATTATGAACAAACCCAAATCCTTAGAGTGATTATGGCTATGCTGCTGTTTGGGGTCAGTATAACTCAGGCTTGACATTGAGACCTCAGTTCCAAAAAGCACTTAGCTGTTAGGTGACTGGGCGTAAGTGTTTTTCATATCCCTTGTGCAGCCTGAATGCATTCAGACTTTCACTCCATAGGTACATAAATACAGGAACAGTTAACACAATTTAATGGACACAATAATAAAGACCATACTTTCCTACTGAATTTCGGACTCAATATTGAGAAGACACACATCTTTCAAAACTACTATTGAATTTGATACTTAACTTCAGTCAAGAACCAACTCCTTTGTACAACAGAAACAATATTACCAAATGACCAGTCCGCTGCCATGATGGAAACAAAATCAAGAATAGTTTTCTGTAACTTGTTTGAGTTAGGAGCCCACAATTTCCCCAGACTTTTCTCCTCTATATGCGTGGTTTAAAAAATCCCAACACCCAAAGTGCTTAAAAACACAGAAAAGAAAGTAAGCATGCAACGTTATTTCTGGCAGATCTTTTTAAAACACAGAGAAGTCTGATGTGAGGTAAAGCAGGATCAGACACGCTAAGCAAATTTCAATTGGCAAATGTAACTGGAATTGAATTCACTGAAGCTGTGTCTGTAACAGGAATGAACTTGGCCAGACAATTGCACTCCATTTTAATAGAAAATAATGAATATTGATTAAGTCTGTGGCAGGTGTCACTGCACCCTGCAGCAGGAGCCAGAGGAGGTAGAGATGCAATAGGGTACATAGCAGGTGGCCCTGCCTTCCTGCTGTATTGACCTCATGGTGCTGCTCTGCCCCAGGGCTCAAACCAGGCAAGCTGGGCTTGATGTAAATCTTGGGCTTCTCTGTGCTGGGGCTCCTGTGGGATTTGGGCTGGGAAATGGGCACGCTGGGGCCATCTCTGTGACTGAGGAAGGAGCTCAGTGTTAAAGGTTGGATTTTGCTCTGAGTGTTACAAATAGGGGGATTAATATTTGAGCTGTCTGTATAAATGGGAAGAAATACCTTATGGAAAGACTAGAGTGCTTATGGTTTGGTAGCTGTTGGACATCCTAACAGAGGTTAACTTTCTAATGGACTTGGACGTTAGTAAGAGGAACCTATATGTGTCTGCTGTGGAACTGCTGAGTATGGAATATTTATTGTTAGCTGAGCTATAATCAGAGCTATGGAGAGTTTAAAAATCGTATGGCCTGCTGGGAGGAAAAGGTAAGAGTACGTATTAATACATACTCTTGTGGGTATTTATACCCACAGCATGCTTTTCTTCTGGGAGGTGAGTTTTAATTATAGTACATTACACATATGGAACAGATTTTGGAGATACCTGCATGGCTCTGTGGATGAGGGACAGAGTACCATGGCTGGGAGGATGCTTGGGAAGGTGTGGGAAAGCCAGCAGTGGCTGTCGGCAAGAAAAGGGCAGTGGGTCCCTGCAAGACGTTTCTTGTGCTATAATGGAGTGGAGTTTAAATTTAGAACTTGTATGCAACCCAATATCAAGTCAGAAATGTGTGGTTGAAAGTGTATAATCAGCTCCGAGTGGCTGCCTTGTAAACCTCAGGAGTGGAAACTGGCCTCAGGCTAGCAGCCGTCTCTGCTGCATCTCTGCTCGAGTGAACTTTCATTTGACTCTTTATCAAGAAAAGCAGTGAGAGAAAGAGGGGAATAAAGATGAACACAGTGTGAATTGCCCAAAATAGGCTTTGTATGGGTAAAGGTGATTTTACTGAGACTTTGCAAAGAGTTCTGTGTGCCCTCAAAGAAAAGCAAAGTCCTGTTATGAAGTGTAGCAGGAGAGGAAGGGCCAAGAGAAGCTCAGAAAAATGCTCTAGTTCTGACTTTGGGAGCTGCTTCTGACTTTATTGGGTTGAATGTGTGCACAGCAATTCCAAAAATGAAGTAATGTCAAACTGGACTTCTACAATCTGGGGCAAATCTGCAAAGCACTTTGTACTCTGTGCAGGGCTTTGTTTGCTTAAGCTGCTGCCAAAACCAAATCGAGCATCTCCACGAGCATCCTCAGTGGCACTAATGACCAGCGTGCTGTGAGCATGCAGAGCTGTCCAGGGAAGGAGTAGGGGCATTAAACATTGTCTGAAATTTTGAGCAGCTCCTGCCTAGGGAGTTTTTTTTGTGATACTATAATGTGAAGTCTTCATTATAAAAAGAGATTATCGGTGTTGTGAAACTCGGAAAACCTCATCAAGTCTGTCTTGACTATATCTGGGTGTATTGTAATCTGCCACGCTTGAGACCAGGGAATATTTGGAGCCAGCAGTTTTTCACAAGTCTGAAGAAAATGTAAAATAAAGAAAATATTAGTGAAAAATGGAAGTTTTATCTCAGACCAGTTTAGAGTCTGGGAACTATGTGTTTTGGAGCAATGTGCTATTGATTTCAGGAGGAGATGCTTCATTTTGTAGGTGCTAAGCATAGATTTATTCAAAGGAAAAAGTGCACAGCGCCAGTGTACCAACCAAGATCGGAAACTCAATTTGCTCTTAAATGAGTCAAGTTGCTTTTTATAGTTGTGCTCTGGAAATTTAGCTTTTTATCATTTTCACGGGTTTAATATTTGATATTTAGCAAACTACAAGTTTTGCACATGTCCATATGTTGACAGCAAACATAAACATTTATATGAAGTAACACTGACAATCTGTGTTCTTCACACTTTGGAAGGTGTCTGACTCCATTCTATTTTCCCTGAAGGAATATCAAAATAATTTTTTAAAAGGAACATGGATATAAAAATAGTGGTGAGTATTCACTATTAATAGATCAACTAGAAAAACTTCTGTTTTCCTTTTTTCCAGGAAAACAAGGGTGACATAGTCACACTATTTGCATACATGTTCGTGGCCTAGAACCCAAGCATGAAAATAAACAGAAATTCAAGTAGCTCAGTCTACTCAGCTTATTGAAGAGAGCGTAGCTTGTAATACTCACTCAAAGTATTACAATCTTATGAGTGCTGTAATCTCTTCCCATGTGGTTTTTTTCCCCCTACATAGTGTATAATTGTTTTTTCTTCAAATCATCAAAGTGCTTGAGAAGGCAGAATGAACTGAGACTTTCTAAAGAGTAGAAATTGTCTGCCTGCCTACTTTGCCTGGTGGTTTCAGTTGAGTCATGGCATGACCAGTGTTGGTAGGAGAAACCTCTGTACTCCCAACCTGCCAGAGTTATACACAAGCTGCGTCATGTCTTTGCTGCACATTTTCGCACCTTGGAACAGTAAAAGAAAACTGGCATGAAATCAACTATAAACTGTGAAACCCCAAAATACCAGGAAAAAACATGCATGAGTTATTTTTGAAGCATTTGGCACCACCTCTTTTGTTAGGGGAAGGATAGTTGTGAGCTTGTGAGAGGTGCTCTGATGGATGCTGAAGCCTGTCATAAAGCTCTTTGTTCAAAAAGAAATCTTAGCAAATGTAAACTATTGGAAGAAATGTTTACAAATAAACAGAGCTTTAGCTGTCTTCTGATCTCAGAGGCCTACCTTTCTCTCCAACCCTGGCTATTTACAAAATTTTCTTGTGTTGAAACTAGGTGAGTGGTTACAAAAGGCTTTTTTCCCCCCTTTGACATTCATATTGGAGAAGAAAACTGTTAAATCCCCTTTATCTTAAACCTAATTAGATCTAACAATGAAGTCTTTATTCCTGTGTGCTGTCTGTCTTATAACTATGAAAATTACATAAGGGCAGTGGCATCTGTCTGGGAGTTTTGCAGACTGAGAGGCACGGCCCTAAAGTTGAGGTCTGTTTGAGCCATGGTTGCAGTTGGATCTGTGCAGCTCCAGTGCCAGAGCCAAACTGTCCCGTGGCTCTTGGCTCACAAACAGGCATGGTGTGGTGCCCACGGGAGGAACCAGCACTGTCACTGAATCCAAAATCATCAGCTGCCTCTGTGTCGTGGGGTGAGCCATCTTAATTTCCAGGTCAAGTGTAAAGTCTGGAAACAAAGATTGCTCATATTGTGAAAAGAGATTTAAAAAGTCTCCCAACTTACAGTGCTGCCCATTGCTGCTGGGCTCTTCACTCATTTAGCTGTGTGGGGCTGCCTGAAGGTATACAGATCCCTGAGCTCCTTGTGGGAGTGAGAGAAGAAAAGAATATATATGGTGTAGTGGGGTGAATGTGTGTGACTGTAACAGACCACCAGGCTTTGATCTTTGGAGTTCCAGGTTTATGAAGGCAGGTAGTGAATCTGAGAACTGTCTTGGTTTGAAAGACAGGTGTCTGCTAAGGAAGGCAGGAGCCTCCCTTGGAATAGAAAATATGACTCCCTCCCCTTTGAATTATTATAATTTTGAAATTAAGGGGTTTTCAGACAAAGATACGAGAAAAGGAACAATAGTTCTTTACTAGTATGTATATGTATAACAAGGCAAACAAACAACAGCAGCGGCAGCACCGAGGAACAGAACCCAAAGCCAGGCCCGGCCTTCTCTGGGGCACCTTCCCCTTCCGTGCAGTTCCGGTCACCGCCGGCAGGGGGCGCTGGTGGCTCCCGGCCGGGCAGGGCGGGGGCGATGATTCCCCCGCGCCTGCAGGGGGCGCTGTGCCGCTGGTCCGTCCATCTCTCTCCACATGGCTGATGGCGACGCAGCCGGCGGAAGGGATGGGAAAAGGGCTTCCTTTACAAACCTCCAGTGGCAGCCGATCCCGGAGCCCCCTTCAGGATAGCAAAAGGACCTGTAGCAGGAACCTCAGGAGAAGCAAGCTGGAACGGCAGGACCTCCCTGCAGGCAGATGGTGAAAAGCGCAAACCCACAGCAATGGCGGAGGTACAGCAGGGATTGGGCAGTAGCAGTCTAGCTCCTGAACACATGGAAAAGGGCTCTGTGGGTGCTGGCTGGTCCTTCGGGTCCGGGTTGTGCGCAGGATGGGGGCATCCCCTGGTGGGAAACAAGGGCAGTCCCCGGGTCCTGGTGGGGCACGCACTGGCTCTGGGCTTCCCGACAGGAGAGTAGCAGGAGCAGCCCAGCCGGCAAGCTCAGTCACAGTGCCGAAGCAAAAAACAAACCAAACAAAATGAAGCAGGCAAGACCCACGGAAACAGCAGGATCCCTGGTCAGAGATACCAGCTGCGTGTTCAGTTGCCAAAAAGAGAGGGGCTGCCCCTCACACAGGCCCCAACTCCTGCCAGAAACCCCGGCCTGGCTTCCGTTCGTCACAACAGCCCTGGCCCCAGGGAAGATGGGGAGTAAGGCAGGGACAGCTGCCATCACTGGGCACAAAACAAAACAGATCAAAAAACCCAAAAATGGGATAATAAACCATCCTCAAGACAGGAACCCAGATGCTTCTTTTACTCAGTCAATGCAAAATGAAGCTGCCACTTTGAGCAAGTTTATTTTAAAGCTGAAAGCTCTGAAGGTCAGCCCCAGTGGAGTGACATTTTAGCCAAGGGCAGGAGAGAAGTGATCATTCTATGAGTGAAGCAGGAAGAGTTGTGACCTTAATGGAGTTGTAAAAGTAGAACAAGACACAATGGAAGTGAGTTCCCATATCGAAGGAAGGGGTTTATATTAAATCAAGGACAAAACGAGCAATGAAGAAAGAAGTGTGAATGTTTCTCTCTCTTTTTTTTTTTTTTTTTTTTTTTTTAAAAACAATTTTTTGATTTTTTTTTTTTTTTTTTTTTTTTTTTTTATTTNTTTTTTTTTTAAGAATTAGTTCCTGTTTGGTGACTATCATTAAAATAAGCTCTAACTCCAGGTGCTCTGGATCCTACAATCTTGTCTGATGCTGGCTGCTTCAAGTGTGCTGAAATTTCTCTAGAGGAGGGCAGTGGGGCTGTTCACAATTAAAACAGTGTGACAAGAGCAGCAATGCTCTGATGGCCAGGATCACTAGATTGAGATGTCTTCTTTAAGGATGTTTTAGGTTTATACCTTGGCTATAGGACCTGTACAGCACTGCTCATATTAAATGCTCTGAAAATGCAAACAGCACACAGAAGGGTATAATCTCATGGTGAAAATACATTGCATGTGCTTGAAACATCTTGGTTACTTGGGCAAAGGTAGAACCTCCCTTAATTCCGCGTGGTTTACTGTAGTCAAATTTATTTAAGGTGTCTTCCTTGCAATTTCTTTTCTATTACAGAGAATGAAAAAATTCTTAACTTTTACCCAATTTAATTTTTGCTTCCAGGTGAAACTTAAGCTTTCCAGGCACATGCTTCCAAAACACAGGTGGGTTTTTTTCAGGCTTTTAAAAAATTCGAAGTAGTTGTTTGTATTTCAATTCTTTAATACAACCTCTCCATAGAGGGCCATGGGAGATGTGAGGAATATGGATTATGATGAAAGATTTAACTGATCTCCCTAATGCAGATCAATGCACCATCTATTGATACTCCTAGTGGTCTACAGGAAGAAGCAGAATGACTTTGATAGACTGGCCAATCCTCTTAAGTCAGCTTAAACTCTATTCTGTGTTCCCTGGGCCACATTTCTCTCACAAGCACTGCTTGCTTTCAGGGCTCTGCCTGTTACCCTTTTGTGTAGCAGTGCATTGGGTTGTGTTTCCTCTCTGTGGAAATGGCACCTTCTAACAAGACCAGCAAACCCAGCATTATTTAATATCCGTGCTTGAGAATGTGACAAGCTGCTGTCACAGTAGCACTCACTACTTGAATGGCTTTCCATGGTACCCATAGGCATCTTTCTTTAATTGTAATTTATGTTTGGATAGGACTGTATTGATTTGTAAATCTAATTATCTTAAAACAAGCAAAAAAAAAAAAAAATTAGCAGGAATATAAAATCCCATGTTGCAGAGAAGAGAGTAATGCTTTGTCTCTATTCAGAAGTAGGAGACTGCAATTCCAGGTATGCAAAGCATCCTAAGAGCCTCAGACAGTTAATAAAACATTTGGGAAATGGGAGAAGCTCAGGATCCAGTTGCAGGGATCTGAAGGAGTCAGATATGAGAGCTGGAATAGTTCTTTGTCCCAGTATTATGGGAACTGCTCTGGAGGTGGATGAAGAAACTTGCTTTTGGCAGACTGGATTCTGAGGATGGCAATGTCTTCCTGTCTGTGTCCAGCAAAGTCTGCTTGAACACTCAAATAGGTGAAACGGTTGATTGTATTTGCTGTTGTTATCTCTTGATGTAGCTGGTTGTAAAACAGGTCATATGAAGTCATGTAGATCTTGGAAAGTACTTGCTTGTGCTTTCTTTGTCACTTAAGGAAAAAGGTCTTGTGTCTTCTCATAATCAGGCTTTTTGAGTGTGAAAAATGTACCTTCAGTAGTCTACTAATAGCTTGTTCTGTTCTTAATAGTCCTTTAATGTTTGCTTCTTGTAGGATTAATGATTAAAACTCTCTTCATGCTCCTGACTCCAGCTGATATAAGGTGTTGTGTTTTACCCAGCCACTGGGCACATTCTCCACTTATACGCTGCTGCAAGTTGAAAGCAGCCTGTTTTGGAGAATTTTGGACAGAGGGAGATAGGCACATGCTGTCCTCATATCGCTTCCTTGCTGTCTGCTGAGAGTCATTGCTTTCAGGACTGTACAAAAGCCTGGTTTCATGTGTTCTCCTCTGGGTGCAGCTTTCCATTGTCTGACAGCAAAGCAAGGACAGAACATGAGATTTTTTTATGCTGAGAAGAATTTTAGTTGATTGTAATCGCAGAAGTAGAGGGCTTGGGGCATGGAGGATTACTGGTGATTAGTGATTGTGCTACAGTACTGAATGTGGCATGAAGTTCCTGGAAAACAGAAAAGTGTGAGCTGTGGGGAAAAACCTATTGGTGCTTTCGTGTGTTACAGGAAAGATCACTCACAAAACCATCTGGACTATAGAGAGTTGAGTTTCAGAGGGGAGGGGAATTTGTTTTTCGCAGCATTTACTGATTACACATAAAATACAGAATGGGGTTTTGAGATGAAAAAAAGATGAGATCCTGCCATAGTGCAGCATTTTCAGGCTTGACATATGTGAATCCCATTCTTGTGAGAAAGTCTGCGTGAATCTCCCTGGGAATGGTGTAAATGTCCTGCTGGAATTGAGAGAGGTCACGTTAGCCTATACGTGGGAGATACGAAGATCTCTAGGAGGTGATTCCCCTCCGTTAGAGCTGTGTGGCTGCCCACATTACCGGGCTTCTCCCTGCATTGCTCTTTGCTTTGACCATTTTCCCGTTTACAAGGAAGTGCTGAGGAGGAGAGTGTGTTCTTATATGGTGTCTTCTTTAGGACACTCGCAGGAGTTCAGACATCCCAATATGTGCTTTGAAGAGAGCCATAAATCCAATTGCTTGCTGCTTATGCAGGTAACCTTGCACAAGAAAGGCTCACAGGGGAAAGTCAAAGAACTTAAAGGAAAGTTATGTACCAGCTCAGCTTTAGAAGCATTAGACAGCTTTCTTCTTCCTTATCAAAGAGTGATAATCAACTTTCTTCTTAGTGACAAAAGTAGCTGTAAAATAGTTCTTTTCTCTGCCACCCTGCCTTTTTTCTTGTGAATTTCTTTTAAGTTTGTTTTCCTTGTATGAACACAACTGCTTCACTGTGTGACTTGACGGAGAGACTCTTTCCTAAAATAACCATTAAAAAAGTCTGTAAAGCTCTTGCTGTCATATACAGAACTGCACTTGCTTATTATTTTAATATTTAGCTAAACTTCTGGGGTTTTTGTTTTGAAATAGTTCATACAATTAAGGTATGAAAGGTGAGGAAATGGGGTATAGTCCTTAGAGGTTTTTAATTCTTGCAAAGAGACAAACTCTTGAGTGTAAATTTTTTCAGTGCACTGGGAAACATTACCAAAGAGAGAAGTACAGGGTGCAGCAGCTCCTTGTCTAGATGAAGTTTAGGTTATTTACTTGGGACTGAGAACCAGCCTATAGATTTCTCCAAACAGAATGTTTTCCTTAAAGATATTGCATGTGTCAGGTTAACAAAATCAAATGTATTACTTGATTTCTAAGAGCTGAATATGTGGAGAAATCTCACAGATATGTTCGGAGAGCTATTTGAATTTTCGGTTCAATGGGAATTAGGTGCCTGAAGAACTTCAGAAAGCTGACTTTTAATTTACTCTTTAAGCAGGGGAATGAGGAGTTGGTGGTGTGGATCGAGTCCCTGCCTTTCAGTTTTGTTCCTAGCAGGTTCAGATGAGAGCGTGGGGATGAACCCTGCAGCCGCTTTTGGAGTTCAGGGGTGTGTATGTGTTTGTAATATTTTTTTTTAATGTTGTTTTTGTGTTTTCAAACAAATCCCCTTTTAGAAGAGGAGAATAAAACCATGCAGTGGGATATGCTGGATGAGTCCCTGTGATTGGCTTCCCATACAGGTGAGGGTGACTAGTCTGTTTTGTACTTAACATGAGAACAGGACCCAAATTAAGACATATCTTGGTAGCTGATTTTAGTTACAGTGCAAATTGCTGTAAGGAATTTATTATTTTCTGATGGAACAGAGTTCTGCTGTTAGGAAGTGACTGCATCAAGCTAATTACGCTATGAGGATGAAAATGTATCATCTCAAGCCTGGGCTTCAGCACTCAGTACATCATTGATTTTTAGTATTTCAGATGCTTACACCAGAAGTGGAGGGTCACAGGCACAAAATAATCTGTATGAATTTTGATATTTACCATTTCCTTTTTATTGGTAGTAGGGAAATTGATTCAATTACTATTGCAACTAAGTAAAGAAAAAGTATGTTACTTGTTGATACATTATGGGAGTGACCTGCTTCTTGATATGGGTCAAATGTCTTCTCATGGTCCCAAATCTGAACACCTTTCACAGTCTGTAATACTTCTGTACCTGTTTTATTGCCACAAGTGCTATCTCTGATGACCAGAATGTCAAAATGAATTCATTAAAACACAAGTCCTGTGTGTAAATCAATTTAAAATATGTGAGGCAGATGTAGTAGGTGGCCTTTTTTTTTCCTACGCCATAAGGTCATGTGAAGGAGATAATCTAAAATAAGCTAAGATAGCCTTTAGCAAGGAAGAATACAGCAAAACTCAGCTCTTCATTTTCTACAGTCCGATTGCTCTCAGCAACCAGTACTGGATGATCTCTTCTGTACTCCTCCCTCCATACCTTTCTATTATATTGCTCCCTGCAAGGAGAGGGTGTTTTGCAGAAGTCGTACCTGGAAAAAACCTACATTTATTTTCTTAAAATGCGCAAAATGTTTGGGTTGATCATCATGGCTTGCAAAGCAGTCAGTAAGATTTCACCTGTTCACAAGAAGGAGAAACTTGTCACCCTCTGTGTTGGGTTTTGTTTGAATAATAACAATGGGAGTTTCTTGTCCCTGATGGATGGGAAAAATGGCAATTTAAAGTTATGCTAAAAGTGGTGGTTGTTTTAAAATAGTCCTCTGTGTGTTTTTCAGGAAAGTAGCTTGCATATACATTCTCAGTGTATCATGGTAATTGGCAATCTTCCATCCATACTCATGCCTGTTGTTAAGCAGTGCTTTCTCATGCTGCACCATATCCCTTTGGAATCTCCCCTGAATTTTGACCATGCGGAGGGTCAGTTTTGCTGTTATTTACACCCTTGTGTCATTGTCTTACTGTAAGAGCAGACATGAGGGGTTGTCTGGCTCTCACGCTGCAAACAAGAAATAAAAATTACTTACTTTCATTGGTCTGAAATACTGAAGAATGAAACAGTGGCCTTAAAATTGGTGTTAGTGCCTTCGTCTTCTATTGATAGAAGACAATGAGGTAGGCAGGACAGCACTGTTTTGCATCTGTCCTTGTTGCAGGATGCAGTTGATAGCAGTCGGTGCCAGTGCAGTGGAAGAAGGTTCCCCAAAGCTTCATCAGCCAATCTGCCTTTTCATTACCACCTTCACCAGGAGAAAAGGTGTCTGAGGGACAGCTTCAGTCACATCTTTCA
The DNA here is from genome assembly GCA_013390045.1 of Picathartes gymnocephalus. Taxonomy (NCBI): domain Eukaryota; kingdom Metazoa; phylum Chordata; class Aves; order Passeriformes; family Picathartidae; genus Picathartes; species Picathartes gymnocephalus. Next base: position 175,175 of record WEKY01036174.1, read on the forward strand.
GGTTAATTCCCTTTGGTGGTTTATCATCCCTTTCCAATAGTCTCATGTGGAGTGACCAAAGTGTCAGTGCAGAATCACTGACAGTGGTGATTGAGAGGTGACAGGGGAGAAGTTGGATGTCCCAAGAAGAGCCAGTGTGGCCTAAATCTGTATCAGTCAGTTGTGACTGCTGATGTTTTCTCAATACAAATTTGTTTTTTGTTCTCCAGCCAAACATTTTGTATTACTGTTTTTATTGTTGACAGTGTTTTATCTATGTCTTTATCTGATATGACTCCAGGTAGTTTTGTTTGCCCTGGCACATTAGCTGGTGTGATTTTTTGTGCAGCAGTTCTTTGTCTATTTTGACATGTGTATCTGTCATTTTTATCAATTTTTTGCTAAGACCAGACTGGTAGAATCTTCATCACAGTATTTGTTCTGGAATTCTTTGTTTGAGCCCTTTTATATGAATTCTCTTTTTTGGTGCTGAACAGCCCTTTGTTTCCTGAAAAGGAAGATTTCATTTATTTATATGCTGATGGAGCAATTTATTAAAATGCTGGCATTAGTCAGTCACTTGTTAATTGTTTTTATCGCATTCCACTGCAAATACCCTGACTGTATCCTGACTGATATCATGAGCTTGGCCAAGTGCTGGGCAAACTGAGAGAACCTCTGCTGCTGTGCTTGCAGGACAAGTAGAAAACGAGCAACCAAGACCTAGAGATCCAGAGAGGTGCTGCTGTTTTGCTCATGATGACATAGTATCTGAGTTGGGAGTGACATGGAGGTCTCTGACTTTAAGCCCAAAGTATTGCTTTTGTTCATTGCTCAACCCTCCTGATCTCAGAGACCAACCCATACTCCCACAAGACATCATTCTGATTTTGGTTATGAAAGGGTCTGTTTAATTTTTTAAACTGTTCTAGTGTTCTCCACTATAAGCTTTTCTGCCTCAGTAAGCCCAAACTTTCTTGTCTTTGTTTCTGTTAAAGCTGACTGAAAAATATATGTGGATGAGGAGCTGACACAGCCCAGCCAGATTTAGTTTTAAGGGGACATTTCTTGACTTACTCTTTTTAGTCCATTCAGAGTTTCTTTTATATTCAGTCCCTCTGAGACAACCAGTATCTCTAATTTTTCACATCCTCTGTTGAAGGAATTAAGCAGTCTGAGGCTCTCTGTCTGCTGGATTTACTGCTGATCTACTGGAAAATGTATTCTCTGTTTCTTACAGGTTTATAAAGATACCATTGGTGTGATTTCTGTTAGGTCCTGGGCGTTAATGATTGTGGTTCTAATGATACTGGACATTGACTTTACCCTTTGAATTTGCTTTCAGCATTTGTTGTGTCTTACAGTACTCAATCTTTGGCACTGGGAATGATCAGGCTAATGATCCTGCTCTTGCTGTTGGGCTTCTCCAGCAAGTTAGAAGGTTTTGTCCCACTAGCAACACCAACATTGTTGCTCTGCCTGCAAGAGGCCACCTGGCTGCTTCCTTAGATGTGTTGCTCTTGGAAGGAGAGTAACAATGTGAGGCTTTCTTACCCCTGTACAGCCCCACTGTGCTCCTTGTTCATGCCCCCCTCACCTGCTTCCTTCATCCTTTGGTCTGGAGCTGCTTAGGATTTGTTTCATGTCTGTCTTCCTCTGTTGCTTTTCCCCTGAGAGCACACTGAAATAATAATGGGAGCTTTCGAGAAATAAAAAGCAGTCTGGGAACAGAGATTGGAGGTAAAGGAAAGGTTGTAGATGAGAGAGGGAAGATGTGGCAGGACACAGCATGAACAGATTCTGGAAGTTCCTTTTTCTGCTTAACACACTTAAACTTACAAAGTTTGCCACAACTCTTATCTCATTCAGATACTTCAGTCATATGGACAAACTGCATGAGTTTGTGTATGAGGAGTCTTTCTCTTTTTTGTTTAAAGTTATTATTTAGAGACTCCTAATGAGCCATGATTGTGCTTTCGGTTAATAGCTATTCAAGGGATTAAAAACTGGGGGGAACCATTATTTGAGTCCATTATTGCTTTTTCTTCATTACTGCCAAAATCTGAAGGGTACTATTACTGTAAGATGACTATAATAAGTTGCATCTGATTTTCTTTTAATTAGTGAATTGTTACCTCCTGAAATACTCGTTAATGCCAATTAAGAAACTGTTGTGTGATACGTCTGATGTAGTACCAGTTCAATTCCTCACTGTCTGAATAAAGGGAAGGGGGGAAAAAAGAGTAAATCAGCAAGTTTATTCTTGATGGTTTTAACTTCCTTACACACTTTTTTATTTAATAAGCGTACAAAGGGATTCAAATGCCATGGCTGCTGTTGAAGGTTACTTTGGAATAGATCTGTTCCCTAGCCCTCAATAATTCTTCCTGTTCAAAAGAGTGTAGGGTTTGAGTTTGCTGTGTTAAGCAAAGTTATAGGCAGTGTGGAACACTGGAGTTTCCATGTTAGTCCTGATGACAGCCTTCAAAGCTCCAGAAAGTGATGAAGGGATAAAGCCTCACAGGGATTGGCTTCTTGTGCTGAAAGAAAAATTCACATGTTGTCTCTGGGTGTACTTGACACATCTGGTGAGATTTTTTTCAACACTGGAATGTGGAGTTTATGGTTGATGACTTCTTGGATCAGTAAACAGGAGGTGGAAAGTGGGGCTTCTGGAGCTAAATACAGTAACTTCAACAAGTTAAAATAAGATGCTTGACCGTAGCAGAGTGATCTTTCTACTTTAGAAAAAGCAGGCCTTCTAACACGTTGCAGTGTCTTATGTAATAATCAGTGAAAATAGGTAAAACATACATAAAAAAAATTTGACATGCCATTGTCATAATTTTTACATATAATTTGAAAGGCAAATAATGTTTCTATAGTCATTTCCTCTATTCTCTGCAGTTTTCATTCTTGGCTGTCAGCAAATGGGTCATTTAGAATTAATATTAAATTTGCTAGTGTATAAAAGGAACGGGCCCCTGAGCCAGTGATTAAAAAGCAAGGTAGAGAAGGCCAAAGCATTTAATTGGAAGCATGAGAGCTGTTAATCCTTTTGTTTTCTTCCAGTCAACAAATTGCTGTTAAAATGAAATAGCGAGAAAGGCTGTGCCTTTTCAGAACATAAAAGGTTTGTGAAGAAATCCTTCAGGCCCTCCTGCTTTGCCCCTCGTGAATGCAGAATAATTCACTGGGAGGGGACAGTTATGACACACCAGAAGTGCTTCAAGTACTGCAGAGTGTAAATATGAAGGTTTGAAAATGAGGAAATGACAGATAATGCACACTTGTGACTGTGTGTACGACTCCTAGCAACTTTTGGTAGTGACATTAATGTTTTGAGAAGCATTTAGCAACATCTCCTGAAATGCTCTTTTGGACAACTGGCAGTCAGAAAAAGTGGCAAGATGTTTTTCACCTCTTGATTCAGCCCTCCCTTGATGACATTCTATTTTGTTGTGAAAGGATGAAAGCACCTTCCCAAGTTAATGGCTGTGCAAGGGGAAGGTGCAGTCACTCTGCTTACTCCAGAAAAAGCCTTTTGAGCATTACCTTTGATAAATGTCCAGTGTGGCAAAAGGCTCCTGCAAGGCTAAGGCTTGTCCCCATCCTGTTCAAGTTGTGGCTTACACCATTCTTGACCGTGTTATGTGTTATTTGCTGTCTTTTCTATGTGATGACCATGGTTGGGACAGGGACAGGGATGAGCTTTCTGCTCTGAGCACTAGTGTCTGGCAGAATGGTGTCAGCAATAGCTTGGCCTCTAAGCTTTAAGTCCATACAAATTTTAAGTACTAATGTGTCGTAGCATAAGGGACTGAACAAAAACAGAGGACAAAGACAACCTGTTCTCAAGGATTTTAACAAGGGATCCCCCAGAAAACAAAGGGAGCATGGAAAGGGCATCCTTAAAACAATGACTGGAACAAATAAACCGCTCATATATGAAGTATTTAGCAACAAATGAGCCTTGGGACATGGCAGGGAGATCCATTGAATAGTTCAACTCTGCAGACTCTTTTGATGAAGGAAAAAAAAACCCCAAAAAACCTAAAAAAAACAAAAAAAAGGGAACATATAAATGCATAATCACTATAAATCACTGGGTAATTCAATTATTCATATCCATACAAACCCCCCACATTTATTGTAAGAGAGAAAAAACAAAAAAGGATTATTTCTCTTAGTTGTTTTTTATTATAAGCAATAGAGAAACAGTGGTAAATGAGTGCTTTACTGAGTCAGTTCACTGGCAAATTTTTTTAAACAACAGCATTGACCTTTTGGCAAATGGCACAGAATAATGGGAAACACAATTTTGCTTATCAAATCATATATTTCTGGTGGACAGACACATGGTCTGTAACCTTGAGGTCATGTCAGAAGTTCTCCCATCCTTCTGTGGATGCCTCACAGTAGTGTCATGGGTAGGGATTATTCAGTGAATAACTGCAAATAAAAATAAGAGGAAGCCTATTAGCATTCATGCTGAAAACTTGAGATTAATTTGATAAATGTTTTGGTATAACTGATTTGCTTAAATCCTTATAATGGGACAAAATTTCCTGCCGATGTAGTTTGATTGACCTCAGGGAAGGTGAGTCACTGCAATAGAGAACTTGGCCTGTGATTTCTTTATAATACAGTATTGGCTCTAATTTACCATCCATTTTTTATCCCGTTAATCCCAAATTAAATGCCTGGCAATAGCCATTATATGGCAGTGGATGACTTGCCAAGTTTGAGAGTTTGTACATCGCCAGCTGCCATGGTGCCAAGCTGACCCTGGTGCTCTGAGAGCATGCAGCCTTCAGCAGTGGTGCCATCTCTACAGAGAGGAGTCTGTTGGGAAATCTCAAGAATCAAGCCCTGCCCACCATGTAGGAAGTCAGATCCTCACAATGTTTAGTTGTTACTGGTATCCCTCAGCTGGTGATTCCTTGTCCTACAGGCTTTGAGAGAGCTCCTGGTCTCCTCGTGCTGGAGCAGTTGAGGAACGCTTGCCATGTTGAAATGCCTCTCTGCACCTGCGAGGGGAAGCAGGGCTTGGTACATAGCGTGAGCAGGAGAGCACCCATTCTGTGTGTCTTTGCTTTTGCATAAACAAGATCTTGAATGCTATTTAATGTGGCAATCTGTTTATGACTTATATAGCTCTACATTTCACACACTCTGGTTATAGTATCTGAATTTTAGTCAGCCCTTTCTAACTGCCACTACAGGTTTTGGTGTTGCAGCAAATACCTCTAGCTCCTTCTTCTACAAGTAGGATCAAGTCGTCAGCTAAATCTGGGATATGTTTTACCCTCTTTGTTTTACTTATCTCAATATTTGATGACCTGTCCTAAGAGAATATCATGCTGAGCTAAGATATTTTTGGTTTTGAAGTGGCATTTTAAGAGTTCTTTCTTTGGCTTCCTGGGGAAACAACCTTTCTCATTACTATCACTTCAGTATCTTTTTATGCCTACTTACAGCTTCCCATATTTACTTTTGAGTAATCAACAACACGAGCTGTATCATTGGAGTATTGTTAACAGGCACTAAGGGGGCTGATTCAGAAATTCTAGAGGTCAGGTGGACTCTCTTAGTTGGCCTTTGTGAGCTTTGTGTAAGATTGATAGAAGTGGAAGCACACTAAGTAACCCCCTGTCCACACTGCTATCAGTCTGAATGCTGATGGTTGATTATGGTTGAATCCTGTCAAGATTTCTAGGAGAAATTACTGTAATGGCCTTGCAGCTTGGGAGAAATAATTCAGAATTTGTAACTAAGTCATTACTCTGGGAAACCTGCTGCTTTGAACCTTTCTGTGCAGCCCTTCCCTAATGCCATGAAACTGTCTCCAGCTGACACTTAGCTTGAGTTGCAAACTCTGATTCATTGCTCAGTGAAAACAGCCTAGAGACTAAATATTGGTGTTTTCTTCATTTTGTGTTTTAGTTTATCTGTTCTGTTGTTGTTGTAGTACATAAACTGTGTAGAAAACACTCTCAGAACAGGCACTGACTGCACTCTTGAACCTCGCAGGGTTTAGCTCTGAGAATATCGAGGGAGAGCTTAATTTTTGAAGATGAGTGAGCAGCAATGCAATCGCTCATTAGGTATGCACACTTATTCCTGCACGATTGAAGTCTTCAGTCAGAATATTAAGCACTTAATTGAAATACACAAAGTGTTGGTAGCATTTTCATGGTGCTCAACTTGTTCTTCAAGACCTGCTTATTCTTGCCAACAACTGAGTAAACACGGAGTCTTATTTTCTTGCGGGTTGAATTGAGGAATTGTCACATGAGTACACAAACACAGCCTGGTGTATCCTGTGTATTTTGTTCCCCTATTGTGTCTTGATACGACTGAAATAAAACATTCAGTGCATATCTCTGTTGACTTCTATCACTGATCCTGTCTCTGAGTATGCAGGCAATGTTGTTTAATTAGGATAAGGAAGGACTTCTAGACTGCCCCTGTAATCATTACTAAAATTTTCAAAGCCATTTCCTCTAAAGTGCTTTGAAGCCTGGTTCTCAACACTCAAGTTAAATATGATGGAATTAATATTGTAGATGGCCTCATCATAGAATGCATGATAGTATCAGCTCTAGGAAGAGTATTCCAGTTAGTGTGTTAATTTTAATTATATGGGAAAAAGATCTGTTTTACCCTGATAAGTTAGTGCCTGTCATTGCTATAGATTTTTTTGGATGTTCTCCAGAGCAGGTAGAAGATTAGCTAATTTTAATATGTGAATTAGAGAAGAGACTATTATTCATACCCTCCCCCCAAACAAAACTATTTAACACTGCTTGGAAGAGAAAATTATAGTCTGCAAACAAGCGATACTGTTCACACCTACACTTTACATGAGTCTTTGAATACGCAGTGATAACCACTTTCTCTAGTATTCCCATAGCAACAGGAAAATAGTAACACAGATGTAAAGTGATATATTGGTGACATTCCTCTTATCTTGTCCTTTGGGTAGACTTTCTCATCCTCTCTGTTGGAGTTGACTATTTTCTCTTCTGTGCAAAGGCTCTCCAGCTCAGAGCTCCTGCAGGGTACTTACATGTCTCTGTGCTGCTGCTTTCTGAAGCAGCTTCACAAAGTGTGTCCAAATTCTCCCTGGCTGAACATGCCCTTTTGTCCAGGCAGGAGAAGAGCTCAGTCAGTGCAGCGTGTGTGTGGCCTCAGGCTGAGGATGAGTCTTCCCCTGCCACCATGGGCATGAGGAGCTTTCTTTTCCGGGTAACAACTGGGCTGAACGCCTCAGTAAACTGAGAATACTGGAAGATAGGAAAAGTTGTTTACTCCCATACATTGTTTAAAATTAGCTCGCACCTTGAGGTGTATTTTGCTCCCTTACAGAATGAATGAATGCTCAGTAGCCTGATCCTTATGGATGTCTTCCAGCGTGAGATATCTGACGATCTCATGGAAGCTTTGTTAGCTTTGTAATAGGGATGAGTTGCCAAACAGGTGCTGCTTGTATGCACCTCTTTGTTTTCTTGTGTTTGCAGTTAATTAATGTTTGATACTATTTCAGTCTATGTTCTTGACAATGTGGTGGTTTTTTCCTGCTAAAGACACATTAAAAGTATTGATATTTACAATGTTTTGGAAAGGTGCTAGCTGAAATGGGAAGCTTCCTTTCTGAAATTCCAGTATTTATAAATTTATTTTCCTCCACTGTAGACCACCAAGACATTTAGAAGTTACATATGTGATACAGATATTTTGTTGTGGGATTATGGACACTAGTAAAATCGGAGTGTTTTGTTTCAGTGTCTGTATCATTGTAATTTATGACTGTAGGAAAAGTGAGGCATTTTGGCCACCTGAAAATTAAATATTCTTGACAATGTCACAATTAGAGAGCAGGCAATTTCTGTTCTAAATACTAAAAAAAGTACTTTATTTGGCCAGATCAGACCACTAATTAATAAAATTTTAAAATGCCATTGGAACCTGTGCTTGCATAATGTGCCTGGGACTTCGACTTGACCTGAACCCTTGACATTGATAGTATCACATACTCTCTAGGTTCCACAGGTGGAGAATGCATTCTGTCAGTTTTGCAGTCTTCTGATAATCTTGAATGTACCCTTGATCTTACTTTATGAAAGAGACTGAATGGTAGACTTTGATTTATCTTTGCTGTACCTTTTATCATATTGTCTTCTTTATTTTCCTCTACCTTTGCTTTTGCTTCTCTGATCTAAGAAGTCCCAACATCTTCAGTCTCTGCTGATACAGACGAATCAGCATGACTTTAATCAGTTTTGTTGCCTATCTTTGGAACTTTTATAATCCTGCTACGTCCTTTTGGAAGTGGTGTGACCTGAACTAAATAGAACGCCTCATTCTTTTTTATGTGCTTTCCTCTCCTTTGAAGTACATTTTGAACATGAGTGTTTCTTCTTTCTTCTTCCTTTGGTTGCAAGAAAAAGCTGCATTCAGCAGGGCAGAGACAGTATCTCTTTTGAATGGGAGATTCATTTTTCCTTGCAGACTTTGGGCATGTCACTTGAAATCAAGTGGAAGACAGTGCCAGTAGCTTGCTAGTATTGTACACAATGTGAAAGTACAAGTTCTTTTTGAATAATGTATTATTTATCATGCATTAAACTATTAATAGAGTGAAGAGTCTAAGATGGCCTAAGATGGAAGTTGGGAATTTGGTTGGAAGGAAAAGTGCTGTTGTTAAGTGACACTTTTTAATGCATTTGCTTTGACCCACATTTTTGAGGATTCTGTTGTTGTTTTGGAAATGGATTTCAGTTAATTTGGGGTATGAGGGAGGATTGTTCATAATTTCTGTATTTATCTTCAGAGCCTAAATGTAGCCATAGCAAGTGCATATAAAAGGACTGGTAAAAATACTTTCCTAGCTTCTTCCTGAACAAAAGTATAAGTCAAAGAAAAAAATTCTCTTATTCCCTCGTGTTTTGTGGTTGAAACTGACTATGGTTGGCCACTGATATGACTTTTACTTTTTCCAAAGCAAAACTTCCCCTACTTGAGTTAAAAGACAGTCCCCTGCAGGATGCAAAACCCTGTAGAACCAGGGAGTCAATGCCTTGCAAGATCAGTCTTGCAAAATCTGCCTAATTTTGCTGTGTTTCAAGTTACATGCACTTCATGTTGAAGCATGTTCTGTGGAGGGCCTCAGTTGACCTTTTCTGGATGCTGGATAGCTGCTGGTGGAGATTTATCTAATCACTGAAGTTAAAAGAGAAAACTAAATACTTAGAGCTAAAAAGGTTGAAGTAAAGATTTCCCAACACCAGCAAAAGTGATTCTGCCAGCCTGGAATGACTCCTTGTTCAGCAGGGAGGCTTTGTTGAAATGACACCAAGGAGGAGATGAGGATCCAGCCAAATTTATGGGATTGATCTCTGAGGAGTATCATAAAACCCTGTGCTTACCCTGTGATTTATCTAGTCAAGTTTGGGAATGCTACAAAGATGCTCTAATTTTCCTGTGTCATGATAGTGAGAAGGGCAAATGATACAGTGCAAAAAATACCTATTCTCCTCCCCATCTCATCCATTTTAACCATGTGAACTTGTTTTTAAATGGAAAAAAGATAGAGAATTTCTATTTTTTTTTCTCCCCACAAAGAGCTTTCAAGTGTAAAGAATTCATTGTGCATCCTTTGCTTTGCTTGTTTTAAATTTCCAGTAACTGGATCCAGGAGCATGACTGATGCATCGTGTCCAACAGAACCATTGGACATATTAAGTGAGGAACTAGTTTGCACCACTGACTAACCTAATTCTGGGAGCTTTAACTGGTCTGAAAGGACAGGAATGGAACTGTGAAAACTATCTTGACACTTGGTAATTTCTTTTTGATGCTAATGGAGTTAACATCCTCCTCTGCCATTGTGAATTAAAAATTTTTGTCAGTAAGTTTTTAGCCCACAGAGCTATTAAATGGAATCATCAAATGCAAATGAAGACCCCAGTAAAGTCTTCTGAAGGTTTTCTCTTAGTAAAATAATGACACAAATGTATAAATTGAAATGTAGATCACTGGAAGGTAGCAAAACCAGAAACAGGAAATATTATGAGTGATAAAAATAGTAGTCATGGTAGGAAAACAGTCTGTTTTCTCCAGTGATATCAGCCTGGTATGGAACTGTCCCTCAAATGCTTGAATATTTAGGTACCTACTGTTAGGTATTACATTGCATTTAGGTTGGAAAAGACACTGAAGATGATCAAGTCCAACCATTAACCCAGCACTGCCAAGGCCACCACTAAACCATGTCCCCAGGTGCCACATCAACACGTCTTTAAACACCTCCAGGGATAGTGACTTAATTGCTTCCCTGGACAGCCTGTTTCAGTGTTTGACAGCCTTTTCAGTGAAGAAATTTCTTCTAATAACCAATCTAAACCTTTCCTGTGCATATATACACATCTACAGACAGATTTTTGAGGTGTACTATGTTAAATAAAGATCAAAAATTCAATATCCCAACCCTGGTTTGACAGGCCAGTACCTGGGTTGTCTTCTAGTTCCAGACCTGTTTTATGTTTCTTTGATGGTGTCTCACATGCAATGAAAAAACAAGGTGAAAAAATATACCAGCTTAAGTATTCAGTCTGTCTTGCACAGGAATGACTTGTGGTTTTTTGTTTGTTTGGGTTTTTTTTTGAGAAAAGTGTATGTGAGAGGCAATCTAATAATGTGTCATGTAGAAACGAATCCTATTGTCACCCTTTCCCGTAGAAAACAGGCTCAGGTATGTGGTGCTCTCAACACTGCAGGACTTCTTCCAGCATAAAGGCAGCTTCCAGTGCCTGTGGCCTGTGGGTAATCTCTCTCCTGTACTTCTGCCTCCAGGGCACTTTTCAACATTTTGTACTTAGCATTGCAATTTGGTGACTGCTAATTACCCCAATAAAGATGGCCCTTGTATGCTGATTAGGACGTGTCTTTTTCCCTAACCGAAGTAAGATGACATATCACTGTCAGAGCATTTAATCTGGTGAGCTTGATTGATCATTCCAACGTGTCACTTGGTACCGTGCAGCATTTTAGTACGCTAAAGTTGATGTAGATGACTGTAGAAACATGAGGAGTAAGGCTGTATGAATCTTTCATAATGAAGCATGAAATAGGATAGGATTCTCCTGAACGCCAGTCTTGCAGACACTGATTTAATGGAGCAATATCCCCTAGTAAAAGAAAATTGAAGCCAGTAATAAGCACTGAAGCTGACTCAAAATTTGTTGTCAAAAGTGGTTTTGAATTACTAAGAAAAAAAAAAAGAAGAAAGTGGTATGGCGCATATATATATATATCTGTGTGTGTATGTGTTTGTATTCAAATATAGTTGCCTTTCCAAAAGAGTAATTTCCTCCTATGTTTTATGATTCAAAGGATTTTTTTGTGTTTTGCAAAAATTATCACAGGAGGGGAAAAAATAGCAATTTCAAAAGAATTATATGGAAGTTATTTGGGCAAAAACAACCGGTGGAAAGGAAACTGAAGTGTCCTTAATAGTATGAGTTTTCTTGAAATTTGTAGACTTAGTCAAAAAATTTCAAACATAAAAGAACACATTTCAGTTTAACTAGAAGTAGCTTGTGGGAAATACAGTTCTATGACACATCTCAATTTATATCAAGTTGGCATTTTTTTTTTAAGTAGAGAAGTCTGAATGTCAAGTGAGTCAGCTTATGAACCGTGTGCCAGATTGTATTAATAAGTCAGAAAATGAAAATAATAATTGCAAATGATTCACAGTGTCTGTGGGTATCATATGTGCTTTCACTTGCCAGAGCCATCCTTCCTGTTTAGGAAAGCATGGAAATAAATGGTGAGATTAAGAGAAACATGACATCGGAAGGTACTCGGGTTTCTGGCAGATCTGGAAGGTGACTTCTGTGTGTCTTCTCAAATACCGATGGAGGAATCGGAGGCTTTGCAGTGTGGATCTGAACCCTTATGCAGGCACTCTCCTACCCACACAGCTCTCAGGTGTCCTTGTGGAGTGGCACCAGCTGCCAGTGGAGGCTTCTCCGAGTCACTGTGGAGGGGCTGAGATGTCACAGCATGGAGAAAGACCAGGGTGTATTTTCATTTCACCTTCCTTTCCCTGTCCTTCCTAGCCTCTGTTATTTATACAATAGATAAGCAAATTTTAGGCAGGAAAACATTCTATTTTTCCTGCTTGTATATCAGTCCTGTTAATAAATAATACTTCTCTTGTCAGGGGTTTTATTAACATCTATAAACTGCTCAGGCTGTATTTAAAAAAAAGACAAAAATCTTGTTATGTTGTTTTTGCTGACCTTTCTCCTAAAAGCGATGTGACTGATGACATAATAGGTAATAGGGAGAGATTGTATATTAATATTTAATAGGGATAGATAGGTTTATTAGTGAAATGTGTAAAAAGCCCTCAAAGCTGCCAGCTTTAATTACTGCCTCTGTCTAGAAGGTACATGTGCATTTGTATGTTTATGGAATTAAGTTTAGGAAGTCAAGATATTCAAAGTTAAGCACTTAAATAGCCTGTGTCTGTCAGAATTAGCTATTATGATTGGAGGATTTTGAAAAAAACAGACCATGCTTCAGAGCATTAGGAATTTAGGTTTTATCCTTATTAATTCATCCTGTTTCAGGTAGATGGAACTTCCTGCAGATGTAAGGATTGGTGATGATTTTGAAGAAACAGCAGAGCTGTCTCTAGGCTATTGAATGTTGTCCATAGTCAGGAGAGCCCGCATTCACCATGGTCTTTGTCTTTGTGGGTTAGTCTTCAGCTGGGGTTTTCGTGCCCCTTAGCATTGAATCCTCCTCATGCCTTGTTTTCAGGTTCTGGACTTCAAATTCCAGCTGTGCAGGGGATTTGACACAACTTTGAGGTACTGCTGCTGTATTCCTTGGCAGGTGCAGAATATTTGCATCCCCAAAGCAGAAAGGAGCTTATGAAGTGGCTGAAACAGAAAAGTCCTAAAACAGATATTAATGCAATTCACAATGGAAATAGATGAAAGTTGTCTATTGGCAGATAAAACTGATTTTATTTATATTTATTTGATGTTCAAGTGACAGATTTTATCAGCCTAGAGGTTCTCTTCGAGTGTTTCCATTCCAACAGGCATATACTAAAATCAAAGCTTTCCAAGCTTTCTGTCACTTCTGCTTTCTGTCAACATATACACAATCCAAAATTGTATCCTGTTATTAAATGAGTGAGAACAGTGTACTGGAAGCATGGTTATTCTCACCCAGTGAGCAGAGACCTTATGAGAAAGTATGTCTCTTCACATAACAGCGTTGTTTGTTTTTCTTTCCCTTGAAATCCCACCACATTGTTGTGAAGTTAATTTAGTTGCTGTTGCTTATGATGCACACTTCACAGGAATGTATGGTGCGGCTGAAGAAACAGCTTTTTAAAAGATCAGTTCAGTCTTAAAAATAGAAGTCGTGTTTTGGGAGAAGTAATAGGCATTGTATTTCAGGGGCTGAAAAGTTTCCTTATTTTTTATCAGTGATTAAAAGGACTTCTCAAATCAAATTCAGAGAATTTTCAGTGCCGTCATGATGTCCACTGCACGACTGCTGTACACATCAGGGTGAGGAGGACTGTTCCTAATTCTCTTCTGTTTTCTGCTTAAAGTCAGGAGAGTTTTAATATGCATAGTCTGACAGCACTTACTATAACAAGCACATCCCCTGGACTGTGCAAGTAAGGCAAGCTGTGCTTGTCAGCCTTGAGCAGTGCTCAGACGTGCAGCTCTTGAGGTGCTCTCACTCAGACAAGTATTGCTGTGCATTCCCAAGGCATTTTTTTTCAAAGGCCTTTAAAAGTGGGAATGAATTAGGCATCTGTTCCCTGTTCCCACAGGTTTGTGGTCCCTGAATTTCACATTTAAATGGGTCCCAAAAGCAAGCTTAGTGAAGTTTTGCCTTTATCAAATTCCCCAATCCCCTATCTTAGCCCTTGTCATTTGGAATGCAGCCCAGATGTGCTACACTGCTCATATACCTTGAATTTCTCCTAGGTTTAAGGAAGTTGTCCTAGTTTTCTTAGGAAATCTTCATGGTCTTTGCCCAGTGCTGGAATATGTTTTAGTCATACGGAAGAGCAGACCGGGTGAATGCTTCTGGATAACAGACTGGTCTGAAAGGATATGAACTTTGGTCAGTTTAAGTCAATCTTTGCTGATATTTTGTATATATACAAATACAGCATTTGTATATGTTGCCAATATCTCTCTTGAGATGCAGAAAATTCTCAAATATAGAGGGAAGTCTGTATCTTCAAATGGGCCACACGCCATCTCTCCTGATTGGTGTATTCTAAAACACCTGGAAGTGCAGTATCCCTGCAGGTCCTGAAGCATTAGAGGAGGGGATTCCCACGTTTCCCACACCCATCGCTTTCCCAGGCTCCATGGCAGATCCACAGCCAACATGCCAGCAGCAGGGGTGGGCTGTGGTAGCTGTAGTGTGAGTGTAATTGCTGCCTGTGTGGATTAATCTAATAATCATGCAATTATGCAATTATGACACTTGCGTGACTGTATTGTCTGCATGGTGTATGGAAATGATATGATGATTATAAAGTCATTATCCAGTGTAGCAGTGTGCCTGTGAAATCCAATGCCTTCCCTGCACTGCTGATAGGTGTCTGCACTCTGTATAAGGGATGGCTCTGCCTGGGAAGTTCGTGACATTTGTTTACTTTTATTTGTTACCTTTTGCTGTTACAAATTTAATGAATTTCCTCAATTCAGGCTTTAATGGTTTCCTCTAACTACTGGCCATCTCTTGTAGTGCAAAGAGATTTCCTACAGGAATTTCTATTTTAACATGGCTTTGCCATTGCTGCTGTATCAGTAGTGTTTTCCTGTCATCTTTCTGTTGTGATAAACGATTTCCAAATTGACAGCTGTCACATACGTCCTTAGGCAGCAATTGGGAAGATTCGTTTATGGTCTGTATATGAATTCTTTCACTTGGTCATGGCATCTGAAGAAAGGAGGAGCAGATAAAAGGTTTTCTGTGACGTTTTAAAATGAACTGTAGAATTTAATCTAATTTCTGTAACTTATCAAAATTAGTGTATAGCAACATTTCTTGCTGTAAGAAGTCAAAGAGAATCACTGTAATGCACAATTGACCAGACATGGTCATGCCTAATTTTGTAGGCACAGAATTTCATTTATTTCAGTAGGACATCATTTACACATAAAACTTGGTCTTTTTATTTAAAAAGTTTTCAAGATGTATTTTATATGGCAAATGGTAATTGCTTAATGTTTTCCCATTTCCTGAATTAAGATTTTCTGATGATTTTACGATAATAAAACTGCTGCTGTTTGGAGCCCAGTGACTGTTTGGAGACTTCCAGAAGGAAGTCCAGAATAAGAAAAATACAGTCTGGGCTGAAAAGTATTAAGTCTTTAAGAATGACAACAAGCCTGTATTTAGAAGAGAGTCTCCAGTGTGGAGACTGCCTTGTGTATTACACTTAAGTGGGGAAAGAAGCTGGATGGGTATGGATGTACAGAGCGTTGATTTTATTTCAGCCTTGGTGAAGTTTTGGAGCTTAATGCCTTTAGGGTTTGGTGCTGTCAGGCAGTGGCATTGCTAGAGGATACCTTCTGTCTGAAGTCCTTGCCCAGTGATTGTGTCCTGCTCAGGCTCTGTGCAGCCAGTGCCAAGGACAGCACGATGGAGGGTGTGTGGGTGTAGCATCAGGGAGTATGTGCTACCTGGCCTGATGTGTCTAAGCAAAGAGCTACTGTACAAGAACGAGACATGGTCCACAGCAGACAGCTCTGTGACAGCCTGGGTACTCAGGGGCAGGTAGAAAAGCAAACAGTATTATGGGTTATTAGGAGACAAATAGGGAACAAACTGGAGAAACACTGTTATGCCACCATATCTATGTTGCTCCAGCACCTTGAGTATCTCATGTGGTCTTGGTGCCTTTTTAGAAGAAAGAGTAGGATAGAATAGGAAAAATTTATGGGAGGGCTACAGATGAGTTTAGGGCAGGGATATAAGAGGTGCAGAGACAGGTCATAGGTAAGCAGGGAGGGAATTAGGAAAGCCAAAGCTCGGCTGTAATTGGGGAGATAGATTTCTTCCTGCCATTTTGTCTGTACAGCTGTTGGGTTCCCCTCCTTTATTTCTATCTGCTGTTCTGCAAGGACACAGCTGACAGTGTCCTGCCTCTTCATAGGAAACCAAACTGCCCTTTCTTCTCCTTCTCTTCTTTCCCTCTCTGTACTGGTTTCTCCCCAGCTCAAGCCTCCCCTTTATTCAGTGCTGTACACTTCCCAAACTGTCCCCCATGGAGCTGCCATCCCAGTTGGGGTGCCTGACTGTGGAGCAGCTCCGTAGGGTGCTGGGGGTCTGTGCAAACCCACTGAGGCAGCACAGAAAAGCCGTGCAGGGCCACACACCACGTGTCTGCCTTCAGCCTGGCAGTAGCAAGAGCAGGTCTTTGTTTCCAGACAGCACGGAGGGGCTCAGAAACCTTCCCCTGCCTCCCTCAGTCAGAGCCCCACCACGCTCTGGGGGACAAATCAGACCCAAGTGGGCAATTTGACATTTTGCAATGGTGCATTTTTGCGGATGGTCAAATGTACTTTGGAGAAGAAAATACTTGTGGAGAGCCACGTTTTATCCAAGTTTTATAATTGAGTTATTACGGAAGTGTGTAAAAAATGGGATTTAGAATAGAAGTGCTGACACAAGAACAGCATGAACACAGCTGTTATAATATAGTAAATTTGTAAGAAATTGTATAGCTAACAAAGTAGGTCAACAGCTTCAGAGGAAAAATTGTTTCAGGTGGCAGGCTACTCTGTCTTAGAAATCTTGATGTTTTTTCAACATGAGAACAGAGATGTTTTCTGTGCTAATTCCTGTCATTTTTGCTTTTAAAATTTTTCATGCTGGATAGTGGGACTGACCTCCAACTGTGAGTAAATACACATTCAGCATGCACAGGTACAGCACAGTGGATCACAGACCAGGAGACATAAGAATGACTGTTCCATGCCAGATCACAGGTCACACTTGCCTGGTATCCCACTGTGACAGTGGCCAGTAATGCCTGAATGTGAACAAGGGTCAGAGGGCAGCTGGCATCTGCAGCAGTTTTTCCAGAGCAGTCTCCTAGACAGAAGCAACTCTCGTTCCTTAGAGACTTCCCAAATCAGAAGGGTTGCCTTTGTACCTAACAGTTCTTATGGTATCCATGAATTTGTCCAGTATCCCTGTGAACTTTTTCAGACTTTCAGTACACTCCTGTGGAAAGCAATACTACAGCCTGGGAAGGGACATGTGACTTGACTTACCTAATTTCTTGCCTGCCTGCCTACTTTGTCTGCCTGGGCAATGCCTCTGTGTTCGTTCTGGACAGCCAGTCCCTGCCCTGTCCTTGCTGGTTTTTGCTTTCCAGCTCAGTTTGGAGCTCCTTGTTCAGCCATGCTGGCTTCTGCACTTTGGGGTGGGCTGTTCTTGTCCTCTACTGAGGTAATCCCTGAGGATCATCCAGCTCATGTGCTCCTGTTTGCCCTTCAGTGAAGTTTCTGGTAAGATCAGTTCTCCAAGAAACAATTAATATATTTAGCACTGCATGTTTTTTAAGCCTCTAAAGTGCTAGTAGCCTGGGCTTTACTTGGGTATTCTCCTTTATTGTTGCTCCCTAAATATGCTTTTGCCTGTCTTGTATCACTTGTTCCATCTCTAGAAAAGACTGGTCATCTCCCTTCAGCGGGGTCCCCAATGCCCTCCGCGGGAGATGTCCCCCAGCAGCAGTGATCGGAAGAGCAGGATGTTTTCTGATAAACCGGAAGATGAATAAGAAAATTATCCACTGATTTACAACTTAGAGCAAATTATTCTTCCCCCGTTTCTCCCTCATTCTTGGAAGCATTTACACTGCTGTAAGTGAACTACCCAAGATTAGATTTTCATTAGCTCATAATGAAGCTGACGACTTGAGTATCTTGCTCAAATAAATTTATTGCATCTCTGGTCCCTCGGGGTTCACCTCAGGTCTCCACTTTCCACTTTGCTCTCCCACCCTGCTTGCCTATCTGGCTTACAGCCTCACATAGCTACTTAGTCGGACTCAATGGGTTTGGTGAATGATAGTGTCAAACTGTTCTGGGGGACAGGGTTAATCCAAATGCTAAGTACAGCCATTAGACTTTCTGTAAACACTTTTTTTTGTTTGCCTTAGCAAATATTCCTGCACAAAGGTGGCACTTCTCAGTCACTCCATCCATCTGCAACTCTGTTTAAATTCCAGTGCCTTGATCTCATCTTCCTTGTCTCATTTTGCTTTCTTTACTCTGCTTCTGGCAAAAAGGTTTTGAGGTGCTTTCTTGCCCTCTTTCAACCTTCCTATATATTTCCATTTCCAGCCAATTTGTTGCTTTGGGATGTGCCATTGCTGCTGGGAAGGTTCAGCAGTGATTCCTGCCTGGCTCAGAACAGTGTATTTATAGGTACAGTTGTTCTTGGGAACCTCCAGTTCTGAACACACATAAGTACCAGTGGTACCTTGACTGACAAGTTTGTTGCTTAATGGCATAGTTTCCAGGAGAAAGAAACCTTGAGTGCTGAAGTGGTAACAAGATTGGGACTGCTGGTAAGATTTTAAGAAATTCTGCCTTCTCAAAAATCATCTATTTAATGAAGAGGCAAAATTCAGCTGTTTTTTGATGAGTCCAAGACTCATTGTTGAAATCACTTATGACAGTGACACTTAATTGCTCTGTGGAGTCCAGGATCTTATAATGATTTTGGGCTTTTTACGTAGCATCCTATTTCATTCTAAATTTTTCTTTTTATTGAAGCATTTCAAATCATCTAGTATTTTATGAGAGAGGAAATAACCATGTTTGTTGTCTTTTCTATATTGTGGCTTGAGTGTGTCATGCCATTTTGGAACTATTTCTTCTCAAAACAAATTTCTCACCATTTAAAAAAAAGTAATACTGCAGGATTTCCGATCCTTATTTCTTATGTTGGCAGTCCTTGGCTGCTTTCATTTCTACACAGCCTTTTTTTTTTCTTCTTTCTTCTTTTTTTTTTTTCTTTTTTTTTCTTTTTTTTTGATAAGCGGTTAAGTACTGTAATCTTGTTATGTGCTGTGAAAACTCTGTTCTCTGTGGATAATATTCCTAATATTCCATCTTGTATTATACTGCAATCTGGGAGCTGGATATTTCAATGAAATATATCTGTTCTTTGCAGAAGCTAATGCCGGTGGGTTTTTTTAGTTTTGTAATAAGCCTGTAGTTTTTTGCACAGGAATGGACCCAGATGTGTCTTGCAGTGCCAGTCTCGAAATCTGAATTATTCCATGTTTGAGTCATTTATTTTTATGCTGACTTGCAGTTAGATGTTCATGCTATTTTTTTCCTTGGCTTACATAATCCTTATCTAGGCAGCTGACATTGCAATCTAAGTTGCAGTGGTACTTAGCAAGGAGTGGAAAAATGATTGCAATGATATGTTTTAACATTTCAGAGTCACAGAATGTTCAGCTTATGCTTCTGACTGCTGAGTAACTTTATTGATAGCAAGAGTGTTACTGAAATACTGACCCTCATTTTAATAGTACAGCAAAGTCATGCTATCATGTGCTATCATGTTTTACCAGTAGAGAATTGGAAAAATTATTTCCTCCCAGGTCTAGTAAATAGGTACTATTATTCAGAGAAAATCAAATAGCAAGAATTGAACCTCTTCCTTGCAATGAAATAATGCTGCACTATCAGCTGTGTTTCAACTTAATGTTCTTTGCTTTGATTTTGTATTTGCAAAGAAGTTTGTTCACAGAGGATGTAATTTTATATACATGATGTACAACAGGTAATGAAAGACTAATATTCATACATCTAGTACAAATAAAGTACTAGAATTGACTCATCAACATGAAAAGGCATTTTGGCTGCATATAAATTTTAAAGACAGGCAAGCAGTGGCTGATAAAGAGCTTACTAGAAACCTTACCAAAGGTGTGAGTGTGTCAGTAAACTGGGACCATTCTTGCCCAGACCATCTGGGTCAGGGGCTATGAGCAAAATGAAATACTTGTTTTTGAACTGAACACTCCTTTGCAATATGTGGAGAATATACCCTTTCATGTGTGAAAGCCTTGAGCTCAGCAGTAACCATTCATCACTTCACAATGCCCAGCTGGAGAGCAGCTTTGCAGAAAAGGACCTGGTAGTCATGGTGGGCACCAAGTTGACCATGAGCCAATAAATGTGCCCTTAACAGAAGGGAGTCCAGTGGTATCTTGGGCTGCATTAGAAGCATTACAGCAGGTTGCAGGAGGTCATCCTTTCCATCTATTCAGCACTTGTCAGGCTGCACCTGGAGTGCTGTGCCCAGTTCTGGGCTCCCCAGTCCAAGAGAGACATGGACGTACTGGAAAGAGACCAACAAGGGGCCACAGTTGTTGAAGGGGCTGGAGCGTCTCCATGAGGAACAGCTGAGGGAGCTCAGACAAGGGGAGGCTTAGGGAGATCTTACCAGCGTGTGTAAATACCTAATGGCACTGGCTCACTGCTGTAGCAGGGACAGAGCTCAAGAGTGGCTAAGAAAGGGTCAAAAATAATTTTGAAATTGTGAGTATCACTGAACAACTCTAGGAAAATAATGAATCTCAGTTGTTTGGAAATGTCATGTTAGAACCTGTGTTTGTGGCTGGAGTGTGTGTTAATGCTGCCATGGGCAATGGGCACTCCACTCTTCTTCTGAATCTCAGGTATTGTACTTAAGTGTGGAGATTGAGTAGTATTTAATCAGTAATAATCCCAATCAATATTGAATTTTAATGAAGTTTAGGATAATTAGTCATTTATCAAAGGGCTTTGGTTGGGGACATGTGAAATGCCTGACAGCACAAATCTGCGTTCTTCTAAGTTTTATTCAAGAACATTTGGCAAATTATTTAAATGAGCAGATTTTGGCCTGTACCTCATTTAGAAATGGATTTTGTGCAAGTTTGTGAAGGTCATGTGTAGGCTCGGAGGGGTTTGTCAGTGCCTGGTACATTTCAGTCAGCGGTGGCGGTATAGGATGGGCAGAGCTCTCAATGATGATCTGCAAAAGTACCCATAGTTTGTGTCAGAGGGGTTGTATCCAGGTTTCTTGCATCCCTAGGGTGCTGGGAGGAGATGCAGCAGAACAAAGCAGAGACTCACTGAACATTTTTGAATAACAACTTGGTTCTGCTAATTGCTGCTAAAATGAAATTTTGCAAATACATTTTTGTGGGACTGATGAATTTGTGAAAATAATTGCATGAAATCAATTGAGAGAATGCCACAAAGGACACTGTGAGAGTTGGGAAAGTGTTCAAAGATGTTTGAACAGATGCCCAAATGTCACGTGTGTTACCTAGCAATAAAAGTACTAGGAGTTAAGGAAAACAGGTAGTGTATATGAACAAGGACATGAAAAGTAACCAAAGAAAAAAAGATTCTTATTTTTAAAGCATCAACATTGAGATTATTGCTGACTGAAACAGTAATGGGAGTTAAGTGTGTGTGGAAAGGTGGCCAGTGAAGTGCTGGTGTGTTACTGGTATTGAGTTCACAGTATCTGCTTGGGGATGGATCTGTTTGCTGGGTCAGTCACGTTATCTGTGCTCATTCTGAGAGAAAATGATACCCTATTTCAGAAAACAACAACAACAAAAAAGTCTTCTAACAGGGAAAATGTGATCTTCTGGTTTGAGTGCCTCAGAAATCAGATGATCTCCCATCTGGTCAGCTGCAATGCAATTTTGGGAGGTTTTCTACACTGGCTAGAATTTTAGATGGAAATGTGAAGTGAGCATTCACTGCAAACATGAACCTCTGCAATCCTCCTGGGACAGGGAGAGGGTAGATAATGCTGTAGAAAACAGGGACTGAATGCCTCTGCATGGCCCACAACCCCTGAATTATTGTTGAATCAAGTCCTTGGAAAAAAGGATTATATAGCGCATTAAGGAAGACGCAATAGCAAGATCAAGGAAAAATGGGAATTGAGGGGTTGAAATTTGCTGACTTGTTTTGAAAAGACATTTTTTCTATTACAAGTAAATAGTTTTTTAAGGTTTTTAACTTTTTTTGGACCCTACGTAAGATTAAAAGCCACTAAGAATTAACTTTGCTAAATAAAATGTCTCATTTTTTTTCTCTGTTGGAATATTTGAGTAAACACTCTCTGTTTTTTAGATCTTTATTTCTCTCATTTTTCTTAAAATATTTCATTTAGAAGTTTAGTGGATTGAAAAATGTCTACTTGAAATGAAAAACTGAAACCTGGTGCTAGATAAGCACAGAGAAGTGGTGCTTTGTTTGCATTTTCCAGATATTTTCCATTTTTTCTAAATATGAATGTGGAAGTGGATCTGATGCTGTGAAAATCAGATGTGCATTTGTTCATCTGATGGGAAATGCTACAGTGGAGTTATTTTTGACCTATTCTGAAGGAGGGGTGTGGAGATAGGCACAGAGATCGTTTGGAGCACGCATTTTTCTGAGGCATCTGAGGCTGGAGCCTTTCCCTGGGAACCAGCTCTTTGATTGTATATTCATATGTGCTTTAAAGGACCATAGAAGAAATGGTAGAGTTTCTAGGATTTTATATTTATTTTTATTTTTAAAATCATGCTCAGTGTAATCCAATTTATCTTGTCTGTCTTTAGATTCATATAAGGCAAAAGTGGTGATGTGGCTAAGTCAGGTGGACATTAACTCATCTCTCATTTAAAAGTAGGGATATCAAATGCACAGATGTTTTAAAATCACACTTCAGCATCTTATCTAATTTTCATGGTTAGTTATTACTGTAACTATCTCAACAGAAAGGAAAGAGAGAATTGGTATGGCTTCTAAAATCAATGAGCCATTAAATAGGTAACAATAATCTTGATATAAACTTAGAATATTTATTTGGCACACAAAATTACTCTAGAGAGCATTACCATTTCAGGCTATTCTCTAAATGCCAAGTGTTTATTCCTTGCCCATGAAGTTCAAGGCCAGCCAGCCCTGATGGGATCAGCCCAGCCCTGCTCCCGCAGAACATGGATCGTGTCTCTTCCTGCACGTTTTGTGTGTGTCTGTGCTTGCTTTTGTGGTTTTCTGTCTTCACTTCTGTGTGAAGAGGTGGGGCAGTGACATTCTGCCAAATTATACCAACTGGTGTAAATGCCTCCACTTTATTTTGCTGAGCAGGATTGGTTATTCCTTACACTGCATTTTCAGGTGTGACTTCACTGTCATGCATAACACAAGGAGCAGGATCTCCACTGCTCTCTGCGAGGGAGGCCTTTGTAGCTTGGCTGTGAGCAACAGCTTGGGTTTGGTTTTCGGGTTGTTTTGTTTTTTCTAGCTGATGTTCTTCTTTGTCCCAAGTGCCACCTGTAATAGTTTCTGGTTTTATAGCACTGGAGAGCATCTGTGCCCACAGAGGGTGCTCAGCTGGCACCATTCTTTGGTTTATATTGTAGAATGCATTTCCATGTTGAGCTTGATGTTTCAGGGAAAAAACATCTAGACAAAGAAAAATAAGACAAAGTATTGAAATGGGAAATAGAAGCACTATGGCTTGTCCAGAAAAACGGATTTTGTAGAATCAAGGGTGGAACTCACGGTATCTGAACCACTATGAACTAGTGGCCTGACCAAGTAGGATTATGTTGGCAGCAAGTGCTGTCTGAGGTTGTTTTCTGTTCTTGATTTTTACAATGTTGTCCCTATTTTACTCCCAGTTTACAAATTAGTTTCATATTGATAACAACTGCAGGTTTTATGTTGTTCTTAGTTGAAGTACTGAACCTGTACATCATGCTGCCTGATCTTCTAAAATTGAGACAAGACAGCATAACCAAAACTCAGAATTGAAATCACATGTTATTGAGATCGATCCTTTTCCCCCCAGAAAATAAGGATTTTAACATCTTGAAATTGTTTATGTGAAAATAGACAAAAATGCTTAATGCAAAAACCAAATCATATAAAGAAAACATATTTCATTCTCGTATCGTGCTGAATTTTCAGAGCCTTTCCCCCTTGCCCTGAAAGCATTTTCTCGTGTGTTTGTTGTACTCTGTTGTTGAAAATCTACCATAGGAACATGCTGAACCCCTTTATTAAGTTGCCAAATTATTTTAGCCATCTTATTTTCCACATCTGGTTTTTAAACCTCTTTGAAAAGCAGCCAGGCCTGTGAAAAGAAGTCTTGAGTTGCAAATGTGTGTGTCCCTTACAGTTACCTCACATTTTAAACCCAGCACTGCTGCTTTGGCATGGTGCAAACAATGCCTGCACTGAGTGATGCTGGCAGCAGCCCAGTGCTGGGGATGACTGTGCAGCTGCAGAGCTCTGCAAACAGTGTGGCTCAGGTATGAAAATTCACTGCAAAAGGCATCTCTGGTTAAGTGCCCATGTGCTAGAGTAACCTTAGAGACATGTTGCTTTGAGCATCTATTTCTCTCTTTGCTTCTAGTCACTCCCTGGTCTTCTCAGGGAGGATTTTCAACTGCTTTTTCTTCAGATTCTGGGTTTATAGATGTTAAATGTTTAAAGTACCAGCTCAGCAATACTTTCCAGTATGATTCCTTCCAACCAAAAACCTCATTTTCTTTCTGTGTCATGAGATGATACAATGATGGCCAGTCAGCCCCTGTAACACAGAGTGGGAGAAGACATGTATGCCCCAAAGCCCTCTCTGCCACCATGGAGGAGCAAAGGAACAAGATGTAGGACCTGAAAACCCCAATTTCAGCTGAAGTGGCATACTAATCACCTCCACTGCCTGCCCAGAGCCCCATTCAGAGCTCAGAGAAGCCCAAACCTCTCCTCTTGCAGAGTTGAGTGTTGTGCCTTTTGGTACGTTGGGACAAAGAAATTGCTTCTCCACTTGCTTGACTGTTGTGTGATATAAATCTGTGCTGTGGCTGGTAGATGATTCATTAAGCTGCAACCATAATAACAAAAACTCTTAAGGTCTGAAAGCAGCTTTGACCTCTTTATTAGTGTACAGAGGTTACTAGTACTGTATGACTGGTACTAGTATGTACATTAGTAATTGAGAAGTCAGAAAAGGGGAAACATGAACAGCAGCCCAGCTGTTCGACAGAAATAACTATTAAGATCAGTACGTATTTAGATGCTTCTTTACTACTTAAATTGCTCTAATGAATAATGCTCTTGTGGTAGAATTGCCCATGAACTAATGAAAATTCTTTGGGAAACCCCCAGAAAGAAGACTTGTGAAGTTCTAGGCAAAAATCAAATATTGATTATTTGTAATGCATTAAATTAAACTTAATCATATTTTAGGAAATACATAATGTTTCCCAGAAATAATTTAAATCCCAATGCTGGTTTTTGTCTAAGATGGTTTCATACTGAAATGAGTTGCAGTACAATAGAAGTTGCTGCCAACGTATAATTTGTGAAATTCAAAAAAGTGTTAGCATATCATTTAGATAATGAAACCTTTATACCCATCTAGATTTGTAAGTACCAACTTGAGCGGAGGAAATGCTATTTCAGAGCTATTATATTAAATTATATACATTTGCTGGGGGTTTAGATGGCTGTATGTTTAATTTACAAGCTTTTCATTCCAAGCTTTTCATTTTTTCTTAGCAATTAAGTGGTTTTAATACTACTGATAGTAGTGTTAAAATCAAGTGCATATTCACAAGACTGACCAAAGTCTGAATGATCAAAATAGTCAATAAAAATGAATAATTTCCTAGATACTTTTAATAGCTATTTTTTCTGAATGTTTTAATTGCACTTTCCTCTTTTGAGCCACCATCACTCTCCACCTCTTCCCCATTTGATTTAGGAGCAGCAGCTGAATGTCTCACTGGGGGGAAGAGGGAGGAGTGAAGCACACAGCAGTCTCTGGCTGTGGCAGTGCTGGTGAGCAGGGTCAGTCAAGCCCTGCCACACTTTATTCCATGGACAGCTGAACTGCTGGGTCCATTCAGCTCCACCATCTGCTGAGGATTTTTTGCTTGTGAGTTATCACAGAGCAGCTTTGTGGTCCGACTTACCCATTCACCCATTCGGTGCCAGGATGTGTCTGGGAGCTGCTGCCCAGATGTTACAGTGTGGGCACATCTGGCTCCCAGAGGACACACCTGTGGGGCTCTGTGAGTCGCAGCCACTCGTGGGGACACAGCTCTCGTGCTGCCGTCTGCCCTGTCCCAGCAGACAGTGACCACAGTAGTCCAGCTGCATGGTCTGAGTCACGGGGTCTGACGTAGTCAGTAAATACAGTGTTTCCAGGTACAGCTGACACTGGTTTGGTCTGTTTCCAGCACAGTCTGGAAGACTTTGGAAAGGATCTGTGCAAGATGATACATTTTCATATATCATATGTATCAAAGTCCATGCTTGGAGCTCAGAACTAAAAAGGTAAGTTATTGAGTATTTTCTGTAACCTTTGGATACTTAAATATCCTGGTGATAGATGCCTAAGGAAAAAAAAAGCAAAACAAAGGGTTCAGGAGTTAGAGTCTGCAGAACTATTTGTAAAGTGCTGGGAGATTCTCACACATGACTGAGAATTTGCAGCAGGTTTTGTTCAATTGTAAGCAATCTCTTTATGGTTGAGTGTATTTTTATGAACTTGCTGCGTTGTTTGGTTGTTGAAAATAGCTTCTGAAGGTAGAGCTGAAGCTTGTAGAGCAGTAGAAAATTTTCAGCCTAGGGAAGGAAGGAGGAAAGTTTCAGCAGTGCTCAACCCTCCAACTCCTTGGGCTTTTGAAGTGACTGGGGGTCCTTGTGTCGTTGCAGACTGGTTCTAAAAATGGTAAATGTTTTTGAGATGCCTGCACCTGATTTAAGGGGGTTTGTGCATGTTGAATGTGAGTAGTTGTCTTGGCATGATTTATGATGATACTCTAATCAATCATCCTCTGCTTTATGCCTGAAAGTGGTTGCTGTATCTCAAGGCCTGGGCCCAGGTGTGTGTAGGGCTGGGGAGTGGGGAACTTTGGGCTTTTTGGTGGGAGTTTTTGAAGCCTCACTGCTCAGGTGCTCTGTGGTGCATTTCAGTTGGTTTTTGCTTGGCCAGCTTGGTTTTGTTGGCCCAGGCAAAAAGCTTTTTCCTTCCCTGGCTTGGAGAAGCTGCAGTAGCAATCTTTCAGCTGCCTTGAGGTGAACTGAAGAGCTGCAGGGCTGGCCTGTTCCAGCCCCAAACCATGGAGAGCCGAACCAGGGAGAGAAAGCACATCAAGAGGCTCCAGCCCAGCTGCTTCGTCTGCCATGACTGCCATGGAGAGGAGGTCGATGCCAGAGAGCCACCAAAGTTTGCCTCCTGCTGGAACTCCTTCGTGGAAGCTCCACTCCCCTCAGAGTGAAAACCAGCCATCTTGCACCACATGTCAGGAAGGGGTATTTCTTCAACATTTTCCCCATTCTTCAGGCCTTTTGTTCCTGTGTGTGTGTGTGTGTTCCTCTGTGTGTGTGGGGGTGAGTTCTGATAGTTCAGTGTTCAGCAGTTATTTACTCTTCTTCCTTGCCTTGTGGGAATTCTGCTGTTAATAAACCATTGGGTTTTTTTTTTTTCACTTTCCTCTGTTAATATTCATTTTCTGTTGGTGGAGGGGGATTGTTGAAACCCTTTAGAGGAGACTACTCATTGCAGAGTGTCTTCTCTTAAATTTGTCTCAAAAATGAGACAGTAGTGTTAGTGTGTGTTCCAGCAGAGCTAAGAGTTCAAGGTTGCCCCCAAATAAAGAAACTTGGAAGAATGAGTGCAGTAAGTGTTCTTGGTGTTTCAGGACCAGAACCCGGTGACATATTCTGGTGCTATCTTTGCCTTCCAATGCTCTTAAGAACCCAGCTTGGAGGTATCATGGCATTTCAGAATCTGCTTGAGTAGAAAATGGTCTATAAAATGAGAAGGAGCTAATGGATACTGTGTATTTCCATAATCCTCATTAATTGTCCATTAGAACATGGTTATTTCTGTTAGTATCATTGATGTGATGTCAGCATTTTTTAAAGTTATCCCCCCTTTTAAGGAGGGTTTCCTGCCTTCTAACAGCTAAAATAATTTTCAATCTTGGCACAAACCACAGCACTTAGTTTGACATCATTAATTTTTATTTGGAGGACCATAAGGTGGTCAAAAGACTGAAACATTAAAGCAAACAGAGTGCGGAGATTTCAGGAAAGGATTTGTTGTTTCTGTAATTTCATGCTTCCCAAAGAAAAGGAGTGATTTGCAAGGATACACTTCCCTATTCATACTCGAAATTAATTGCACTATTATACTCAAAGTTAATGCACTGCAGTGTTCCACAGTCAGTCATCAGTGGTCAGTGTCTCATGGAGAGGGAAAATGTTGGAAAATAAATGTGGAGATGCAAAGTCATTTGTCCAAAGATGCACAGTGAATTGAGAGAGCTTCTGATGTGTAATCCAAGCCATGGACCTCCGTGTGGTGTTTTATCTCTGAGTTGTGTACTCAGCTTTGAACCCTGGGCTTGGTCCATCCCTTCCTCCTCCTCTTCTTCATCCACAGCTGCCAGTGACCTGGTGCTTGAAGCTAAAATGTGGCTGCTGACACTGCAGGGGTGGTTGGAAGAGGGAGCTCAGGACTGGTCACCGTGGATTGGAAGAGAGAGCATGGAGATACCAGATGCACACATGGCTCACTCTCTCATGGCAGGACCATCCTTTGCCATGCAGAGACATTTTGGAGAACTTACTGTCCTGATTTCTCTGTTTGATCTTTGTTTTGCTTTGTTTTTTTGAGGGGAGAGTTATGTGTAAGAATGAGTTGGGAAATATAACTGGCTCCTGCAGAGCACACTGAGTATATCCAGTCTGTCTGGGCAGGGCACCATTGGTAACTACCTTCAAAGAAAGTTATTTTACTTGCTTTTGAACCATCTCTATGGTTGGTCAAAAAGAATTTCTGACCTTATGTCAAAAATCCACCTACTGAGCTTCCAGTGCTCCCAGAGCAACAGGCTGTTAACAATGCAAGAGGAGGAATTTCAAAAAGGTCTTGAAAGGGCTTTGTGAAATGCATTATGGTGGATTGTTTGAAGCTGTTAGAACTGATCTTTAATAGTTGCACCCTTTAAAAGCTCCTGAAATCCATTCATGTTTACAAGATGAGACATGAATTTCAAAGGTCTTTTTTTCTCCTCTTCATTTTAGTTCCTGCATTAATAGGCATGGTTCCTGCAGAGAGCTGAGCATTGCTGAGGTCAATAATACGTCTTTAATGTGAACTGTCAGGATAATTACCTGTGCTGAAATTCACCTTGACCCAGAGGGTGTGTGCAAAGCCCTCACATTAGGGTAGTCCAGTGCAAATATCCTGATTTCTTTAGGATAATCCAGCACAAAATGCCTGAAATGGGCTGGGGAGAGGCCTCTGCTGGGTTAGTCAGGTGAGAGACTGATGTATTTGGGTAAATTACAAGGTAGTGTTGCTAAAAGAAATAATGAAGATCTCTGCAAATGGGATATCTAAGAGTTATCACACCTTTGGGGCTGGATTGCATAGAATAAAGGGAGAAATTTGTATAAGTTTAGGTTGCTTTACTAAAACTTTGTGGAAAAATAAATCAGCCTTTTATACGCAGAGTTTTAAGTATTTTTTCCAGTGTTAGCTGAAGGTCGCTCATTTAGCTTGCTGGTACAAGTAGCCCTTTGAGAAGTGGGTTACCTAAATTGTAGGAAAATGACTGGAAGTAAACTATCCACTATTATAGAAATCCACTACAACTTCAATACGGAATATGAAAACCACTTCAATAATCTTCAACTTTTGGCTTCAGGTATTTGGTAGACTGACTCGAACACATTTTTAAGCAAGTATTTTGCATGCTTGTGTTATTACCATCATTTGCAAATGAATAGTTGGAATCTTGTTTTGTGGTAGCATTGATTTATAAAACTTGCAGTACCCTGAGATAGCACTGACAGCTTTTAAGAAGGTAGGATGTGGAACCAATATTGCAAGGAGAAAGCTAATTACTAGTAATTAAAGGTAGGCAAAAATCATGGGCTTCAGGTTACAATCTAGAAACATCCCCAAGGCTTTTATGTGGCTTTTTCATTAAAATGAAGTTTCAGTAAAGCAAAACTGATTCTGCAGAGAAATCTGGTAGTCTTATCCATAGTTCCTGAAGCAAAATTCTCATTAGCTTCACTGTCATGAGCATGCAGACTGTAATTCATAAGCTAAAAACTGTAAATATTATTTGCTTCAAATTTTTGTCCTAGATCCACTAACTTTGACACTAGAAATAACTGATTTGAAAAGGTGACTAGAGAGCAAATATTTATTGTTCCTCATTATAAAAAACCCAGAAGGCACTTGGTGAGGACTGAGACAGCAGATCTAAAATAAGTAAAAGCAGTATGTTTTAGACGAGAATGAAGTTAAATTGTGGTGCTCATTGCCATTGCGTGTTATGAAGATCAAATGTATGGAGGGGTTAGAAGTTCATCGGCTGAGTTAATGGGGGATAGATATGTCAAAATGTGTTAAACATGGTGCTCTGAATCCAGCTCCTGCTTCAAGAAGTCCCAGGGCCTGTATTTCTGGAAGCAAGAAGGCTGTGCCAGCCCGTGTCCCACCCCTGCGGCCCTGGCAGAGTCTGAGCTGGGGCACCTACGGGTGGGCAGCGCATCCCTGTGCACGGAGCTGAGCCCTGCACAGGGGTGCTAAAGGTTCCTGTGCAGCTCCAGACCGGGTGGCTTTCCCCCTAGAACTGTCAGCTGGGTGTTTACCAGGGGCTGGCAGTGAGGACACAGCTCCCGCTTAGAGGGGAGGGCTGAGAGAGAGTGTTTTGATTAGAATTGGCCTTGTGAACTGATGTGTTCAGCTTCAGCTGAAACAGTGTGTGTTTTTTAATTTCCACGTGTCCTTACTAATGTTTTTCAAAGGTTTCACTTATGGAAAATATTGAAATTCTGGGGAAAATGATGTTTGGACAGTGTATCACTTTAAATGTGTGTTCTGCAATAATTCGCTTATTTAGGTGTAGGAACTTACGTTTCTGTACAAACCCAAATATTCTGATAATTTGTTGGTGAAGAATACTTTGACAAGCTGTCACAAGGATTTCAGTTTTTTTAGATGTCTTCTATTTTGGTTGCTTCTGTCAAGAGGATTTTTTTTTAACATGAAAAAAATTCAGTTCAATGGGGCAGATTTCTTTCCAGAAGATAATTTTAAATGTTTAGTTAGATGTAGTGGTTTTCTTCCAGCTGTCACTGCTTTCTTGTTCCTACATTCCTGAGAGAAGATTTTAAAAATAATTGTGAGTGTATCTGTATCAGCCTTTCCTTGCAAGGGCTTTTGTTTATTTAAATTTGTCAGCTTCTTGTGTTTGTACTGCAGACTCTGCACCACATTGTTTCCCACAGGTCACAGACTGGAAGATTATTATTCAGTCCTCACCCTTGGAGTGTATTTTGGATAGGCAAAGAAGAGGGCTGATAGAGATAGACCATAAAGTCATGCCACAAGTGCCATGTATGGGATTGTCAGATGAGTAGTGCAAACTGTCTCCTCAGCTTCTTTGGAGGCATAGGGATAAATCCTGACTTGGTGTCCATCAGCCAGACTGTAGGGATGTCACCCAGGGACCTGATAAATATAATGGATTTAGGCTGCAAATGTCTCTGATGGAGGTATGTCTCCATGGGCACGGAGGTGTAAGGCAACAGGGAAGAGAACCTACAGCAGTAAAGTCGAGGCATAGCATTGACTTGAATTCCTCAGTGTTCTCTGATTTGGAAAACAGAACTCATATTGCAAAAAATACGTACATTTAAGTAGCAGTATTGTTACTTGAGAAGGGTTGCTTACCCTGTTCCAGTGAGGCTTAGATGCCTGAGCTTGGAGTAGTTCAAAAATTGACTTTGGCAAATTTTCCTGAGGCAGGCAGCAGGAGCATCCCTCGCCTTGCTGTATCCAGAGCAGTCACGGCTGGTCAAAGCACAGGCACTGGGAAAGCTGCTCAGGGTCACGGGGGTTCCCCACAGCTCTCTGCAGGCACTTCCCTGCAGGAATTTGGCTGCCCCTTTTCTTCTCCCCTTCAGGAAGGAACTCACCTTTGGAGCTAGGAAGGAGCAGGGAGGGCAGAGCACTCACTCTCGGGTGCAGGCAGGTTTGTACCATGTGAAAGCAATGCCTTTTCTTCATTCTGCAACAGAAAAATATTTGCCTCCTGGTGCTTTTGACACTACTTGACTTGGTCTTTGGGAGCTGGTGACCACTGTGCAGAGCACTTGGGGAATCATGCAGGCATGGACAATTAATCTTTTCAACAGGTCTGTTGCTTGGCAATGTGCCAGGGAAGCTAGTGTAGCCCCACTATATAATATCAATTTTTAATGATGAGAACGTCACTAAATTCAGCCCTTGATAAATCTGAGAGTTGGGTTTTCAAAGTTTAAAATCAAACATAACCCAATTATTTCAGTATTTGATTAAACTAAACTGCCACTTTGGTAAAGTGTTTAAATAAATCAGTATTAATATACTTTTCTACAGTAAATAAAGTTATGTCTGTACAGTTCAGATATGAATATTCACACAGAGCTCTTGGAAATGAAGCAGTGGCAGTTTGCACAGAATATATATTAACTTAAGGAAACAAATACTTTATTGATCTTTAAAGGGATTATGATCTTGGTGGAGATGACTGAAAACGCTGTTTTTAGAACAGTGAAACCACTAGCTGTAAATATGTTTTAGGAAATCTATTGTATTTTATTCTGTGAACTCTGAAGACCACCTGCTGTAAATTCCTGAGGGCTGACAGACTCTGGGAGGTGATGTCAGTGGGCTTTTTTCAGGTTGCTCTGCTGGCACTGGCTGCCAGGTGGCACTGCCAGGAGACTTTAAAGTCAGTCCTTCAGTCAACACAAAATAGTTGTTCACCCAGTGAGGCTTCCTGGCTCAAGGTCTAGCAGGACCCTGCCCCATTTGTGTGCAGGGATATCACCTCTCCAATGGAACCTCATCCAGAGCCCTTTTGCCCCAGCAGGAACCTGTCAAGTGCCTGGGACAACTTTGAAATGCATCTTTGTAAAAGAGAGCTGAGCACCAAGGCCTTAGTATGTAGTTGAGTGCTCGTGCACACAGAAATAATTCCAAAGAGTGAGAATTCTGCTGTGTCCCTCAGAGCTGCCTGCAGAATGCTTGAAACCTGCTCTGTCAGGAGCCATCAGCCAGAGGTGACCCAAGTCCTGTGCAGTTTGACCTTGGCTGCCTGTGGAGTATAAAAGGGCACAACCAGCTGAACTCTGTGTAAAGATTTCTGAGCTGTCAGGAATTCACATGCTGGCTTACTTTCAGTTGCTCATCTCCCAGCTTGTTTCAACAGGTCTTACTAGAGACATGATCTTTTTTTTAAGCAAATTATGGGCCTTCCAGAAATGCCATGAAAGGCAAATTGCCTATTTTTATGGATGATTTAATTTTTCCAGGTTCATAAGATTCGGGAAATTAGATCCTTGGTTCCACATCTTAGTTCTTCAGTTCTTGGTAAGCCTGAAGAAGTGGACTTTGCTCACTACCTTCAGCTTGGCTCAATGAAGCCATTAGCAAAAATAGACAACAAGAAAACATTACCCCCAAAATGTGAAAACTGTCACTGCTTTTGGATCTGTCTTGGAACCCTTGTCTTTACTGTGAAAAAACATGTCTTTATTTCCAGGAGATTTACTTTGTACTCCCAGGAGCAGCTTTCTGCCATACAGAGGTTCTGGGTGTGTTGTGCTTGTTTGAGGTTTCAAAAGTCTGTTCTGAAATCTTCACATTTCAACTTGTGCGTGTTTCAAGCTGCTTGACCTGGTGTAACCCATATCCAGGATACCACGGTACTCTGTGCTCTTGTAATTGTGTCTGAAGTTCCCCACTGTAGGGTGAAAAAACATCCATCTTCTGAAGCTGGGCATGCTTCTCTGTAGCTGCCCTTTACAGGGACATCTTGGTCCCAGGATGCTGCTGGAACATTCTTTGACAAGAGATTAAAAGCTGGAGAATATGAAGAAATACTTAGCGAGGCCACTAATTAGAGTTGACAAATGAAAATTACAATAAAGCAAAACTGCACAAATCCAAAGAACTGGGTCTTTCTCTGATTGCTTTTATTGAGAGGGTGATAAAACTATTTCTCAGAGCGGAAGTTGAAGAGACTAATGTGTCATTATATTCAGCTCAAGAGATAAAACTTCTTGTTGCTTTGTAGAACATTTAATATTTTAGCATTATTTTACGATGAAAGAACATGTACAGTCTCAGCTCTTTTCTTACATAGACTTTTATGCCTAGTGCCTGTTTAAAGGCATTTTTTACTTACAGGTTTATACTATTTCTTTTACTTCTTTGGGTCATAATGGGTAGTCATGTCGGATGAGGTTTCTTACCTGTCTTCCTATGCTGTCCACATATGGATTAGAGGCTTTTTACCTTAAAAAATGATTTACTCCTGCAATTACCTTTGCAGGAGGGAGTAAAAAGTCCCAGAAGACTTGTTGAAGATGTCCCTGCTCACTGCAGGGGAGTCAGACTAGATGACCTCTTAAAGTGCTGTCCAGCCCAAACCATCCTGTGATTCTGTGTGCTCTCATAGGAAAGGCAGCCAGTAGTCCTGATCAGTCATGTGAAACTCCTCTTTTCTTCTCTCATGGCTCACAATTAGTTAAATTCATGGAAGAATGTTTAAAAGGCATACATAGCCCTGTAAGGCTAAGGCATGGGGACAAAGGGGAAGTCTCTGTTCATTGGGGGGAAAGAATAAGGTGGAATTAAATCAATTCAAATGATGGCACTGATGTGTAGAAGTAAGTTTTAGTGTAAGGCTGACCATGGTGAGTGATGGCCTGTCACATTTCAGAATGGAATTACAGTTACATAGATAAAGGCAGGGGGCCATGCGAAGAGTATTTCTGGCTAATTGCCACAGATATTAACAGATACAGCCCTGGCCATGCATTTGGGTGTCTGGCAAGCAAGAGAAAAGATCTTTTTGTGCTGTCAGCCAGAGATCTATATATTTCATGAGTGAACACAATTGATGTATGATTTTGTTTCCTGAAGAGCGGTGCAAATGTGGCTGTGATTCCCATCATTCCTAAATGTGTACTATCTGGGCATCGTTCATTTTCATCTATGGCAGAAACCACTCATATCTTTTCAAAAAGAGCTTGTCAGTGTTTGCACCAACAAGATCTCTCTGCAGCACTCAGGCACACATTGGCTTTAGCAGTTGAACTTCAGGCTTTGAATCTGACTTCAGTGTTACATGGGCAACTACAAGAGTTCTTTGTTTCTCAGTCTCATTGTGGGTTAAAGCAGATCAACACAGGATTTGAGCCAAAGCTCATTATGGTCAATGTAAGTTTTGTCCAGTTGATTTCTAAACAATGATTCTTTTCATGTAACAAGGGCTATATTCAGGGAAAAAAATAAATAGCATGGTGTAATCTGCAGAAGTGGAGGGTCCTGCCACTTTAGTAACATTAGTTGCATTGCTAATTAGTGCTTGCTGTCTTCCCAGGCTGTGAACAAGTTAGGGAATAACCAGTACTAGGTTTTGTTTCTATCTCTTTGCTATAATATAAAAGAAAACAAACAAACAAAAGAGTAGGAGGATATTGCTATTATGATCATGCTTTTTATCTCCATAAGTAATTTGCATGCCAGATAATTGTTTTGGTAGTTAGAAATATGCAGCAATATATACCTGTGCTTATGAATCTGGTGCTCTGTGTTCTCCCAGCATTGATAATATTACATCAATACTTTCACAAGGGATTCTACTCAACAAAAACACATTGATCCGGATAGTCACTAAATTAAATGTAATGTGACATGTTTGTCGATGTGATATCCTGCATGAATGATTCTTTGCTGTGCTTAATATGCAACGTTCAAATTAAAAGTTCTTACAAATATATTCTTTAGAATGTCTCAGATCACAAGCTATGTGAAATGATTAGAGATCAAAAAAGTACTAAAGTGCTTTTCTCAAAGGACCAAAAGTTAATGGGGAATAGCAAGCAGCTGCGATGTTCTGCAAAAAAAACATGGTCCTGACACACTTGTTTTTCAGTGAAGTAAAATAAAAAAATTCTTCTGATTAAGTTGGTAGAAGGATTAGATGTTGGCAAAGTGGTAAATAAATAATTATTGATGCAAGGTCCATCAACATGGTTAGATTAATTTCTTTTAAACTACTTTGAAGATACATCTAGGAATAAGAATGTAGCCTGTGCTTATGTGGGTGGAGAGCTGTGCCTGGAGAGCAGCAATTCTGAACATGTGAGCTCACCTTG
This sequence comes from Picathartes gymnocephalus, assembly GCA_013390045.1. NCBI lineage: Eukaryota > Metazoa > Chordata > Aves > Passeriformes > Picathartidae > Picathartes > Picathartes gymnocephalus. The sequence goes on from WEKY01036174.1 coordinate 211,498, forward strand.
GAGAACCTATTGAACATGTGCCCAAGATGTGGAGTTGTGGTTAAAAGGAATAACATGAATATGTAAGCACAGAAATCTCAAGAAGGGAGAGAGAGGCAGCTTGTTTGTTGTATACATTACTAACAGTTACTGCAATATATCCCATTCTGGTGCTTGAAAAGAAATGGGAAGAATTGGGAAAATAATTTCTAACTAATAAAGCTACCTTATAAAGGGTTATTAAAGGGTTTTGATGTATTTATCTAGCATAAGAAAAAAAACCAACAAAAAACCCAGAGATGTTTACACATCAAGATACAGCAGGGTATGTGTTAATTTATTTGTGGAGATATTATCTGATTATTTGAAAACCACTAGTAGACCTGAATCTGGTCCTTGAAAAGTCTACTAGAAAGCATTTTGTTCTTCTACCACATTATCAATTTTCCACCTATCCCATCACATAAGAATCACACTGAATTAATTAGTGTTAGTCGTCACCAGTAGGGTATGAGAGCCTGATCATATTAGAGACTGTCACACTGTATTAGCCAAAATTAATATGGAAGGAATATGATTAAAAAAGTGACAGTGATGCTATATCTTATTAGCACAGGAAGCTTTCTGCTCATAAAGCCAGTGTTTTCTCCTTGGTCCCTCTTGTTGATGTGAGACAAATGCCATGCTCCATTTACACAGGATGCTAATGCTCTGCACAGAGGACTTTACCAGAGGAACTCAGGTGACAGGAGGCTTCGGAGCCCAGTCAGGGTTTGGACTGCTGTTGACCTTAACTTTATAAGGTGCAAGGTAGGAATGTAGTTATCATTTTCAGTTCCTGACATGCCACTTTACAGCCTGACTTGTTAATGTAGGACAGCATCAATTTTTTCATCCTGTAGCAGACTGTAGTTTGCAGAGTTCAGCAGGTGTCACATGGGGATCAGGGGGACAACTGGGAATAGCAAAACCCTTCCTCCATCCTGGAGAAATAGAAGCCAGAGCTGAATTACAATGAGAAAACTGCTTGTGGTTATGTAGCATACCTGGCCTTACACCCCAGTTTGCTAAGAGCTAACCAGCATGCCCTCCTTGTAGAAGGGAAGGCACAACTTTCCATGGAGTTGCTAACACCTGGCTGGAGATGCCAGTTCCAGGAGGTGCCAGCTTTGGGCTGCAGCAGCTGCCTGGCACTTGGCAATGTGAGTCACTGTTCTTATGTGCTTTAGACATAGAAATCTCTTGGCTCTTTGTATGAAATTAATTAGTTTTTTCCTATAAACTTGAAATAGATTTTGTGGTAATGACATAGTATTAAGCTGTATTAGCTGTGCAGAAAAATATCCTGTCCTGTATCTGATGCACAGTTATTGTTTTGAAGCTATCAGTGTTAATGCAGTGACCTGAAATCTTGTTCAGTTTTAGCTCAGAAGCTCTTTTCTGTAAGACACTTTGCATTAATGAAACTCATTTCAAAGCTGGACAAAAAGCTTAAAAGAAAAATCTGAAATTAATTGTGGGAGGGGGGGGAAGCCCTAAAAACTCAAGACAGAAAGAGTTCTAGGCAAAAATTGGTTCCAGGCAAAGTGGAAAAGAATTTGCAAACCGCTTTATCTGCTGCATGAAAGCTCCTACGAGCTGATTGCTGAGACTGGGATCTTCACTTTCCCCTCTGGGTGACCAGTAACTCCCAACTTCCCTCAGCTGCTGCATGAGATGCTGGCTGGCACTGCTTCTGCTCCAGCTGTCGCTGCTGTTACAGGAAAGCTGTTATCACAGAGGTTTTTTGTTTTGTTTTGCTTTTTTTTCTGGAGGAAAGGGTGATTTTGCAAATCGATGATTTCTTTTGGAATGCCCCTGTGAGGAGACCTCTGCACCAGCCTAATCCCCCCATCAGCTGTGCAGTGTTGCCCGCAGGGAGCCTGTGGACAGGACTGTGGCAATGAAGAAGGCTCCTCTTAAATCTCAGGCATGAGGGGATGTACTTGACTGAAGTGAGGATCTGGAAAGAGATTTGAAAAAATTGAGACTTAAAAAACTGTTTCCAGGAGCTGTCTAAATAACTTGTTAGTACAGGAGTGGATGTAGTTCATTTGAGGTGAGGCCATATGTCAGAGACTGATGTCTGGTCTGTGGTGCTTGGTCTGTGAGTTCTGCAGGTTTCCAGGAGCTGCAGGGACCGGCCGTGTGCCGGGGCTCGGAGGGGCCGGGCAGCTGTGCTGCTCTCAGCAGTGAGCGGCTCCGAACTCTGCTGGAAAGAGATCAGAAACAAAAGGACGCATCAGCGCGTCTTGTAAGGGGAGAGCTACTTACGTAAAAAAGCCTAATTCCTGTAGACATCACAGGAGCTGTTCCCTGCATCCTGCCTTTGACTTGGAGTGAAGGGCTTGGTTTTCTGTGCCCTATTAGACTGGGTGATACCACAGGAGTCTGGTTATGCTTCAGCAACAACATCCAGTTAAGATGAAGAAAGGTATTCCAGAACCTATTTCCATGGGTTTATGTGGTTGGGCTCTTGAATGTGCTTGGACTGCAATTTGCATTGTGTGTCTGTTTAAAGTTTACTGCTTGTAACAGTTTGGTCACTGCTAAGATATGTTCCTATGTTAATTCAGTGAATTGATACATCAGCCTTCTGTGTAAACATTCACCTCTGGGCTGGCTGCCTCCTCTGCTTACACCCCTATGGACTGAGACCAGGTCCTGTGTTTGTGCAGCCTGACCTGTGGGAGGGGATGTGAAGCCAGTAGGGTTTAAATGAATCAGAGCTGCCACGTGCAGGCCTCGTTGGATCTTACGAAATATAAAGTGGGATGAAAATTGCCTGATCTTTTATCACTGTGTAACTCTGAGGCTTGTGTGTAAGTTATCACAGAGACTGTGTGTTTCCATGTAATCCCTGCTGCATCTGTGACCAACACACTGAAACATTCCCATCAGCTCACAAACACGCGTCAGTTAATTTTTAGGATATGTATGTCTGTGCTGAGGCCCAGAAAAGAGAAGAAAATGCTGCAGCTAATCTTCAGTAGTTGCAGCACACATAAGTAGATTATGCAAAACTGTTAATTTTTTATTACTAAATAGCACTTTAGGGAGTGGAAGGCCTTAATACTCTGGCTAAAGATGCTAGTCACACCAGATTAGTATTGTTGTACATTAATAATAAAAATAGCTGGGTCTGATTAGTGTCAGTTGAAGTTTCCTGAATAAGAGATACAACTCTTTGAATTAAACTGCTTGAATAGTAGCTAAGGATTCCTGAGGAATAATTTGTATTAAAAAGTTAAGACCTTTACTACTTTTCTAAAGGAATATCTATGGCCAGTGTGGGAATTGCATACCATTCACATAACAGCATGAAAAGAAAGGATCTTCACAGACCATAAGTGTAATAAAGGAACATCCAAAATTGATTTTCATTTAAGTAGATTACTTATGTTTTCTTCTAGACAAGGGAAAGCACACTCTAATCTCCATTACTTTTCACAAGCAGACCTACTGGTTTGATCCAGATATGCATCATTAAACGCCCCAAAGCACTCTTCCCAAGTACGTGCCTGTGACTTGGGACAGACCTGGCAGTCTCTGCCAGGCACCAGCTCTCCTGTCCCTCAGGGAAGCTTGCAGGGAACTGTGGCGTGGCGTGGGTTGCTGGCAGTTTTGAAGGTATGGTGACAGACCAGGGGCTAATTCTGATTTTGGGTTCTGTTAATGTTTTGTTGAATTGTTGCGGAGTCCAGCAAGCAGTTCCATGCTCAAAGCTACTCAGCTTTGTAGATGCTTTAGCTGGCTCACCCCTGTTTGTTTTTAAATCACAAAATTAGGCCCTTTCGTATGCTAGCCCCTTTCTGAGGTTGTTCACACTCCCCCTTCAACAGGTCTTTTACTAGACAGAAACATCTTCAGAGGCTGCTTTTATCACAGTAATGATGATGATTGTACTGACTGTGCAAAGAGCTGGAAGTGAGACCGTCTCTATTTCCGTGTGCATAAGCAAACAAGTTGCTGTCCAGAAGAATTTTCCTTGATCTCTGTGACACATCTGCTGTAGGCACATCAGGAGAACAGTCAGTTTGTCTGTGATCATGCATTGCAAACAGGTTTTTTTACCCAATCAAAACACAACAAAGGAGACTAAAACCTTTGTAGTGAGGATGCATGCTTAGTACCCAGAAAATTCCAAAGAAAATCAACAGTTTAAATGGAATATGTTCATACTGTTTTAGAGGAAACATATAAACTTTCACTTGGTTGTTGTAGTGGCAGGATATTTCAGGGGTGATGAGAGTGGGACCTCTCCTAATTGTACAATTTCCCAGTTCAAGAATAGCTGTAAATGTTTATTTGATGTGAAAGAGCTAATTGTACAAATCATTATTTTCAGCCTGACATGCCTCTGCTGTTTATTCTGTGGCAGTAATTAATTCTATAATTAGAAAATGTCCTAGTAGATAATTTCTCTGGGAACACAGGCTATTGTCCAATGCAGAAATCCTTCAAGAAGCTGAAGTGGTTTGCTTATGACCTTGGCAATCTGACTACTTTTATTGGCAAGGGCTGGTTTGCTTCACTGGGGGATCATTACTGAGGAATTTAGCTTTTATGAGTGGGATTGGAGATGAATCTCTTGATGCTGAGATTTGGTGCTGTGGATGAATGGATTTGCTCTGGCCTTGCCTGTCTCTAGAAGGGGATACCTGACCTACCTGTAAATTTGTATCTGCTTTTGATCCATCAGCATCTGCCATTCTATGAGAAGTTTGGATGAAATGAATGTACTTCATAATGTGTCAGAGTGAGCACAAGAAAATCAATAAGCCATCTGTGTGATAATTAATTAGTGTGCCAGGATGAATTACTGTTTCTTCCCCTCCTGATTTGGGTCACAGTCACATCTGATTTGGGAAGTTGTCAGTTCTTCAATTATAGCTTGGTCTTTGTTCTTGGTATGACTTTTCACCTTTTTTTATTTGATGTGCCCAGAATGAAGGACTGGCAGAGAGAAATGAAGGAGACAAGACTGAGCTCAGCACCTAAGCAGAACCTGTTGACAAGGAGGTGTACTGTATGCTGTCAAAGCTGGCCTGAGCCCGAGTGATTGAGCCCCCAGGAGGAGGGGCATTTGTTCAGGGATCTGACACCTGCTCCAGTCTGCAGACTCCTACCTCCTCAGATTTCCCTGGGACTCAGATGCCATTCCTGGGAAGTAAAGTCTCTCCAGCCCATGCACTCCTGTCAATTCACCCACTACCATCCCCAAACACAACAAGTAATTTGACCTGCTCTCAACTAGATTTAGCATGGGATTTATTCCTCAGGATCAGCCCCAGGATTTTTACTGCCTTCTTAAGGAGGAGGGCTGGTATTGTGAGCTTTTCAGAGACTCCTGTGAAGGCAAAGCCACTACTAGCTTATTATGAAGCTTCAGGTATAAATTCCAGCCCTTGCTATCCTGTTTCCTTTCTGTGGTCAAAAAACCAAATAATTAAATATCATAGATTATTGAACTCATTTTGTAAATACACCAGGTAATGAATAGATGCCTATTTAACTTTCTCAGTGAACTTCAAGAATCCAGATTTCCCTTCTTTACAACAAATTGGTTTCTATCAACAGAAAAAAGTCTCTCAAAGCATCTCTGCCGGGTCTCTAATAATAACAAATAACTCTGCTTTTTACTGGATAGTAGACAAAGCAAAAGCACTCTACACCTGACACACTGAGTGTTCAGAAAGGATAGGAAGTATCCTATGGTGATGATCACCTGGAGCTTTAGAAATTACCATTTGCAATGGAATGGTGGGGGATTTTATTTGGGTTTTTGGGTGTGTGGGTTTTCAGACAACCAGTTCTTACCATGTCTGAAAGAATTAATAGAAAATTAAGTGACTCTGGAAATTTCACAAAACCTACTTCAAAAAGCAGTTTTATTTTTCTTCTTCCTAACTCCTAAATTTTCCAGGATTTTTCAGTTTGCTTTCTCCTAAATATTTTTCCTTTTTTCTTTTGGGAACATTGGGGAATATGGAATTTATTTCCTTTTTGTGTCTCTGTTAAAATATTTTCAATATAGTTTACAGGGCACACCGGGAGCTCATTTTTATTAACGGTCACATCTTGAGACACCGATTACCTGAAATTTATGGTAGGGATAGTCACCAGTGTGGAGTAATTACTTGAGAACAGTTTTGGTCTGAAACAGTTTGCTTGGTGTGTAAGAAGTTAATGATATTTGTACAGGAACTTTAGGGCTTTATGATAACCTAACCCTAACATGTAGCTGATGTCACTATTACTCCTGCTCTCAGTCTATCTGTACCAGTTCATTTGATTGCCATCCTTGCAGTATTTTAACCACCTCTGCTTTAAATGGACCAAATATGGTTTCAGAAGTATGACTAATGTGTGAGGAAGGGAGATCTTATTTTTCTTTGTAATGCATGGCATCAAAGAGAACATCTTGTGCACACACTAAATATTCTGAAAGAATTCTGCACACATTCAGCACTTTCTGGCCATGCTAAGGTAGTTCTGTAGCACCAAGTTTAAAATTCATGGTTTTTGTTTGGATTGGTTCATATGCAACTTTGGGAAGAACCCAGTGGAGGGTTTTCTCCATCAGGAGACCACAGTTGGTGGCCATCAGAATAATTCTAACATGGCTATGTGTTCCGGGAGAAAAACCTCTAGCCCATTCATGCTCTGTTTCAGAATCAGAGACATTACAAGGAAGCTGAAGTTTGGCCCTTGGCACACTGTGGAGGCAGCAGCTTCTTACTCAACGTCTGTCTGTTATGTCTGTCACTTTTTCAGGAACTGAAAGCAGAGAGTCACATGCTGCCTACTCAAACCCAGCTAAACTGCTGATCCATTTGTAAGGAGTCATTTGGTTTTCATTAGCAGAGCCTTTTGGCTGACTTTATTGATACAGTTGAAAGTCTCTGGTTATGTGGAGTCAGGTTTTCCCAGGTTTCTGTGTTAGACTCCTTTTTTTTTTTTTCCAAGTGCACGAGTACAAGGCTTATTTATAAAGCAGCATTTGCTGCAAGTTTCTTATCCAACCTCAGCTAGATAAGTTGAAGTTTTTAAGCAAATTGTATTTGGTGGAGGTTGGCTGGAAGGCATCAGCTCAAATGTGATATAACTTTTATTTCAGAATGAAGCCAAGGAATTGCTGGGTATCTCAATGTTAAGAAACAGAGGGTGAAAGACCTTAATAAGAGTAAAGTGCAAAACTGTGGTATAAGGTACTACTGTGTGCCAGCTTAAGTGATTGGAAAGAAATATAGAAAACCTTCTATTTTTCCCAAGCAATGATGGACTAATTATCCTCCAATTGGCAATAATTCAGGGTGAGTGAAGGGATCTAAGCAGGAGCTGAAAATTGGAAGTAGTCCAGAGTGATGGAAGTGTACATCCATAATGAGCCTCCCTGCCCCGAACTCCGACCGTTGTGGAGAAAAATTATTTTAGCTTCAGGCGTTGTGTTCCCAACACAGTAGCAAAAGTAATGGATGTTGTGTAGCTTCTTAACTTCAGAATATCTCCAAGATCAAATTATTCACTTTAAATCGTGGCAGTTACTTGTGAAAACAAAACCAGAGTTCTCAGAACTCAGTAGTTCAGATATAGCTAATTTTGAACAGAAATGGGGATGCTCTGAATTGAGTTCTGACTGCAGTCCTCAGACTCTCCCTTCTACCTTGGCTTTACAACCTTTTCAGGCACAATTTTCCACCTGGAATTTTAGTCCTGGCCCTTCCCATCTTGCCTTTACTCATCACCACTGTATCAGCTCACTTCACCAATGTGAAATTCTGCTTTTGTTTTGAGTGAGTACTTCCAAAACTTGAGCAAAATCTGTGTTTACAGAAAGCCACAGAATAGGGTTTTGATGGTGAAAAGGTGTGTAAAGACTCTGAGAGAGCCAGGTTCCTGATCAGACTGGTGGTAGATGTGTAATAACTGGGAGGTGCAGGCTGTCCTCCATCCTCACTAGGCAGTGAACTTGAGCCATCTGAACACTGAAATAGATTAGAAAGACTGGATAAGCGTTTGAGTCCAAAAACTCAAATTGCAAGACCTAAGTAGCATCGTTAGATCTTCTGAGGGATGAAGCAACAAATTTTACAGAAAGCAGTGCTGATTATCCCTCCCCCCTCTCCCCAGCCTGTAAACATTGCTGGCTGCATCAAACTCTGAAACATGAGTATTATCTTAGTCTTCCTATTAACATGAGCTATTTCAAGTTTTAATTCAGAATTGTTTTCCTTCTGATTCTTTCATGATAATCATGCAATTACTGTTAATCTAATATTAATGCTGAAAATTCATCCAAGTGAGTGAATTCCTCCAGTTAAAGATACTGACAGTTTTATTTGGCTGCACTGTGTTTTATGAAAGATTTGCACACTTGATTAGAGGCAACAATAAATGAAATATGTAAGTAATGAAAATTGATGGAAAATGCAGACTTTTGCAGAGCAGTGCTCTTATTACCCTAGGATTACAAAATCATTTAGATTGAAAAAGACCCTTTGGATCATCAGGTCCAATCATTAACCAGCATTGCCAAGGCCACCACTAAACCATGTCCCCTGGTGCCACATCTAAATGCCTTTTAAATACCTCCAGGATTGGTAACTCCACCACTGCCCTGGGAAGCCTGTTCCAGTGCTTGACAACCTTTTCAGTGAAGAAATTTTTCTTAATCTCTAATATAAACCTCCATTGATCAGGAAAGTTTGAAATTCTGTGACCAGAGATCTTTAGTTAAGTGGAAAGAGTTGGTAGAGTTTTTGACTGGTGATTCAGCCATCCTCAACCATCAACTCATCTTCAAAATAATATGACCAACCTAACCTCTGGACCAGATTAAGATGCAAATTTTCATCCCTCCATTCATGAGTAACAGGGAGAGGAGAAGATTTGTTGGATGATTTATTGTGGAGAGAAATCATGGGTCATGTAATTTCAGTTAGGATGGGTGTATAAATTGTTGTTCATTTGAGGTATCATGTTTTAAGATTTACACAGACTATAACTTGAATAATGTAAAAATGGGGGAAACAAAATTGTATCAAAAAGATTCAAATAATACTAATGTATTTGTGGTGATTTTCTCCTAATAAACTTCTGCAGCTGTGAAGGCTTTTTGCTAAAATTGAGTTAACCTCAATAGTGTGCTTGTATTCTGTGTAACTTTCATGAAGAGCTGAGAGTGAGTGTGGGCTGCTCCAAAGCAGCTCCAGCATGGGCAAAGACTTGTCTTGGTGCAATAGGAAACCCTACTTGGCTTCCAGGGAAGTAGAATGGAAAATTAAGTGAGGGAGTTGATGACTGACGTTTACTAAGTTATCTAGATACTTACCATTTTCGCTAGGAGGCTTTGGCTATGATCTTTTTTCTAAAGAGCAGCTGAGAGATTTATTAACTGTTTGTTCAATGGAAGTTGAATGAGGTGAGCTGATGGCCCCTGTGTTCACGTGTATGTTCCTTAGTCAGGTCACACCCAGCAAGGTGCCTGTGTTTGGGATGAGCTTAACATTTAGGCTGTTGCTTTAACTAGCAGTGATGCTGTTGTGCTGTTTAGAGTCTTCCTCATCTCCCTGTATGTGGAGCTCTGTGCTGCTTCACATATAACACAGTGGCCTGATTTGAAGAGCTGACTCCAGTTCTTGGGTAGACATTTCTATTGAGCTAAAAGGATTGATGTTGCCTTTTGTACCAATAGCCAACTTTGTGCAGACAATTTAATTTAGCCTGTATGTAAGGATGTAGCAGGATCCAGGTCCTGCCTGTAGTAGCAAAGCAGATAACCTCATCCTTTATATCCTGTGCAGCCTGCCTTCCTTGTTGTGAAGGATGCAGCACAAGCTGAATTCCGAATTTTGAAATGTCAAACTGAGTAATCTAAAGCATAATTTAAAACCTATGTGGGCATTTTTTCCCATGTTTTTTTTATATTTGTCAAGTGGAAACATTCCAATTTTGCCTTGTGTGTTTGTTGTAGTGAAAATGCAATTTGGCTTCTAATCATAACAGCTAGGTGTTAGATAGAAGCAATATATTTTTCTTGCTTAAACATCCCCAAATAATTTCTGTTTTAGGTTATGTAAGTCTGTCCCGTGTTCCCAAGATGAAGGAGGAACTATTTGTTTCTTGGGACAGGCACAAGTGGGAAAAATTGTCTTTCACCTGTGCTTTTGTGTTGTGATTGGGAAGTGCCTCTTAGGAGATCTTTTTCAAGTTTCCATTTGTCCTTGGGGAATTCTTGGGGTGTGGGATCACTTCTGGAAGGTGTTTTTGACTTGTGGTGCTTGTAGCTGACTGGAAGGTTACTGCTGTGTCTTGTTAATTGGTGGCTCTTGTTTGTCTTCCAGACAAATGCACTTCATTGTGCAAAGCCATTTGGATAGAAACAGGATGATTTAAAATCATTTCAAGACAAGTTTTCCAAGACAAAGACGTTTCATATATAAAACATCTAGGTTTTGTATATGAAAATTTATCAAACTTTCACATGAACATTGCAGTTTTTTAATGTGAACAAGCATTACAGAATAAAGTAATTTTATAATGCTAAATTGTGAATGTTCAAAATACAGCTAAAATATGCATGTAGTAAGGATTCTGAAATGTATGATCTTGTGAGGGTGGAGTGCAGCTCTCTGTATATAGTACTGGATTTTGTAGGCTCAGAATTCCCGATGACATTTAGTTGCCTTTTAAAAGCCCCAGCCATAAGCATCTCATTTTTTTACTCCTGATTTTTTACATGTAAGTCAAGTAAGTCTTAGTGGAAACATGAAAAAAATGGATCAAAGCTACAACACTGAGAAAGTGGTACCCTCTACAACCTCTCTCTAACAAAAATATAAGTCTTGAAACTTCATTTCTGGATTGTGTCAGGATGGAAGTCTGAGCTCGTGATGTTTGTGACTGCCAGAGCAACTGTTAACTTGGGTCTTCACACTAAGACCCAATTGTGACTTTCTTTGTGTGGGATAGTTACTGCAGCATTATGCATGGATTCCATGGATACCAGAGTAGATACAGAGGGAGCAGCCAAAACTGACCTCTGCCAATTCAGAGGAGGACATTTCTGTGGTTTTGAGTTATAAACATACAGAAGTTAGTTTCTTTTTTCTTACCAGGGTTGGAGGAAATACTAAATTGCAGGTTTATGTGCATTTGAGACTGAGTGCAGCAAGAATCTAGTTAGACAGAGCACCTTGTGAGGAGCATCCAGAAGTACTCATTTGATTCCTTTTTATTCTGCTGTACTTGTTCCTCCTTTTCTTTCCTTGTTGGATATTCTTTTGTCAAAGGTATTTGATCCTGGTTGTTCTTTGCAGCAGGACTGTGCTTGCTGTGGATTCAAATCCTATCACTTTCCACACTCTGTCTGGTCTGCCATGGGTAGCAGAGGTGAGGAAAACACCGAGGAGTTGGGAGCATCCACTGGCAGACTCCGTGGCACCTCTGAGCTTGTCCCTGCTTGACTGTTGGTGAAATGGTGTCTGGTTCCTGCCTAGGAAACAAATTAAGAGCCATTACACACCATCCATCTATTTTCACTAGGATTATAAATTTAAGTTGTTAAACTGCAGGCTGATGGTGATCGTTTGTTAACGTGGCAGTGTGAGAAACCAGCCTCTTAAATCAGACATTTTAATGTTTTAGGCAGTGAGAATTTTTCAGAACTGTTACATTTTTGGTCCTGTGTTATTTTGTTTTTTCCACTATTTTTCCATTTTGTTAGTTTTTGTTTATTTTTTAATTTAAGTTGGATTTCTCTTTAAGGAAGGTAAAGTGAAGAACAAAAGGTGTCAAAGGTGTTATGGGGGTCCTAAGTAGCTGTGGAAAGAAGTTCTCAATGGGAGATTTAACAGTCTGCTTTGTCAGGTCAACTGGCTGCATTGAGTCCTTTGTATTTCAGGAAAGAGGTGAGAGGTGATTAAAAATTACATAATCTGGTCTGAAACTTGGTTTTTAGAAGTGACATTTCTACAAGAAAATTTTTCTTTTCTATTTCACTTCATGATGGAATTTCAAAATTAAGCTTTTTCTGAAATTTCTATTTATAAATCATAAAACCCCAACAGTTTTCTATTTAGAAATCATAGAAACCCAACACTTTTCTCTATTGTTGGTGGTAATTTTTCCCTCTTTCCCTAATTTCAAACTGCTGCCCTGTCTCATTCCTACTCATCAGGAAAAAGCTGAACTGCTTAGAGAGAAGGCAGTGGAAATGAACCACTTTCTCTTGCAATTTGACAGCTCTGTCCTTTTTCCATTTCTTCCTTTTAGGAAAATAGGCAAAGAGTATTAAATAATCAAGTAGAAGCTGGGTTTTCTGGCTTCCTGTTTTTGATACATTTGTCAGTGATTTGGGATTCTGGGCGATAATAGATTATGGAAGAATTTTAGTGATGGTTTCAGGCCAGTTAAATTCTGCCTTTCCATGATGGCAAATTGTTCTGTAGTTTATTGTGTCAGCACCTATAGCATACTCTGATATCTGATCTGAGCATTGAACAGCTTATCAGTGTTGCAAATGGAATGGTTGACATAGGTAACTGCTAGAAAAGCCTACTTAACTGCAGTATTTAGAGAACCTGAACTACAGCTTCCACTTCCATTTGGTGTTCACCTTTCTTAAAGAATTTGCAGCAGAAGATAAGTGCCAAGAATTTAAATCTCTTATTGATAGGTAGTTACTTTGCAGGTGTGAACACTGCAGTGATTTCCATAAGCCAAGGATTTCAAATGGAGCAGTGCTATGATAAGATGATAAACCCTGCGTGCTTCCAGGTAGTGTTAGGAATTTATGTGATCTACTCTTCCTACTGGACCTATTTTTGCTATATTTGCTAGCAGAGTGCATGTGTTGTGCATATGGACAGGCATATGCCATGAGATGATTCTTTGGGGTGTGCTAGTCTATGTAATACAAAGCCTTTTTGTCACTGGACCAGTCTGGCATCACTCATCTCTCACAGGGTAACTCGAGGCATCTGACATCATTAGTGCTGGAAACAGTGGATCAGTTTAAATACTGATGTTTTGGAAAAGATCTTGTATTTTATACAAAATTTATATTCTGTGATTCTTTGAACATTAGTGTGGATTTGCAGCTATTGGACTTGATAAGAAAGTTTGATCTAGTAATGCACAGGTTAAAAATAATTCAATTCTAGTGAATGTATGTACTGAAGATCAAGTCAAGGAAAAAGAACCAGATCACTGAATTTGTGAGAAATAAAGTTATTGGATAAAATTCTACAGTACATACCAACTCCATATGCTGTTTTAGTAATGCTATAATTAAGCCAAAGAGTCATGTCAAATTGGCCTTTTCCATCTGTTCTGTGATCTGCTCAGGGAGCAATTTGGAAAGAATGACAGCTGACCTCAAAGCTGACAAGTTCGGTTAATGTATGATCCACCAGAACTGATACTTAAACAGAGCTCATCCACTTTCATATATGGGTGCAAATTGTCCTTTGTTTAGTAGGGAAAATCAAAATAAGGCTTGCCTGATGCAGGCTTGTTCAAAATTTTTGTTTCAGTAAATGTCTCTTGGTATTAGCTGAGCCATTTTATGGCTCATAAACAATTCTTCCGTTTTATTTGCAGCTATGTAAACTGCAGTGTGGTGGTACAAGTTTAAAATAGCACTGTTGGGTTTTTCTGTCATTTTTTATTGCTTTTGCTAAAACAAAGCTGTTAATAATAAAGTCTCAAAAGTTCATATGAGTAATTGACATGTGAGACACATGAAACTCAGTCTATATTTATAATACTAATTGATTTCATTTATTTTGCATCCCCTGTGAATTTCTCACTGCTGGTCTTGTCATTATCTTAATGTTGTTGTTTCCAATAACACTCCGAAAAGTAGTTTTGAAGGCGGGGGGTCTTTCAGCACAGATGCATCAGGTGTAAAGCTTCCTTTCCTCTGAGGTGATCAAACTGCCTAAAGGAAACCCCGTGGAATGGTACAGCTTAAAAATCAGGGGCTGTCCATCTGTTTGAATCTGTGTTACTTTGTGAAAATCTGCTTAATGCTTGCTCCCATGAGTGTCTGTATTCAGATAATGTGGGCAGGATTTTTTGTTGTGACAGGTAAGTGTGAAAAATATTAGTACTGGAATCAGTGAAGTATCTGGAAGGTCATAGTCAGAATATACAGGCCTAAGGCACCGCCTTGTGTGCTTGTTCTGCTGGCCTGGAATAAGAAAAGTACTCTGAATACTTTGGTGGAAAAATCTAGTTTCCATCTCTATTTGATAAACAGAGTTAAAATGTAAATGCGGTTGAGAATATCCTCAGTTAATGGTATTTTGCCTGTCTGGCAGGTGGGCTGTACCTTGGTTTCTGGTGGGCAGTGTCCTGATGAGTTGCCATTCTCAGAGAAACAAACTTAGAGTCATCCACAAATTTTAGCACCTCCTATAATTCAGAGTAATCTTTAAAACAGAAGTTGTCTTTAATCTGAGCTTTTCTGAGGTGTTCTCCCCTCCCCTCCCCTTTTTAGCAATTTTTTGGCTGTGTCATTTACTCTATAGCCAGTCCAGTGCCAGTGATTTTGCTGGAGAGAAGTGCAGCTGGCTCAGGGCTGGTGTCCTGGGACAGCTGCAGTGACTCACACTGTTCTCTACCTGCTGCTCCTCTTGACATCTCGGAGAGGAATTTTCTGAAATCTTCAGCAACTTGACATTGAATGTTCCAAGTTGCCATGCACAGTGGTCTTTCACCAAGGGCTTTGTTCAAGGTGAAATTCAGGCAAGGAAATTTGAATGAAGCATGTTCACTTTTTTTTTTATGTTTCTGGTTTGATTTCTTGGACAAAACTTTGGGAAATATTTTCCACTTGTGTTCTCTCTCCTTTTCCTGCCTATTTTTCCAAAAGGTGAGTGAACAGACATCACCTGCTGTATCCCGAAGTGTCTTAGGAGACAGTAAGTAAGGACCAGCAAGGAAATCAGAGTTAGGAGTGAGGAATATCCTGACATGTTCATGTTTTACATACCAGAATGGGATACTCCTTTTCCTCTGCCTGCATGCTAGGTGTCACAGGTTGAAGGGATGCAGGAGGTGTGGCCCTCCTGATGGGCAGAGCAGTAAGTGTTTGATGCTGCCTTTTGGTGTGTGTTGAGGGGGGAAAGGCACTTTATGCCCACTGTAGTTACTCGGGAAGCCTCAGAGCTGCAGTGTCTCAGAGCAGCTGGTGTAAGCTTTTCTCAGAATACGGTTTCCCATCTCTGCTCCTGGAAAAGCCATATTGAGCCTCACAGTGGAAACTGCATTAGCAGTGTCATCAGTAATGAGCTGCACCTTGTAAGTAACAAGGGCTGAAGCAGCGTTAGTGGGAGTCAGCCAAAGCGCAGGTCTGGAGTGACCTGCTGAGGCGTTCTGGGGGATGCCACAGGTTTGAGTGGCCACAGGCTGGTCACAGCCAGGCAGCAGCTGGCACATTCATGCAGTGTCCAGCTTCTTTGCTTCAGCATTGATGTGGAAGGGGAAGGGACAGGTGTCTCAGCTTCCGGTGGATGTTACAGAGCTTTTAATTCACAGCCTGTTAATTATGCTGCATTGAAGCTTTACCTGTTTGAGGTGGCAGGTTTGCACTGAAGACTGTTGTCAGGGGTATTATGCAATGATCTGTTATTTCAATGAAGTATTAAATAAAATTGTTTCCACATCAGGAAATAGAGATGACCTGCCAGAAAGCCTTAGTTAAACTTTCAAACATGCCTGAACCTACTGGCCTTCAAGATACAGTGCAAGGCTCATCTTTTCTTTTCCCTTCAGACCTTGGCTAGATAGGATGGCTGGAGGCACCATATCAGTTCTTGGGGAAAAACCTCTTAATGCAGGCACCATCATTTAAATATTGATCAGAGCATGCAGAAGGACAATGTTGGCTGTGGGAGGTTAGTGAGCACAGTCCCTGCAGGCTTTTCACTGCTTCTGTGAGCAGGAGCCGTGTAAGCACTGTCTGCTCATGGGGTCAGTGCTGCCCCGCAAGACCAGCCTTGCACAGTGCTCGAGCAGTGAATCGCCAGGCCCATGCGGGAGACTGCCCTGCAGGGGAGGAGGGGAAGCCTCAGCCTTCCCACGTGCTCGGTGGGCCTTGCTGACGAGGTGTTTGGGGACGTGGTGCAGACGGTGATGGCCCCAGTGCCTTGGCAGCAGTCCCAGGCCCTGCTGGCGTGAGCGCAGCACAGCTGTCGGGCCAGAGCTGCGGCAGGTTTAGCAGCTTGCAGTGCAGATCTGAAAGGCACGTGTGTGCCCTCTTGTAAGGTTCAGTACCTGCAGTCTCCCTTGAGACTGCTCCTTCCCTTGGGATGTTGCACCAGGGTGTGCAGCCTCCTCAGTGCCCAGTGGCTGTCAGGGCTGTGCAGCAGGACCCAGGTAACTCAGCTAAGAGCAGCCTGTGTTTGTAGTGGTGATGGTGCTTCAAGATCCTGCTGAGAGCCCTCCTACTCATACCTGCACTCTGCTGCTGGAAAGAAGACATTTAAAGACAGGCTCGTCTGCCTTGATTGTTTGCCAGCACTGGTCCTCTGAAGTGCCCTTCACAAGTAAAATTTTTGGCAACCTTTGCCCAGAACCATAAACTTGATTCAGTGGGATCTATGAATAGTTCTCCGGAGTCCTGCAAAGCATCCCAGCTCTGTGGAAGGTTTGTACCACCCATGAGCTGCATGAAATGTTGTGGTTTGACACTGGCCAAATGCCAGGCACCCACGAGAGCAGCTTGCTCACCCTCCCGTGCCACAGCTGGGCAGCAGAGAGAGAAAAAAATTGACGAAGGGTTCATGAGTTGAAATAAGGATTGGGGAAAAACACTTCAAGGGCAAAACAGGCTCAACTTAAAGTACCAAAGTGAATTTATTACTAACAGAATCAGAGGAGAATAATGAGAAGTAAAATAAGCCCTTAGAACACCTTTTTTCCCCGCAGCCGCTCCCTCCTTCCCACTGACAGCTCAGGGAGACAGGGCGTGGGGGTTTTGGTCTGTTCATCACTGAGATTTTCTTCCGGGCTCTGGGAGAGGAGTCCTTCCCCTGTGAGACCGTGGGGTCTCTCCCACAGGACACAGTTCTCCGTGAACTTCTCCGGCGTGGGTCCAATCTCACGAGCAGCAGCCATAGTGCACCTGCTGCACCGTGAGCTTTCCCATGGGCACACAGCCCTCCCAAAACTGCTGCAGTGTGGGTCTCTCTAACACGGGCTGCAGTCCTTCAAGGACAGGCTGCTCCAGCCTAGAAGCAGGGCCCTCTCTCTCCACCGGGTCTGCCACTGGGTCACAGCCTCCTCCAGGCATCCACCCGCTCCGGCCTGGGCACCTCCCCAGGGGCTGCGGGTGGATCTCTGCATCCCCCGTGGGTCCCCAGGGGCTGCGGGTGGATCTCTGCATCCCCCGTGGATCCCCAGGGGCTGCGGGGGGATCTCTGCATCCCCCGGGGATCCCCAGGGGCTGCGGGTGGATCTCTTTTCATTTGCAGCTGATGCTTAAAGAGCCCGACACTTGGTCTCATCTGACTATGAAACTTTTGTCAAAGCTCAAAAGAGGCTTGGTAAAGTTACAGGCATAAAAATGCTTGAATGATTCAGCCACCTCTTTGTGAGCACTGTCTTTCTGTCCCCAAAGCAATCCCATCTCTCTTGTACATCACTCCACCAGGGAGCCTTGGGTCTGTATGGCCAGGATATTTTTTGTTGTTGTCTCCCTGCAATACAAGCAGCAATCCTCCTGCTGGCAGAGAGGAAAAGTCAAGGTACTTGTAGGAATTCCCACTAGAATGTATAAAACAGAGCAAACACTCATCTAAGGGCTCTTGGGGAGGAAGGCAAACTTGGAAGTTTTTGCTATTGTACAGACAGCATATGAACCTGGTTAAACTCTGTGGGTTGAAACAATGTGAAAAAAAGCAACCTGTAGGAGACACAAAAGGAAAAAAAAAAGAAAAAAATCTTGTGGAAGCCTGTTACTTGTGAAAGTTTAAAAAGTGAGAACTGATGTGTTAAACTTTCTTCATTGAATGTGGGCAATGGTAATTAAAATCAGGAGGATGTTAAGAAGGCTTCCTTGGATGTGAAAATCACTGTGGCAGCAGGGTTAGTAGCAGCTGTTTATTGCTTCCCTCAGACCTAGCCTAGGTTTTTCAATCAAGGACTGTTCCAACTGCCAGCTGATGCCCTCAGTCCACTGGTAATTCTTAGTCCCTTTGTCTTAGATCTAAACCCCAGCTGGGGTTACAGGAGTGACTGTGTCCATCCCCACTGCTGTCCTAAGCCTTCACAGGGGTCCCGTGGTGCATCTCACCAATGTGCAATCTACTCCAGTCACATTTGTGTGGGGAAGGAAGGACTGGCTTCTGTTCTCCAGAGTTTTATTGAACATTACTAAAATACATAGTTTAGAGGAACAAGAAATGATAGGTTAGTTTCTATTAATTATTTCCCTTAAGATCCATTCAGGGATACAACTCCTGCAATTTCAGTTGTTTTTGTCATGCCTTAGGCAATACCACAAACATAATGCTCATGTTTATTAATTTACTTCATAATTAAACAATGGGAAGAACAAAGTACAAAACCAACCTAGTGTACCTGAGTTGCAATTTCCTTCTGTCCACCAGAATTCTTCCTAAAGATTATGTGTTTGAGAGCTGGCTTGCCTCTGGGAGCCAATCCATGTTGTGGATTGAACTGGCAAAGGTGAGGAAAGATCATGGTAGGATTTGATTCCAAGCTGCACTGCTGCTCTGAATTGTGATGACAAAGTGAATAAGGTGACCATAGTAATGAGAAAGTGACCACAGCAGGATGTTAAAGGTAGGGAAGGAGAGCTGCCAGGGATCTGTAAATCAGCTCACAAAGAGGCAGATGTAGTTCTTAGTTCTGTGAAACAGATGGATTAAGTTTTATTCAGTTGCTTAAAAAAAAAAAATCTCTTCAAGGCACAGTCTTGTGGCAGGTGAAATTAATGTGTATGAATGTTCTTTATTAAAAATAAATGCATCTCTTTGTAAATCTATCTCCTGCTTTAACAAAGCAAAGATGAAGTCCAACCATTCAGACATGTTTAGACAGGTATTACCTCCCCTGGGAAGCGCTGTCCCAGTGAATTGGATTGAAAGAAAAGTGCTGTGCTGGGAGATTGGTATTTGTTGTACCATATGGGGCACCTTTACGTGTTCTTTGTCATCTTGGCATGCCCGAGCTTAATGTGAGACATTTGTTGCTTGCTTCATTGAGAAGCTGCAGCTACCTTTGTTCCTGGTTTGCTGTTAGAGAGAAATGCCATCTTTAGAGCTGGTGAGGAGTTAAACCCCATTGTTGGTCATCAATAGCAGATGGAGGTCAGTCTGTTTGTGAGCAGGTGACACACTGGCAGCCCTGTGAGGTGCTGCCGAGCAGCTCTATGGCTTAAACAGTGAATTTGAGCAGATACCGCCCAGAGTGGGAGCTGAGGACACAGGTAGGGGGCTTGGGGTTCCCCCAGGTTAGCTTGGTTTCAGCATCTGTGAGGGAATTTAGCGATTTATGGAGTTTAAAATTTTACCACTTTAAGGTATCTCAGCAAATTAACTGAATGTTCCTGTTGTTCTGATGGCTTTTGTCTGGAGCTTTAATTAATTAGGAGGTGAAATTCTGTTTGGACTGGGTCCAGGCATGCTTACTTTTTGTAGAAGTAGCTGGGTTTAAAAGTTATGTGAAACTTGCCTGGGGGACCTTGCACTTCATCTGTTTTCTCAGCAGTTCTCAGAGAAGAAACTGTGCATGGTCACCAGTATTCCATATTTAAGTGTCATAGGATCGCAATATTATATTGCTGAATTGTACTGATATGATGAAGTATCTTGTGATTGTATAAAATTATGTTTGAATGAAAATATATGAAAACCATCAACTCTACCAATTTCCTACCTATTCAGGGAATTTACAAAGAGTCCATGTATTGCCTATTGGCAATAATATTTTTTTGTTTGTATTGTGTAAAAGCTGCAGAGCATTCATAGGAGGAGAATTTTTCCAATAATCAGTTACTTAAACTGAAAACAGAAACATTTTTAAATAAAGTGAAACAGTATGCATTTCCATTTTTCAAATGAAGAATTGATTATAAACTCAGAAACTGTATAGGTGTTTAAGTGTGTTTAATTCTTATAGGGAACTAGTACTTAATTATCTTTACAGTCTGAGAATTAGAAATTGTAATTTCTTTACTACCATAAACAGTTCACCCAAAACTGTGACTAAGGACTTAGGAAATGTGGAGTTAACTCATAAAAATATGTACGTAAATTTTGTTGATTAATTGGACTGTAAAGTACATCCTTATTTTTTATTACAAATGAAACTCTAATGTAGTTCATGCAAAGTCTTAAATGAGTGCCATTCTTTTTCATTAGGTAGCTCTTTAAAATCAATAATGTTTTCTTTAAGGGAAAGCTTTGATTGTTACTAATTTAAATCTCATTAACTTTTGCCTTTTTTTTTTCCTAAGGTTCAATTGGAGCTCAATTTTTCATTTAGATTTGGAACTGCAGGCTATATGTAATTCCATTTAAAAACCCAAGGTAGACAGGAATAATGTTGGGTTAACAGTAATTTAGAGAAACAAAAATTCAGAATATTTAGCATGGACCCTACACTTGTCATTTAGCAGTAACTGGTTTTCCCAGCACAAAGTTTGGAGATACATGGGCTTTTGAGAAATCATTTCCTAATTGATGTAGAGTTTGCAAAACCAGGTTGAAAGTCACCCTTCTTGCACCATATTCTTGTAACCCCAGTCCCCTTTGTCCATGCCTGTGTTTGCATCTGTTGGTCTGGGTCTGGTGGAATGCTGCTGTCAGCCCTCACATCCTTTGTGTTATCCGTGCTCTCTGGAGTGCCAAGACTATTTTTAAATAAATGCAAATAGAAGCGAAGAAGTGCAGGGTCCGTGGTTCCAGCTGAGTGGATTTGTCTCTTCTAACAGGAGAAGCCGTTCAATAGCAATTGTGGTATGAGCGGTGCTTTCTGTTATCTAAAGTTCGTAGCTCGTTAATGAGGTTGTATTTGCTTATCTTTCTTACTGAAGACACACTAATCAGTCCCAGGGAAGAGGAAAAAAACTTTAACTCTCATGATTTTGATGACATACTTTGGAATATTTAGTATTAAACAATAACAAAAAAATTGCATTGTAAAGGTTTATGCAGCCCTAGGCAGTCTGGAGATGGAAAGCTTAGTACAGTTTTTCAAAACAGTGGTTGGCTGGAAGGGTTCTGGCACCATGTTATTCACTGCGCATCAAAATTAACACATTACAAGCAGTGGTTATTTTCAATTATGTAAAAGCAGACAAGTCTTTGGAGAGATTAAAATGGGATTTGTAATGGCTTAGGAGAATTCTTAAAATTGACAATTTGACACAGCATGATTTCAGATTGTGTGAAATCTGGCATGAGGATATTTATATTTCCGTTTGTAATGATTCTGTTCAAAGTCATCATGATGGAAATATTTACAATGAAGACATAATAATGCCTTTAATATGTAAATCATTCTAATTGCGTTTCTTATGCTGTCAACCTCCCAGTGAAATATCATTTATTTCACAAGTGACACATGAAAAAATATGATTGCATTTGTGATAGTCTTATTTTTACAAGAAATGCAACCGACAGTATTTATCTTTGAAGAAGTCCTCTTTATCAGCAGTTCCCTTAACACAGTTTGCATGATGCCTGCATCTCTATTTCTGATTCATATGCCTGCTTCTAACAGAGCCTCTCTCTGTTTTGTTCTTCTTCCCCTCTCACAAAGAGGATTTGCAGTAGGGACGTGCTCCCAGGAGTGTCATCCCCCAGTGCTGCAGGATGCAGAGGTTGTGTGGGGTGCACTGATCTCCGTGGGAGCTGGATGCCATCCACGTCTCTGAGTCTCTGAGGCTGGGCCCTGTATCTCATGAAAACAAGCATGATTTGTTGCCATTAAATTCTGCTTGAACCTTGATAAAAGAAGATTCAATGTGGTGGTTTTTTTTTGGTTTTTTTTGGTTTTTTTT
>WEKY01036174.1:233594-253388 GCA_013390045.1 Picathartes gymnocephalus
TTTTTTGTGCCCCAGTAACACGTGTTAGTCTGTCAGACACCTCTCACTTCACTTGGCTGTCTGTACCCAAAATCCCTACCCTGAGGTCACATGCCTCCTGTGTGCTTTTTCCTCTCCAGCTGGGAACAGTCATTTTCCTCTTCCTTCAGATGTAGAGCTGGACAGATGACAGTTCTGTCATCTCAACTGAAAAATCTGTCAATGTGAGCTGAAAAAAAATAATACAGTCAAAACAATAATAAAATTGGGTTGAATTAAATACAGCATTTTCAATTGGGAATGCATCCACTCACAACACTGTGTGTTGTAATTAATTCTCCCTCCCATCTCCAGCTTCCCCACTATTTGCTGAATTCTATTTGGGTTTAGCAGGGGCAGTGAGGGAAGGATCAGGGACCAGCAGGCAGGAGAGCCCCAGGCCTGCTGTGAGAGGCAGGAGCCCTCTGAGAGGAGCAGGGATGGGAGTCCCCCAGGCACTGAGCATTTGCAGTCCCTGGAACTTATTGAGATAGTTTCAGCCAGGCTTGGAAATGAGCACCCTCTCTATGAAGAAGATTGATGGAAAAAGAAGGGATCCAGCTTTTCATTTCTGTCCTGTCTTCCCTAATCACTGTGAATTTTTTTCTGTTTAAAAATTGAAGTACTGATTTTCCATGTTTCAAAGGAGGGCTTCTTAAGTGGAAAGCATAGTGGTTTTCTTTGGGGAGATCCTTGCAGTGGCCAATCCAGGTGTAGTCACCTCTGTGCTTTGCCATATTAATAATTTTAAAATATTATTAAAATGGTTGTCTTCAAGCTGTCATGGCAGTCAATTCCCAAGGCTGGGACAGGAAGTGATGGAATGTGGGTTAGGATAAGAAGCTGGCAGTGAGTGAGCAAATGAGCAGTCTCCACATTGCTTACTGAGCTTGCATAGCCAGTGGAGAGACATTAATTAAACATGTTGCTCCAGTTATGCAATTTTTTCTGGTTTCTCAGTAGTTCAGGTGGAGGTTTTTATGACAAGTTTCAGAGGTGCCTTTGCTGTGATGTTTTAATAGCGATGTGCTGATGCATTAGGGGGGCTGCAGGGCAGTGTCGCACCTGGAGGATGTGTTGACATCCAAAGAAAGGCCTGAGGAGCCAAGAGCTCTCCAGCTCCTCTCCGGCATTCCCAACTCCCACCTTTGCTCAGCCTCAGCCCTGGAGCTCAAACATCTCCATCTTCCCATCCCTTTTCGGTGAAACAGGCAGCAGCTGCATGTTTTGCAGCGAGTCAGGGCCACTGAGGATGACAGGAGACCCATGAATAAAACACAGACTTGTTTGTTTTGTGCCGTTCTGAGCAAATGATGTATTAGTAATGAAGTATTTGCAGTTTGTTACTTATGCTTACTAATAAATGAAATCTTCCTGTTGCCAGTTTTGTTTCTAGCTTGTGAAGTTACAAGGAAGTGTGAGGGGAAGGCTGTAAACTGGGCTGGTTTGGGGTTTGTCTGCTTTGTGGTGATTCTCATTTAAAGATACTCACTGCTTTGTGTCAGCTTGAAGCAGGGCCAGTTTTTGTGGGGTTTCAGTCAGTGTTGCCTCTGCTCTGGGTGTCCTGAGTAAAGACTTTGGAAAATGATTTGAAAGAAGATGAAGTCCTTAGGAATGGGACCATATGGGGAGCTGCAGTCCCAGTGATGGCAAAATGACCCCTCTACCCCAATAAGGGATGATCACCAGGGCTGGGGCAAGGGAGGAGCAAGGTCTCAGGAATGGGAGCTTGAGAGGAGACTGAGAGGAGTTGTGGTACTGGTGACCAGTCCTGCTCAGAGTCACTGCTCACAACTCACTGGAAGTGGGTGGGGATTTGGGGAAATGGCAGGCTGTGGGGGGGCTGTGATGGCAGTCCCCCCCATGGCCTTTTTTTCAGAAAAGGAGGTGGATGTGGTCCCATCAATATGACCCTTATTTTCATTGAAGGTGAGGGGCTGCCGGTGGATGCAGTGCTGCAGGATGTTGCAATTGGCAGCACTGGCAGAAAATGGATGTGTAAATGTAAAGGTGCTCCTAAGTAAAAGTGCAATGCTGTGTTCCAGAGCACAGCACTGCATTGCCACTTTACCTAGAGAGACAGGTCTGTAGCACAGGTAGCTCTTGTAATGGCTCATTTTCCAATCAGCCTTAATTTTCTTTCTTACGTGTAATTATAATGGCTTGTAATTAGGATAACCTTGTTTGTTTATTTTAAATAGAAACAAATCTTAAGAACAATGTTTACTCTTTTAAAATATCTCATTTTGAAAGCATTTCATAATTCATCACTTACAGACATTTTAATCAAATAACCCACTAGCACTTCTATTCATGACTATCCTATACGAGCAAATACTCTTTTGATTTGTGAATGTTCATTTTACTGAAATGGAATCTAGTGTGTTCTGCAGTCAGGAGAGTTTCCTATTTAAATTCTGCTGCATACGTGCAGATAATGAATTAAAATGAGAGGAAGAATTACAACCTAGGTTAGAGTGTGGGTCGCAACCTTTTCAAGCAGAGGTCCTCCTGTCATGCAAGTGGAAATGGTAATTGTCTCACTGCAGCTGAAATTATCTGTGCCAGATAACAGGAAGAATGGCACAACAATTGTAAAATGGCTAGTGTGTCTAGATATCCAAAGATAAATGTGTAGAGGCAAAGCAAATGACCAAAGCTAGTTATTTGTTGCAAGTAAATTAGATGAACTTGACTTGTTCCCTTCTATTCATGTGCATGTCCTGATTGAAAATTGGGCATTCTCTCTTGTTTTGGTTTTTTTTTTGTTTGGTTTGGTTTGGTTTGATTTTTGTTTGTTTGGAGTTTTTTGGGTTTTTTTTTAACATTGCTATGTGTTAATCCAGTACTTTACAGATATCCAAGCCCTCAAATATTCATTCTACCCAGTGTGTTTATGATGGAGAACCAGTTTTGTAAAGCATTTGGTAATCTTCTGATAGATTGATTGCATCTTTGTAAGCTAGAAAATACATGATTAATGAGTAGGGTAGTACAGGTGTGCACCCAGATCTGGATATTTGTGAGAAAGGCTCCCTTTATGTGTCTGTGAGTTGTGAAGGGCTGTGTTGGTGGTAGGACAAACCATAGGGTCAGGTGGGTTGGAAGAGACCCCTGGAGGTCTGGAATCTGGCTCCATTCCAAGGCCTGGGATGATGGCACAGTTGGCTGTGTGGGGCCGGTAGGAGCATTGGTCAGGCACCAGTTGCCCATGGTAAATGGGGAATTTAGACTACCAGACATGTCCCTGCTGAGGTGTCCCAGTGAACGATTGCTTAAACCTTGCACAAACACCATGGAGATTATCCCCCGGAATAACTCAGTCCTGCTTTCCTCTGGTGGTGGGCTCTTTTGATAGTCTTCGTGTTCTCTTTTCCTCTCGAGCTCTCTTCCTCTGCCACAGGTGAGGTGTGGTAGGAACTCTTGCAGCAGACCTGTGTCTCTCAAGGATTCTCTACAGACAGGAGAAGAAATTAATTTAACCCTGTGTATTCGACAGGGAGTCCATCTTCCTAACCTAATCCAAACTCAAGAGGACTGTGCCCTCAGAGCAGATAATCCAATTCAAACTGTCCACATAGTTGAAAAACAGATGCAAGATAAAATAATCTTGTGTATGTACACCAGTTATTCTACCCCACAGGAGCTACCACGTTAGTAGAGGTTCATTCTTTTTAATTTTAAATTCTTATTATTCACAATTCTTTCTTACAACTCCCTTCTGGGAATAACAAGCAGTGGATATAGAGTTTTCTAATCGTGTGATTACTTGAGACTGCAGCTGCATGATCTGGGAGCTAGTTTTCATTTACTTTACCTTCAGTAACTTTAGTCAAAGGAACTAATGAAAAGAGACTCATCAATTATTGAGAAAATTCAGCTTTGTTCCCAAAGTTTGCATGTTGCTAAAGACATGAAAACAGAACTGTGTGAAAGTTTATGTAGTTAATATGGTTGGCTGGAGAATATTGAAGCTGTCTTGGAGGGTGTCCTTAAAGAGCTCATGTGTAGTCAACAGCACTTAAAATATTAAATGCATATACCTTCAGGTATAAAGTGTATCTTCAGTATGTTGCTCCTTACCCGAAATCTTGTTTGGATAAAACTTTTATTTAGAAATGCAAAGAAATATTTTCAGTCTGTTCTACTTGTTATTGGTATCAATAACTCTTCTCCCTTAGATACTGGTTCGTTCTTTTCTTTCTTTCTTTCTTTCTTTCTTTCTTTCTTTCTTTCTTTCTTTCTTTCTTTCTTTCTTTCTTTCTTTCTTTCTTTCTTTCTTTCTTTCTTTCTTTCTTTCTTTCTTTCTTTCTTTCTCTCTCTCTCTCTCTCTTTCTCTCTTTCTCTCTTTCTCTCTTTCTCTCTTTCTCTCTCTCTCTCTCTCTCTCTCTCTCTTTCTCTCTCTTTCTCTTTCTTTCTCTCTCTTTCTCTCTCTCTCTCTTTCTTTCTCTCTCTTTCTCTCTCTCTTTCTCTCTCTTTCTCTCTTTCTCTCTCTCTCTCTTTTTCTTTCTCTCTCTCTCTCTTTCTGTCTTTCTCTCTCCTTCCCTCCCTCCCTCTCTCCTTCCCTCCCTGCCTACCTGCCTGCCTGCCTGCACCAAAGAAGTATCAGAGATGCTGGGGAATCTCTATTTGAGCTTTTCCATCATTCATTAATTCCCTCAGGAATCCAAAGAACTAACAAAAATTGCAATGTCCACTGTGCAACATGCTAGGAAAAAATGACTTCTTTCCGCTTTTTGAAGCTTGGAAAAGGGAAATATTTTTGTTTACTAGATTTTGTGGACAAGAAAAGAAAAACCCATCTTGAGATGTGTTTCAGAGCTGGATGAACACTAATTTAAAGTCTTTGAGTTCATATCTGTGTTTTCACTGACTTTTTGGCTGTCTGAGTTGTTCATTTATGGAATTTAAATTTTAGGATTTAAACAGGAAAGTTTTGCTACTTGTTCAGTCCAAGAAGCAGATGTAATATCCTGTATCTGATCTGGCCACTTCAATCTAGAGCAACATATTTTCCTTTCTTAAGATAACATTCCCATGCTAGTTGGTGCTAATTTAATAATGTTATTTAATGGCTGACTTTGAAGAAATAGGTATTAATTTATAGATCCTCGAAGAAGATAAGAAGTTTAGTGGTTTGGATACCTTGTTCGCTGCAGATCACCCACTTGGCTTTATGGCCTTGGAGCAGAGAGGGAGGCTGGGCAGAGGCAGGAGATTTGTCAATGACCTTTCCTACAGCTCTTCCAAATCTGCTGCCCCATTGCAGGAGGGGAACTGGAGTGGGAAGGGCAGGGAGGGGGCAGGCAGTGCTGGGGGCGCTGAGAAGGCAGAACAGCCTGGGGCACATGCCTTGAATCCATGACTGGAACTTCACAAAATACATGAAAGCATGAAGCCATGAAGTATGATTTCTTTATTGTTCATGTCCTGGCTCTGCTGCTGTTGATTTTCAAGGTGCCTTTTACATTGTTTTCTAACATGATGACAGCTGCAGAGAATCAAGGCATTACACTGAATATTTTAAACCAAACCACTTTTTAAAGTTCCGATTTCTGTACTGTTTACTTCAACAGAGGCTCTTTAAAAATCTGCCAGGTATTTAAGTGATTAGGAGATCAAGGTCACCAAATACTAATTTTTAGGGTAAATAGGCTGCATTTTAAGGAGTTGCTTTAGTGTCCTCCCCCTCTCTTTCTCCATGTTCAGCAGAGTGATCAGCTCAACACAAAGAGCACAGCTTTGGAAGGGCACTTCAGGTTCCATCTGTCTCCAGGAACATCTGACTTGGAAGAGGTAGCAAAGAATATGATGAGAACAGAGATTTCCTTTTCATTGCAGAATGTGTCTCAGGCCTCCCTGTCTCCAGCAAAAATCTTAACCTGCCAGCTGTGATTTGCTCTTCTCTCCATCAGCAAGCGTTCCAGAAAACCCGTGTGATAAAGTGCCACCTGAAAAGCTGGCTCTGACAAGTGCTACAGGAGGAAATGCCCCTGTCCAGTCACTTCTACTCACACTGCTGCAGCATTTTCATTCTTCAAGTATAATTTCTAAGCCTTGACCTCATTAATATGCTATCGCTCCTGGAAGCCGAGACTTTGTTCGGGGTTTTTTCTCTCCCTAGAGAATTTTGGTGATCTACCAGTACGTTCTTTCTTTTGCATTTTCTGTACAAGGCTAAAATGCTCCTGGCTCCATATGCATATGTAATTCAGGGCAGAGCAATCTGTGGTTATTTGAACCTCTGGCAGTATATATTTACAGTGCGTTTGACCTCAAAGGAAATGATGAGTGTTGGGCCGGAATATTTGACATTTGATTTGGGTTGTTTAGCTGTGGATCGTAAGAAAAGCTGGTCAAAATACACAAGTCTTAAAAACCTTTTAGTCCATCCTACAGAAATTTGATGCTTTGATCAAAATTAGGAAAAAAAGTTAGGTAGTGTATAAGGATGTTTAAATGCATTTTTCCTTATTTTTGGCCTAGATTTGGATAAACATTTGCACATTGCTAAATGTAATGAAGATTTTTTGCACTCATCATTACTCCACTTAGGAATTTTGGAATATTTGTAATTTTATATGCCTTGAAAGTCCCAAGCCTTTTCACCAGTATGTTTGAATAGTCTAATTCTTGCTGGAAAATATTCAGAAAATGAGATCAGAGTAGAGAAACTACTGTGGGTGATCCTGTTATTAGATGTTGTGTTTCTACAGCAAAATAATCCTGGTTTATTGCTGAAATAAGGTGTTACTGTCATAGAAATGAATTAGTAAGAGTTATTGACAGGGTTGTAGGAGAAGCCTGGCAAAATCCACCCATCTTGAACCACGATAAACTCATTTTTGCTCAAGATTGGTTGTTTTCTAAGTGATCATATCTCCAACAGATAAATTTTTTTATTTTGTCTCCCTCAGGGGAAAACCATTTCAATTTTTTTCTAAAATGCACTTTAAAATACGGACACACAGTCAAAACCTAGAGTCTATTTGATTCAAAGAAGGGTAAAACTCACAGGAAAGAGGCATGACAGACACTTTACCTGAACTTCCCCCTCCTCCACTCCCTGCTCGCTCTTTGCAATTGCTCTTCTGCTGCTGGACAAGGCCACCCTTCACTCCCACCTGGAGTTTTACCAACATGAGCTTCTCCTTCTCCCCTGTAAAGCCAGGTAACTTGCCCTTCGTGTCAGAGATATCAGCTCAGATGTCTCTCACTAAAGTGAATTTTTATTAACAGTTACAAGAGTGTCCTTTCACCACCCAGTTTGGTCAACCAGCTAAGATGAGGGAGCTGCACATGCAGAGATCTCACCCTGCTTTGGAGCTAACATCAGTGATTTTGAACAGTGCACAAAGAGAGTGTGCTCTTTGCAGTGTGTTTTCTGACCAGCAAATGTGTCTCTCAGCATTGGAGTATTTAAAGAATAAATACTCCAGAAGGGTGAGGTGGTTGCTGACAGTTTTTAGGCAGCTCAAGTCCCCAAAGGCTCATGGTGTGAGGAGCAGGGAAGGGCTCTGGGAGGAGACAGGGGACACACACTGGGCTCTGCTGATGTTCAGGTCTCACATGGCAGTGCTAGGCTGTGATGAGAAGCTGGCAGAGGTCTGCAAGCACTGCAGCAGAATTAGCACAGTGCAGCCAAAAATCCAGAGATGTGAAACCAATTACATATGGTGAGGCTGATCCAACACCCTGACCCTTGAGACAGTCATGTCCAGCCAAAGCTGCTAAAGGCTTTACTGTGTGTGCTCAAATGCAGGGCATGTTCCATTTGCTGCAGAGTCAAGATCTGAAAATACCAAGTTGCCAAAAATTCAGAGACTGTAACTGATTTCTCCCCTTTAAGACTCTAAAAAATTTGCATCTCTCTTTGGACATTCTTAATGGAGTGCATCTATCATTGCTATGTGTCTGCAAACCCTGAGCATGATGGATATCAATTCCTGGACTCGGCTGTTCTACAGCTAATATATACATAAAAATATAACTCTTGTATTAGAAGAATGGTGGTTTTATTTCTGACTGTGTACCTACAGTCACAAGCATTGCCTGCTTTGTGGAGCAATAAATTTGTTACGTTAGCTAGTGTATTATTTTTTTAATGATTTATTTGTAGATGATTTAAATTTCAAATGAGATTTTCAGGTAACAAGGTAGGCAAATATGTTTAACAATGCCATGATATAAATTGCTGTAGGTGACAGATCCCTGTAAAAATTATAACAGGCAGATGCGCAATGCAAGAAATTATTCATGTGACAGCAATCACAAAGACAAATTACTTAGAGATCTTGTACATGGTCCTCTGTAATTGCTTATAAATTATTGTGGTTCCTGTTAAAATGCATCTAGACTCCCTAGACAACTAGATTTATTTAAAATAAGAGTAAAGGGAAATTGCCAGGAAATGTTGAGGAAGAAGATGCAGTACATGCTTTGGGTGATTGCTAACATAAAAGTACTGTAACTTATTGTCAGCCAACGTAATCTATAATTTCCTTAATAGTTTTGTAACCTTCTTTTTCAGTTTGCTCTCTGCTCAGGTTGCAGTAGCCTGGATAGGTAACTGGGATGGGCCCAGTGGGGCTGCACTGTGGTTCACTGCTGCTGTGTTTCCCAGCCCATGGGGCACAATGGGACGCTCTCCTGCACCCATGCAGGAGAGAGCACTCCTGAGCACTTTCATGTTCTGTGCAATAGGGTTGAATTTAGTCAGCTGGGGTAGAAGTTATGCGAAGAGGATGGGGAAGATTGACAGATAGGTGGGCAAACCACTTTTCCTTAGGAACCTGGGATAAAGATGGGACAGTGTTTTCCATATCCTCTTAGTGTTCCAAATTAAAAAAAAAAAAATTGTCTTGGAAGTGTGTAAAGTACATCCACATTAGACAGGATTTAGTTTGAATGAGCTTTCAGTCAGGCACTTACCAGGTGATTATAGGGTAGCAGAAAAATGGTGTATATACATTTGTTATATAAATGCCTCTCTAATGCTATTATTTTTCTCACCAACCTGATTATATTACATATTGAGAGCCAACCCAACAAAAATGACAGCAAACTTTCTTCTGGATAATGGAGTGCTGAACTCCACCTAAGAAGCTCCAGTCATTTGTAATGACAGCTTGGAGAATACTCCAAACAAATCTAGCAATGCTCATGCTCCAGTGACTGACAGCACAGCAAGAGGAAAAATTCCAGTTTCCGTGAGTGCAGGAAGCCTGACCTAGATTTTAGCCTCTACAGCTTCAGTAGAAGAAACATTCTTGACTGTGTATTTAACAAGAAAAAAAGAGCAAGGGGGAAAAGTCATCTTCTGTTTGATTAAACTTTCTTCAATAATTAAGATTTAGTCAAGGCACTCTGTGAGACTTCACCCCTCCGCAGATGTCATCAACACTATAATGACTGGTTGCTCGGTTCCCTATTGCTCTTTTCTCTGTAATTAGCCCCTCCTGGCCTGCTGCAGGGAGAGCTGTCACAGGGGAGCAGCTGGGGCAGGCAGGGCCGTGGGCAGCAGCCTGCCTGCACCTTCCCCCTCCACCCCACTCCCTGTTGGGGTCAGCCTGCTGTGGGCTGCTCAAATGCTTTCATTCAGATACTATTAATAGGGAAAAAAAATCTAGTGTAAATTTCCTTTTCTTTATTTTCTTCCCTGGGATGCAGGTGCTATGCTGGGCTCAGGTTGCCATGTCTGGTGCTTCCACTGGAGTGCTGGCAATGGCCAAGAGAGCACTGGCCCCACCTTTGTGTTTTCCTCTGGGGGCAGTTGGAGAGGGTTTTTAGCCACTCTGGTGACCTGGTTGTAAATAACCTTTCAATTGCTTTTCATCTATTCCACTGTGCTTCCTATACTTCAACAGCTCAAATTCTGAAATTAGAATAGTAGAGAAGTGCTCACGAGAAGGGAAAAGAAATTTTCAAATGGAAGTGGAAGGCGAGGCAGATTGAATGACACTGAGGGTTGCTTAGTGTTCATTTGAGTTGTGCTTTGACAAGTTGTTTGGTGTGGATATGGGAGAAATTTTATTGGAAGCAGGGTATTTTCGGCTTCCAGATTTGGATTTCTGTATTGGGTCAGTACCTAACTAGAGACCTACTAATTGTGACTGCTCTGTGAAATAAATTAAAACCTGACACAACTGTCCTTGATCCACAAGCTTTCCATGTGTGTCTCATTGTTAGTTATTCTTTGGTGTGGTTTAACTTTGTTGAACCAGCACAAGTTTGAAAGTGTTAGATGATGTGACAGGATTCGATAGACACAAGAGTGATGGAATTAATTAGATTGGCTGAATTAGTTTGTATCTAAATTCCAGTTCTGGTCACCCGTATTCATTTCAACTCATGACCCTCTTAGACTTCTGTGATTTTGCTACATTGCAGGAGAGAGGGTGCCTTTGAGAATACCTATGTGTCCTGGAGAACAAGGGATGAGCCATCTGAAGAGATTGCCTTGCACATCCCTTGCTGGCAGAAGGCAGCTGTGAGCTCTGCACTGTTCTTTAGTTGTAAATCACAACAGCCTAAAGAGCAGGACTTCAAAAAGCACAGAACTTTCCTGGGGAAGCTCTGTATGGAGTACAGTGATACCCGCTCAATGTAAAAGCCCTGTCACCTATATAAAAGAAGTCATAGTGTCAGAACCAAGCATTTAATGTAAAAGTGGATTGGATTGAGTTGTAGGACTGGGAGAGGCAGGTTCTTTCTCCAGCTCTGCTGCGGTTTGCCCATGTCTGTGCAGCAGCAACACAGAGAGAGGTCAATGCGATGTTTCTTGGGGTCCCGGCAAGGGCATGCTCAAGTTACAATGTGCAGCTTTGGTCACGGTGAAAGATGTTATAAACCTGGAGGAGATGCACTGAGAACAAATGCTTCAGTATAGGATTTTCAAATAGTGATTATCCAAACTATTGTGTGTGGCCCTAAGTGTTAGAGGAAGGACACAGCGGAAGCAGTGAGGAAAAGGAGCATCAATAAATTGCTGCTCACCTTTCAGTGGATTGTCATTAACAGCAGCCATTAAA
Organism: Picathartes gymnocephalus; assembly: GCA_013390045.1. Lineage (NCBI taxonomy): Eukaryota > Metazoa > Chordata > Aves > Passeriformes > Picathartidae > Picathartes > Picathartes gymnocephalus. Next base: position 244,643 of record WEKY01036174.1, read on the forward strand.
AGCGATGAATTTTAATTTAAATCAGTAGGATGTTTTCAGGAAAATGAGAATGAAAATCAAAATTGAGGTTAACTGGAACAGTGTGTACATAACTTCAGGTGAAGGGTTTGGTTTGGGAGCTTTTTTGATGAAGAAAGAAGTCAGCTGGCACAACCAGCTGCTGCTTTTGCACCTGTCTGTGGGATGGGCGCAGGAACAGGAAACACCCTGGGGGTAAAGGTGTTCCATGATCTCCCTTCACCTGTCAAAACCATCATGAGTAATGGGCTTCCCTTCCCTCCTGAGCTTACATTAGTTTTTTTCTTTTTACAAGTTTGTTTTGCAAGATTTACATGGAAGTTTATATATCAGAAAAGTATTAAAGTGGTCAGTGTCAACAAGTTTAACACGTGGCTCATGTGATCACAGTACACTTAAAGCTGATTTACTGCAATGGGAAAATTAAAACCTTCCATTTGTCATGGTTATATTTGAATGATTAAAGAGAAACCTGAAAACTTGGTAGACATAATTTAAAGACTGTTAAAGTCACTAAAAGTGATCCTAAAAGTAGGATCAGACCTGATGGTCCATGTACAGAAATGTTTGCTCACTACCCTTTGCTTAGGAAGTAAATTAAACAATCACTTGATGATAGAATGCAATTGCCAGTGTGTATGAAATGAAGAGTGTATGAGGATATCTAACATCTATAGCTTGAGAACTGATACTGTAAATGCAGAAGAGGTAACTTAAGAGCTACTTGGTTGAATCTGAGTTGCTGCATTAAGGGTAACGATGTTCCATTTACTTGTAGCTTCATATGATCAATAAATTCTAAAATCTTCATATTTAATCAAGTCTATTAACTTTAGGTATTGTGTTTGCCTTTTGATGATCTGGCTTTGAAATCTGTTTCATTGGTTTTATTCTTGGCTGATTTTCAAGCGTATAGTTTTTCCAGCAATGAAAAAGATTGAATTAAAAGGTCTCTGATATGTGATATGTTGATATGTTTGTATGTGCTAGGACTGTGTTGTAACTAAGATAATAACAATGGGAGAAAAAATCATAGGGAGAAGTAATCTTTTATTAAACTGTCTGATGTATGTTAATTTTAAAGAAAAGTATCAAGAAAACGGTTTTAAAAGTTTTTGCTGAACAGAACATCAAAAGGTGTCCTCCTTTATTTGTGCAACTCCTGTATTAAGTTTGACTGCAAAGGCGGCAGGTTGTAATTGTATCCTGTTGTATATAATACAAACTTCTACAGTTTGAGTAGGCAGTAGGGAAAAAACCCAACTATGTGGAACTGTCTTGAAAATAAAATTATAAATGTCACATATGTCATTTGGGGATTTTTTTGCATAACATAATTAACAGAGGTGGATGGAAAAGTTTTAAGGATAAGATTGGCATCAGATACCAATGTACATTTTCCTCCAACAAGGAGTTGGAGAATTCAGAACTGGTTTACAGAGGCAAGTAGTTAAGGTGCAAAACATTTGGCTTATTTAATAAAGAATTTGTCTTTTGGGGATGAGAGTAATGATATTCTAAAGAAGTGGAATTGAGCAAGCTCAGTGTGCTCCACTTATTGCCTGCACTTTCACGGTTACATGTAATTAAAAAAGGTAAAACCCCTTAGTTGCCAATAACTGCTTTAGGTTTTTCATATTACCCTAAAACAATTCAGCACATGCCAAAAGCCATTTCTTTTAATGTACTGTATTGCATTTCCCAAGCTGCCTTTCACTACATTGAAAAATGTATCTGTGTCTAATATTTCTTTATTATTGTTTTGCTTTCAGTTGATGGTTGCATTGACTGGTCAGTGGATCTCAAGACATACATGGCTTTGGCAGGTGAACCAGTCCGAGTGAAATGTGCCCTTTTCTACAGCTATATCAGAACTAATTATAGCATGGCCCAAAGCACAGGTCTTAGGCTTATGTGGTACAAAAACAAAGGAGATTTAGAAGAACCCATTATATTTTCCGAAGTTAGGATGAGCAAGGATGAAGATTCCATATGGTTTCACTCAGTTGAGCTGCAAGACAGTGGTTTCTACACATGTGTTCTACGGTGAGTATTGTGTTAAAGTCTAAATAAGAATGTGGGGATTATTGGTTAATAATATATGGAGTATTAGATATTGGTTTAAAAAATAACTTTAGCTATTAGAATTGAGATATTCATCCACTTAACACAAATTCATTTTTTTATTCTCATAATTATATATGTCACATAATGCTTTGTCTCAAAATTAGTTCCCCTAGTAATTATAGTTACCTCGTCCAATAGCTATAATTAATGTGTTTTCACTTAATTACTTCCTTTTTTTTAAGTACAACATTTGCAAAGTCTCAATTTGCTGTAAACCTTCAGAACCTGATGCTTCTTAAATCATGAAGTTTTTTGTTTAAGTACTGTTCTGTTTCAAAACCTCTGAGTTATTAGAGAGTTACAGTTTGAATTATTCTGATGGGATCAGGCCATGGGGAGTTATAGTTCTGTCTGGTTTTGAAGAAACATGTCTTCTAATATACAATTATGATTTATCATAAATTTAAGCAGACCTCGTTTGGTAAGGCACCAAAATGCATTTCTCAGAAGTATCTTGGAACTGTTGGATGAGCCTTTAATTAAACATGTGCTGGAGCTCGTGATTTCCATCATGTTAATGTCATCTCTGTGCCTAAAATGAGAAGATAAAAAAAAGGAGGACTTTTAAAGAATGAATGAATAAATATTCCTTAAATGATCCAGTTTTGAATTAAAAGAGGTTTCAGATACTTTGTATGATTTGGTTTTAAACTATTCAGTTTCAGAAAATAAATTTGCTTCATCCTTGTTTGCTGTTCCATACTGAAATTAGATACATTTCATGAATTAAATGACAAGTATTGCAGCAAATAACAGCACTGTTCAGAACGCAGAATTTTCTCTCTGTCCATCTCTGCTGAAGTTGTGCTGCCTGAGCTGCTTCAGACCATTTTGATCCTGAGGAATGCTACTGAAATCAAAGATTGTGCCCTGGATTGTGGTGGTTTGTACTAGGCACCAATGTCCAGTTTGAATATTGGATACATCTGCCAAACTCAGCAGTTGGATTGTGTTGCAGCTTTGGAGTTATTCTTTTATCAGCTCCTCTGTCAGAGGTTGGGTGTGATGTGAAGTCCCTGATTTCAAAATGTTACAGGAAGATGGTGATTTATATGTTTCAAGGGAGCCGTGCTTTTTTCATAAGAAGTCATTGTTGTGATAATCAAGTTACTAGTTTAATACTCTGAAACATTTTAATGCAAATCGTTTGTGAAAAATAAAGAATTGATCTTGGATCAAACTCTGGGACATAGTTTTTTTCTGGGGAATTTCAAAACTCTGCTCATTTACATGACAAAGTAGTTTTGGTAACAAATGGGCAAGTTCTTGAATAATTCATGGCTTCTCATTTTCAGCTAAAAACTATATGACATGCTTATTGGAAGACATTACACAGCAACAAGATCTTCCTTGTCAGTTATGCAGTTTCCTTGCTTTGACTAGAACTTTCTTATATAATTACAGATACTTTTGCCTTTTTCAGATGTATGTCAGAGTACAGAATATGTGTAGTTGTTACAGATAAAAGACTATATTTCTTCCTTTACTGAATTAATTTTTTCTTCCAAAAGTGTGGTAATGTATCATCGCTGTTACTGTTTATGAAACCATAGGAGGCTTAAAATAGCTGAGGACGTAGCAATAGTAATTGATTTTAATTTCATTAAAATTGAGCTAGATGTAATATTCTGAAATGTGATCACACTTCCTTGGGAGACTATCCACACCATTAACTGTGTAATTTCAGCTTTATTAATCCAGTTTTTTGAGGGGGATAAGCAGATGTTTGCGTTTTAGTCATTAACCAGGATCACCTGCTTTGTGAGAATTAAGAGGTCACAAAAGAGAGCAGTAATTTTAGAATATGATTTTATTTTCTAGAAGCATTAACAATATCTGTTAGAAATGCCATCTTTTGTAGACTGAATTAGCAGAGATTAGTAGATAGAACTTGATGCAGTGGAAGTGAAGAGGTGACTGTCTCCATCTGTGTGCAACACTGGGTTTAGGGTTCCCTGCATAGCTGGGTCTTTTGGTTTGGTAGCCGAAAGAAAAAAATTAGGGAAGAAAAAACTTTTTCTCAACAAAGATTTTTTCATTCAGGTTTTTCAAGAGAAAATCAGAAGTTATTCAATTCCAAATTGATGTCTTTCTAGCCACTCCCCAGGGATGTGTGAAGCCTTGGTGCAACTCCCCGTGCAGTCCAAAGTGTGAAATCCCACATTTCAATGTCCCAGTGGCTAGGCTGTGCTGAGTTCTAGCACTTCAAGTCTCTTGCCTTGGAACTGTTCTGTCTGTTATTTGTGCTTGTCTTTGCAAAAAGGTGCAAGGGGGTGAGATGCTTAGATGTGGTGCTAAGGCCAAGTGGAATGAGGGGTCCTGGTCCCAGAAGTTCATGGGTTGAAAGGAAGGACACAGTCTTGATCTGGGAAGGCAATTGTGAGATCTTTAGTTTACTCTACCCCAATTTGTTACTTTTTTCCCAGTCAACACAAGATGACAGATAAGAAAACTGTATGGGGAAGAAATGTCAACTGTACTTTTCACAGAATTTCTTATTTGTTGAAGTATTTCTTCACGATTCTAAAAAAAAACCAAAAGCAAACCTATTTTTCAAGAAGCTGCATTTTCTGGTTTCTCACACGTGCTCATAGGATCAAGGCATGACTATCAGTGAAGTAGTGTGAAGGAATTTTTCAGAAATTTCTTGAAAAAGGTGAGTATGAGCAGGTAAAGGATAGGCTGCTATGACAGTGATTTGAAAATGGGTAAAAATTAAATGCGTCAGTGAATTCTTTCTTATACAAAATTGTCATTTCAATAATCATGTCTGTTTTGTAAAAGAACCTGTAATACTGCATAAAATTAAGGAGTATTAGATCAGCTGTTATAAATGAGCTTGCTTCTCCAGACTGAAGAGATTTGGTTATCATAATTTAAATGTTGCCTCTCCTTTAATAACCAGTTAAACATTATTCCATCAACAGGTGTGGGAGTGTGTGTATAATAGGAGGAAATTATTGTTGCATTAAAACCTACTTCTCCCTTCTCACAATATATTTTGGCATTGGGCTCACACTCAGATGCAAACTGAAGTGTGATATTTTTCTCCAGTGTTAAGCATATGAAAAGGTCCTGATTCTGCAAGGACTTTTAAAAGAGTGCAGAGTTGAGTTGTGTTAGTTAAGCCATGTGAATTCCATGGATCTTCTTTGTTCTTGGATGCCTTTTCTTTGTCAAATCATATTGCTGCTACATCCAAAAGGGATCCTAAGTAATGGATGGCTGTGTATTTCACTGCAGTTCCCAGGTGAATGCTGCGATGTTTCTATCATGACTTCACTGCCCAGTGTGGAAATGCTGTGCTCTGGAGGTCTCCTTCCAGTACATACCCTGGATAGGCCATTAATCTTGCAGCACCCAGCAATGTGACTCTCAGATAAAGCTGTTGGCATTTCTGTTACGGCGGTTTGATGTTCTGGGATTTTCACATCAGCACTCTGGATTGCAGCTTCTTCACTGAAGAATTCAGAGATGAGTGCATCAAAACCAAACCTGGATATTACACTCAACCTAAATGCATAGGGTAGCCCTAAAGGTCTGAGTATGTAGGACACTCTTTTGCCAGATCATGATCTGCTTTTGCTCTCTGAACAAATACATCTGTTTTTCTGTGTTAAAAGCCTGTTCTTTAAAGACAGAACAAGAACTGGGCCGACTTAGATCATCCTCACCTGGTGAAAGAAAAGAAGATGAGCTGGGGAAGAAATCTCAGCAAAATTTAGCCTAAATTTGCCCTCATCTAGGGACTGCGCATGGAAACCTTCTGACTAGGCTCAACTCCAAAACAAACTGTAGCCAGCATTTAAAGAATAAAACCAGTAAGAGTAAAAACATAGTACGTATTTGCTGTTAATTAACTGTTGGTGAAATAAAATAACTTGATTCCCTAATATGAATCAGGAGGGTAGAAAATCTGGGCCTCAAGAGCGTGCAGAGAAGCAGGAAGCGAAAATTTGTGGTCACCAAACTGGCTAATGAAGCTAAGCCTTGATTTTTGTACAGGATGCAGAAAAACAAGGAAGTGAGGGCCTTAAATGCCTGTGGGGGAATAAGCTTGCAGATCTCTAATACCAGCATTTGATGCCAGAGAACTGCTGACAAATCAAGTTAGAAAATCTGTGTATCCTTCTTCCCTTGCTCTGTCCCTGTGTGCACAGTTCTTAATGGAGAGCAGCTCTGCTATGGACATGCACAGAGGAGTGGAGCCTTTGCTGAGCCGTTGGTGAACTATGGAGATGCCACTTTCTGAGCAGTAATAAAATAGAGTGATAGTAGATTTTTAAGCCTTCTGGTTTCAGAATGTCTGTGGAGTGCATGACCAGCAAATCAAAATCAGATATAGACAACCTGGAGGGGCTGGCAGTAAAATCTGTGGCACAGCCTCTGTGTTCTCACTTCAGAGGGTGTTAGGCAGGGCTTAGGGGCTTGTTGCAAGTGCCTGCCAGGACTGCAGAATGCGCCCATCAGCCCAGGAAAAGCTGCACCTCTTCACCTAGCGCTGTAAGTCTGGCTTCTGAGCAGCATGAAAAAAGAGGTGTTTTTGGATCCAAACAGAAATGTTGGACTAAGTCATAATGTGAAACTATATAGGGGTAAGGTCGCTTTCTCTGCAGCCATCTCTTGTGGTTCTTACAATATGTGTTTTAATGCAGTTCTTCATTTTGTTGATGGCAGTACAGAATGTTTCAGGTCCTTTGGCTTTGCTCAGCATTCAACTGCTCATGACAAAGGTGATTTTGTATCTCAAATACTGTTGGATGCAGTGTTGTAGTTCCAGTTTAGCCACAGAATACCATCTTCCATATCTGTTACTGGCAAGTGTTTTTTTTCCTTGTAGACTTACCCTGGAAAGATCTAAAGATGATACTTTCTTGTGGGCTAGCATCTTTAATTATTCGATATCCAAGAGAAGCACATCTAATTGGATTACATATCTCGTAGTAATCTTTCAGACTTGTACACTGGTATGTGATCAGCTTTCCTGTACAATCCCAGGCGTGTCTGTAGAAGCAGCAGTATCTCACAATTGGAGCAAGTGGATTCAGCATGGCACAGGCTTTCCAGGCTCTGTATGACACTAACATTAAATGCCACACATTAAAAGTGGGTGACATTTCCCACAATAAAATTGACTGATTCTGTATAAACAAAATCCCTGTGAGGTATAGTATTCAGTACTTGAATTCAGTGCTAGAGCAGATACATTATAAAGTCAGTATGATTCATGATAAAATAAATTTTTTTGAGGTTTTATCACTGAGATATAATGTTTTGGCATTATCAAAATTCAGGGGAAAGTAGAATCAGAATGCTTCCACATTTGTATCTAAAATTGTGTAGAAACTGATGGTGCTCCTGCAAATCATTTTGATGACATTGTCTTTATTGAGAGAAATCCATTTTATCTATTCTTTGCAGAAAAACAAAGATTTGTTTCTCTTCCCTGGTAATATGTATGTTTCTGCTCACTCACCCTCCTCCTCTAAAGCTTTAGAAGAGAAATTATTCATCCTCTGTCACTCTGAAAAACAATGTTTACTGTTGATACAGTAAGATACAGCAAGAACAGTCAGGGCTTCAAGCAGAAATATCCATGTTGCTTTGTGGTTGGAAGGCTTCCAGTGGCTTCCCTGTTGCAGTGGCATGGACAAGAATGAGAATAGTGTGTATCCTTCAGTTTTCCTAGTAGTGAAGTCCCAGATTTAGATACTTTTTAAACGACTGACCTTACTTTGTAGCCTCTACAGGTTGTCAAAACAAAGCTCCCTGTGCTCCAGTGCCTCAATAATGTTTCAGCTCACTGTCACTGGTTGCTCCTGAAGTGCCTTCCCTGGTGGACTTCAAACCTTGCCTAGAGCAGAGAAAGGATGTACAGTGGAGGGGCTGCTTCCTCATGCTGTCAAACTTTGCCTGCAGGAGAGCTGCTGCTATGATGTTTCAGCCCTCCTCACCTGCGCCCTCTCCAACATGTCAGGGAGTTTTCATTTCCCTTCTGTTCTCCAAATAACAGTGACAACGTGCTCACCCAGGTATCATTCCTGTTAGAATTCCTGTTGAGCCAGCTGTAACTACAACACGTCAGTAGAAAATGTTGTTTGTGTCCTGTGAGTGGACAGACAAATGGAAGGTTTCCCAAGGAAATCCATCATGGCCAAAGTACAGGACGACAGAACTGTAGGTAGTTAAACTGATACTTGGTAGGTGATACTGGAGGAAAATTTCTTCTTTTCTGGCCACCACTTTAAGGGAAGGCACAGCCAGGAGGACTCAGCTGCAGGACTCAAACAGTTCACATTGCAAAGACATTCATGAACTTCATGATTCTTTCATTCCTTGTTTACCTTGTGAGACAGTAACTGATCCACTGGTTTTCCTGCCTAATTGCCCGTGTACAGAGCAGGACCTGCCTTTCAACATTGCATCTGCAAAACAGGACTTATGTGCAGAACGAAGTATGTGCTCCACAGGTTTTATTCCCCAGGCAATAAAATCATTGAGGTTTAGCAATGCAGACAAGTCTGATGGGTGTCTTGAATGCAACTTTTGTTTTGTGTGCTAGGTGTCTAATTAAAAAAATCAAAAAATTTAAAAAAAAAAA
>WEKY01036183.1:305-23915 GCA_013390045.1 Picathartes gymnocephalus
AGGTGATGTGACTTCCACCAGGTTCAACTTAATAAAGGTAATAGAACTGTGACATACTCCCATTTCTTCCTTCACTAAAAAATACCCATAGACTGGTAGAGATGATGTCCAAAAAATTATTAGTCACTCAATTACAATTCCAGTTCTACAAAAGTCAAGAAAATGCTAAACAAAAAGAAACAGAACATTGTGAAAAGCAAGTTTAGATTCTGTAAGGATGCTGATTGAATACTGCTAATATTTTAGAATATGAAATTCACAATTTTAAATTAGGTAATTCCATTTATTCAAAACTGAAGAAGAAATGAAACGGACAAAATTCAAATTAAACAAACCTAAAAGAATTGGTAGTAAATTAATATGACCATAGTTTTTAATAGCTGAGGTTTTTAGTCCAGCTTTGGAACACTAAAACAAAAAAAAAAGCAAATTGAAAATATTCTGTGGTAGAGGTTACAAGAATAATTAAGGGCTTAGAAGAATAACCTCTTAAGGAAGTTGAAGGACTTTGTTTAGTCTAGAAAAGAGAAGTCTGAGGAAGGAAGGACATTGATAACAATCTTCTAATAACTAAGCTGCCATTAAGATAGAGACAATCAATTGTTTTCCAGGTGTCTGGGAGCAGAATGAGAAAGAATCAGCATAATTTGTAGTAAAAATGATTTATGTTAGATAGCTTGGACATTTTTTCCATCCCTGAAACATACCAATGGGTATTCTAGAGACACTGTGACATCTCACTTTTGAGATTTTTAGAAGGCTACCACATACTGTGGTACAATCTCAGTATGCTTAATTCTGCCATTTGCAGTAAACTGCAGCACCTCCTGAGGATTTTCCCTGGCTTATTTTTTTATCCTTCTTCAAAAGGCTGGCACAGAAAACAAACAGAAATTACATGCTCACCCCCAGTTTTCAAGTGTGTAGGGACAAGACTGGGTAAGTGTCACAACAACCAAGCATTGATTTTGCCTACAAGTAGCAACATAGGATCTTCTGCTAGTGGTGAATACACTGTCAATTGGAAATAGCAACAGAAGTCTACTACCTTCTGTCTCAGAAAGCACTCAGAGGAAGACAAAAGTGGGATTTAAACATGTACAATAGGCCTTCTGGCTCTTCTACACTAAAATAAATTTCCTCCAGTCTGTAAAATCATAGCAATCTTTCATAATCAGAAAACATATTAAAAACAATCAAACAAATAAACAAAACCCATCCAAAAAGAAGAAATATGGGAACTAGAAATATTGTCAGTTACCTTAATTTTAAATAAATAAATACTTGCTGGAAGTAACCTTTATGCTTATATCTTCCCAGAAGCTTTTACTGGGAAGTCATTAGTACACAGTTGCCTGCAACATCATTATGGCTTTGCTTTTGTAAGAAATTATTTTGAGAGTGACCACAAATATGCAACAAAGCTTATTGACTCCTTGTATTTTAAATTTTTATGGACTTTGAATGAGTTTAAGGATAGAGCCAGCAAACTAAGAGCAGAAAGCAAAACAACTAAAAAAGAATAAAATCAGAAAGATTTGCTTTCATGTTTTTTGAGGAGTATCAGACATCAACTAAATCTAACAAAGCATGTTCACTAATTAAGGCAGTACTTAAGTATTCCAACTTACTGTGTTACTAAAACTACTTGCTATTCATGACTGTAACAAATAATGGTTAAAATTTTAATGTGATTCTTGAACTAAAATTTGACTAACAAAATTTATTTTTTGATTCAGATAATTGCATAAATAAATACAAGAACTTTTAAGGACAGAATTTGGGAATTCATCTAAGTGAAATACAGTATTTTACATATGAAGGTCAACTAAAAATATTAACTTCAGCTAAATGAACATAAAAATGGTCAGCCAACATTAGTCACAAAAATATTTTCAGCTTATTTAAAAATACATATTTATAAACTCATCCAAACCAGAAAACTAAGCAAGAATCTTCTTCCCAGCCCATAACCCTGTGAGCTGGTCAGTGTTGTATGGGGACCCAACAGGTACATGCATATTTCCATCTCAAGAAACCACTGAGTTCAGACTACAGAGTATTCCCTTTAGTTTTCTTTAACAGACTACAAAAACCTCTAGAGAAAACCTCAGTTAGCCCCTAATCTTGGTAGGTGCATAAGAAAATGTATAACTGAGGACATGTGAAATGTCACCACTCATAGAAGGAGTGAGGCACATGAGAATTCTGCTGAAGTAGGGACCCTGGCACAAGGAGCTTGTGCTGGAAGATGCCTGTTAGTTTTTCTTATTTGGAAAGGACTACGATAAAAATGTGTTTAAATGTGTTTTCAGTAGTTTATACTAAGCAACGTAGTAGCATGTTTTATTTAGAAAAGAAAAACCAAAGATTTGGGTTATTGTTTTGATTTTTTGTTGGGTTTTTTTTTTTACAAAGTGTATTCTTCTGTGCTATTTTAGTAGAGTATTTGAAAATATGAGTCAAACAAGCATATTCAATGCTCAAGTTCATTATAAAAAGTGTTCAAGAGACATCTGGATATGGCACTTGCAGATATGATTTAGGGGTGATAGTGATGGTGCTGGGTTGATTATTGAACTAGATAATCTTGAAAGTCTCTTCCAACCTTGATGATTATGCAATGTTGTGAAGTGCAAAAATGTCATGCATTGAGAAACATGTGGATAAAAGAACATAAACAACAATAAGAAATAAAACAACCAGTACTGGGTATGTAGTGCCAATAAAGACATTCCCCAAGACATGAAGAAGTATGGAGCTGGGGAACATGGCTAGGAAAAAACACAAAAAATGCTCATGCTTGGACAAAACAACCAGCCTTCAAGATGCAGACTTGGATATGCCTTCCAAAGAGAACAGTGCTGTGGATTCAAAGCCATCAAACCCCTGGACTGTGCTGTTAGCATAAATTTAAGAAAAATCCAAATTTCTGCATGGGAATGAAAAATTTTATTGCTTGAAGTAAATTGTAAAGATATATATATTTCAAATGGCAAAATACAATCTTCTTTAGCTCTCAAAATGAAACAATTATACTTAAACAACTGTGAGATATATCAGATTGTATCTCTAATAGAACACTGTTTCTCTGTTTCATGGCTGTTTTCATATTCCTTTGTTTTGTGTCCTTTAAAGACTAAATCCCCAAACCACCATGAACTTGTGAGATCATAGACTTAAATCTGTTCTGCCTTTTTTGAATTTCGTATAGTGAAGCGACATTATTCAGTTTCCAAGATAATTTTGTGAAAGGATTATATGAATTACCAAGATGTTAGCTAAGTGTCCTCTGCTGCAATTAGCCTTAATTCTTATTCAAGGACCAGCTACTCCATCAAAAATTACTAATTCTGTCCATTATCTATGACATTCCTCTAATATTACTTAGTTTATCCGTTTTATTTGGAAAATAAATAGCATGTTTATTCTTTTACTGGACCAGGCAAGATTACTACTGAGCAGTACGTTAATATGGCATATTGGGGTTTTTTCCTTCTTTTGTCTTTTTGACTACAGAACTTGTTCAAAAACACTTCTGAAATTGAAAACTGGAATATGCATGAGATTTCTATTCATTTCCTTAGATGATACTAAACTAGAAAAAATAGCATTTAGGAAAAGCTGGTAAATGCAACAGGTATACAAATAATAATAATAGAAGTTTAATAAGAAATGTCTGTTTAGAACTTCTAACAAAAAGTACCTAGGACAAGAAGAGTAGTTGCATTAAAAAGACATGGCTGAGAACTAATTTCACAAATACAGAGTAAAATTATGGATACTGATCAGATATTTTAAAAACTCAACAAAATTATTCAGGCAACTATAATAAAGGGTATTGAGGACCTAATTCTGCTGTGAATAATTACACAGAATTTCCTACCACTAAGCAGTAAGAACCAATTAAATGTTGAATCCTATTGCTTTTATTTGCCTTTCTTAAAATATTCATTAAATATAGTAATGACAGAATAGGCCCATAAACTTAAAAATCTAACCTACCTTAGAACTTTGCAATCATTCCTATCTCATGGGATCAGGAATTTACCAGTGCAAACAGGAAAAGAAAAACAAGAGTCTGAGAGAACTCATGCCTGGTAGCAGCCCTGAGAGCGGAAAAATTGAAGACTTGCATCACAGAAAGGTTTTAGAAAATGTTTCTAGGATCAATTCCATACATTCCTATAGAAATATATTTTTACAAATGTTGACTAAGAAATTTAGATTGTTTCTACTGATTCTAGATGTTACATTTATTGAAGACTGGCTACCAGAAAACTGATACTCAGTTCTCTCTGAACATCATCATTTTCAAAATTCTATTTTAGTTCAAATACGCCAAAAAACCAGCTATTCACTGCAAATCTCAGCTTAGGTAGGTTATGGTCATTTTAGAATATTTTGGTCATTATTTCTCTGTCCAGCAAGGTAATGATCAGATAAAATACCATGTAAACTATTTTTTTTTCCAAAAAAAGTTTGCATTTTCTGACTTAGGGTATGACAACCAAAGAGAATACAAGAGAAGAGAAAGAGCAGTGCAGAAATGTCAAGTCTGACTACCTGTGTGATATATTGGCCAACAGATTTAAAACTTATCAGAAGGAACCCATGGCACAGAATTCATTCCCACAAGCATTGCTTTTTTCTTGGGAATTCAGCTGAAAATAAAATCATATACTTCAGATATAGTACAATGCAATGGTTCCAAAAGGAAAAATAATATTTAGTTAGGAAGTGTAATAATTTGATGCTTACTGGTACATTTTTCTTCTGATTTTAATAAACTGAGTGATTCCATACTGATGTGGCAACCCATCCTATTGAGAAAGAAATGAAAAAGGGCTTTGATTCAAAATGTCTTGCCAAATCATCATAATTTTCACTGCAGTACATTTTTTTAAAACATACAGTACTGTTAAGAAAAGCAGACATAGGCTACTTTGTCAAAATTATTTGGGCTTTTTATATCCAGTGATAAGTTTTGTGACACTAACTAACCTCCAAAAGCTAATCTCCAGGAAACTCATTAGTGTTCTTATTTCACCATGTAGAGTAGAAAAACATAATGGAGAGATAAAGTTACATTTCCATGCATTTAAGAATGATTATCAAAGAGCATAACCTGAATGGAAAGAAATACTGCAAACATGTTTGAAGCCCTACTCGGAAACCAGACACAATACAAGGAAACAAGTGTAAGTACTACATATTCTACAGTGGATCCCTTGACATGATACAGCTGGGAAGCCTTGGAAAAGAAGTTCACTTTTCAAGTGTTAACCCTTCACAGAGGAATGAGACAACTCTCTTAATGAAGAGGTAACTAATGAAGTGTTCACTCTCAAGAAGAAGTAACTCTCCAATTTCTGCATCATTCAAGTGCTTTTTAATTGAACCAGAACCAGAAAAATAAGGAAAGTAATTCTTCCAACTTAGATGGCTGTTTTGTTAAAGAGCAAGGGTTAACTACATCATTTTATCAATAAGAATATACTCCAAAGAGGACTAAAATAGTGTCTTTGCGCATAGGGAATTTTCAAAGCTTGAAGCATATTGAAAAATAACATACCCAGTAAGATAAAAACATAAAGACAGCAAAAATCTTCTTTCAACTTCAGAGGAGCTGCAGGAGATTAAATACCAAATGAAATGCGTTTAGGAATAATGCCAGCACATATCTGAGAAACAAATCTAGTTCACCCTGCTAAGACACGGTCTTGACATAAAGGCCCCATGTCCACAGTACACATACACAAATCTAACAACACACTGATATGTGGGAAAAACAATGCAACACAGAAAAAAATAAAGTTCTCAAGCATAGAAGCAGTGTCATTCAACAAAAGATGTTTTGTTGGGGTTTTTTGGGGGGGTGTTGGTTTTTTTTGTGCGGTGGGAATTTCCTATCCAAAGTAGAAGTCATTGTTATGATAAAAATATTTGAGAGAGTACAGATTAAAGCAAATCTCTGCCATACAGAGGCCACACCACTCCTTTCAAAAAAGGTCATGATGACCTAAAATGTTGTATTGTATTAGATGAAAAGAAAAAGACAAAGTGGAAGATACTGAAACTGGATTCATACACAGAATAAATTGCTATCCTTGATGGAGTTGACCTTGAAGTGTGTTGTCTTTGCTTTCTTCCACTCAGATGCAGGATAAAAATGACCACCACAAGCTTCTGCTTCAATGGACTGTGCATCAAGAACAGTTTTTCTCCCACTCACACATTTCCTTAAAATCATCAGTCCTTGTTCTCCATTGAGAATTTTTGATACTGTTTTCTAAATGATATTAAGAAATTTCCCCCCCCCCCATTTCATATGNCCATTTCATATGCTTTTCTCAGAGAATCACACAGCTATGGCTAGTTCTGTCACTGCTGGTTGCAACCAGAAATGGAGAGTCAAACAGGTGCTGCTGGCTCAATACAGACAATCAAAAAATGCAAGTGAGAGTAAGGCTGTGTCTCCCATACTTCCAATTGGTTTATTATCCAACACAGAAACAGAAACTGAAACACGCAGAGCTTTGCCTTTTTTCATCATCCATTTATTTCTATTTTTCTCTATGTCTTCACCAAACAAGTGCAAAATGTTTGTTTTATACTCAAAAGCCATGTTTTGTATGTCTATGATCATTTTTGAGCCTTCTGCCTAGATTCCCTGCAGCAAACCTCCCTTTTTTCAACAGTAGCACTCAAAAATGGGCACAGTAGCTCAGCTTAGAAAGGTAGGAAGATTCCTCATAAGTAATTTTCTACGTATGACTTCTATTCTCTAGCATCTTTCAAAATCACAGTTTGCTGACTCCTGCTTACTCTGTAGTGCTCTATATCTTTAACCACTCTCAGAGAAGCTGTTACTCATACTTGTCTCATTCTGTAATTCCATAATATTTTATGAGAGTAATTGTTTCTATCATCCTCCAGCCAAGCAATTAAACACCAGATAAGACACCTATTGGCCAGAAAATTATGCTCTAGTGGGTACAGATAGAAACACTAGGCTAAGCTGCTAGAGGGTGACAGGTATTCCATGGGTAAAAAAAATGATATTAACAAAACAAACTTTTGAATGCTATTAATGAGTCAACTGAAGGAGAAAGGAGCACTATTTATACTTGCCTCTTGTTTCCCTGGAGTGAAATGAACACAAAGTGCTGCAAACTGAGTCATCTATGTTTGCTACTGCTGCTGACAGTACAAGCCCGAAGACATGTGAACTAACCCAAAGAACAGAGAAAAAGTTTCTGAGAACTATGAGTCCCAGAATTTTTTCTTTTAAGCTGAACTTTTTTTTTTTCTAACAAGAATGCTGAAGCAAAAAACCAATCCACTCAGACTTTACCAGCTTCAGCTAGCTAGAAAATGAAAGGACACAGCTTCCTTTCACTTAACCTTCCCAAATCCCCTGAACTTTGGAGTTCCATTTATTGCTCCTGTATAGGAGGCAGGAAGCCCTCTATCTGGCTTCCTGCAGGGTATACCTCTATTATCATTCTTGAGCAAATAGATTGAAAGTTGTTTTGATGGGACCCCAGGGACACCAAAATCTCACTGGGTTGTGCACACACACTTGCAGGCCCAGAGCTATGCTGGGAAAATAATTTAGGAATATTGGCATTGGAATCAACCTCCATGAGTTGCCAGAAGTATGCTGATAGAACACAATCAAAACAAAAAAAAAAGTCAAATATTTCATCCTATGCTTTTGAAAACACAAAGAAAAAAACAGCCTGAAATCACTGACAATATGAATAAATTAAAAGAGAGCAAGATATTGGTCGATAAACAAGGTTTAAAGTCATGTATGGGGTGAAATTGGTGACCTCTTGAGAAAAGGTTTTTTCACAAAACCATAAAGACTACTTTCTGGAGCCTTGCTAGGGGTCTTTTGTTGGCTTTTTTTTCTGAAATACAAAACCACACATGGTAGGGGGCATGTAGTCACTAAACAGAGTTTAGTGATTGCACAACAGTGCCATCATATGTTCAAAGTTCATGCATTTCCAAATATCATTTGAGAATCAAAATGAGACAGAGTAACAGAAAATAAAATAAAATGCTATGTTTTAAGTACATGAATGGTGTGGTAAAAAGACATTCTGTGCAAACAGAAGTTACACATTTGCTGATGGAAAGAGTTCTGCTGGGTCAGTAGTAAAACTCAATTTCTATTTAGCTCAAAAAGTGCATTGGAGACTCAGAATTGAAATCTGTGTGCACATAAACCTGATGAGCACAGTCATTGGAGAGAAATCTCCTATGCAAGCAGCCTAGAAATAACAGAGACCAACCAACCAAGAAAGAAACAATCCCTCCACACATGGCTTCTATCCTTCTCTTTGTGTTTTTATGTCATTATTAGAGCTGAGAAATTTGAAAGGTGTTCTGATTCCAAACATTCCTGAAGCGAACAACCGCACATTGGGCTCTGTTGTTGCTTTCCCTAAAGAGAATCATTTACTGCCAAGCCTGTGGCCACCCGAGTGAAGGTGAAGCACCCCAAATGCAATGGAGATTTCTCAATTCTACCAACTCCGGAAAAACTTCACAATCTCAGATCTGGTAAGGAAAAGAGGATTCTGTTTAGATGAATTTGAGCATGAATAATCAAAACAGCAGATAAATCCTAAGCTTTTATTTGGTTGGCTTTAGACTCTTCCTGACATTTTCAACTTTAGATCTTGTATAAAGTTTTTATAATTGGTAAAGCTTGTTGTTTCATAAAAGCTGCCAGGGAAAATTGAAGATTTTCTCAGTAGGATATTAGGTAGCTGGAATTTTTGGCACCTGAAAAAGCAAGGAAAGCAGCTTGCAATTGAGACACAAGCATACTAGTTGGATTCTTCTGCTCAAACCTTTGGAATAGAAATTGTAAGCAAGAGTAACATTTCTCTTGTCATTATGAATTCCAGAACAACTACCCAATAGAGCAAAGGACACCACTCACACATTTAATGTTTCAGGGTTGAGGTGGGTTGGGTTTTTTTTTCCAAATTCCAGAAGTCATTACTGGTCCAGTTATAGTCATTCAGATTTTTGATTTCACTTCTTGATATTTTCAAAATTATAATTCTTGATCCATTGTTCTGGATCAGAGGCATTTAAAACTAAGGGCCTCCACTGCACATATTATGGAATACTTAAATCTTTAGGTTTGTTTCAAACCTAACATATCCAACCAAAATCTGTTGAGTACTCCGTTCCCCACATTAAGTTATTCTTAAACTGAAAATATTTAAGAACTGGAAACTGGAAACTTATTTACAAAGAAAGACAAATACATATTGTGTTCTGCAGTATATATAGTCTAGTAGTGTTTATAACTTTTACTTAAGAGTTGCATTGTTGTTGTTGTTGTTGTTGTTGTTGTTGTTGTTGTTTTCTGAGCACCCAGGGCCAATATATATTTTGTACAGGATTGCAAAGATAAACTAGTAAATCTTCATCTTGACAGTAGTTCCATATTATGTGGTGGACTTACTTTGACTTATGTTAGATAAAAAAGTAACAAGCAACAAAACTCATCTGTGTATAAATTCAAATAAATGAATAAATTTAAACACTACTTCATGCAATTTGCTCAGCTGAAGATAAATGATCAGAAAGTTTATCCAACAACATTTTTGACACGTACTTTGCTATGATGACATTAGAGTAGCATTGTTAATGAAAACTTGTAACTAGTACAGTAATGAAGGGATCAAAAAATTGAAAGACCAATATTAAACTTCAAAAGAAAGTGAGATAAAACATAGGTTGATGTAAGTGTTCCAAATTGTAAAGATTATCCAAAATTACTGCTCTGCCCATAATTTCATTGGGTAAGATATCTTGTCCACCAGCATCTAATTTGCTGCAATCAGAATCCTGCCTAACAGTTCAAACGTAAGGTCAGGGAAACAAAAAGGAAATAAATAAGCATTTGTACAAATTTCTCAGCAGAATTTCATGTTTTCTGTTGGGTTAAAAAAAAAAGGAGTGGTGATGGTGAGGAAATAATAATTCTAGTTCTAGAGTAAGCTGTTGTTTTTCTTCAATTATTCTCTTCAAAATACTTATGCTTCCTGGTGCTAAGAAGACAGGACTTTTACATATGCACATACAGTTTCTTAGTTTTGTGTTTGCTAGACAGATTAAGTGTTTCCAGAAGAGTAAGGAATCCACAGGAGAACAAGAAACGCTGCTCTTATAGTACGGATCACCAGTAGCTGGCTTTGGCTACTCAAGTCAATTGCTACTCTCATTTGTCCCACTATCCAAAGAGGAATAGTTTTTATTATGGAATAATGGAATGCAAAATTTTAATATTAGGGAGAAGAATGCTTTAAATTGTTAAACTTCGTGAACTTTATAAAAATTTTTCTTTCTCTCCACCATATACTGAACCAACCAAGTTGCACAAGGTTACTTTAATAAGAAAACCTGATTTACATGAAAAGGCTAGATATATAAGTCAATACACTGCTATGATATTTTGATTTTCATTTACTGTTTAAACTGGTTTTTAGGATCAATCTATATGGCAGCAATTTAATAGGTTATCCGTCATCTCAAAGCCACAGTTCCAAAACTGTATCAAGCCTGCATTATAATTTCACGCAGTGTGAAACAGATAGATTTGTATGATTCATGGTATCAATAATTATTACTCTCAAGAATGTAAAATATAAGCTTTTACTTCAGCAAATAAGAAAAGGTTTTTAGGAGTAAAAGATCATGGCAAACTGAACTTGTGTTGCTGGAAAAGAGCTTTGAGTAAAACACCTTCAATTAGCAGAGGCCAGAAACAGACTTTGAACAAAAGATATCTAAGCAATCGAAGTAGATTACAAAAGTAGCAAAAGACCAACATTCATGTCATTTCAGAAATTAGCCTGCAATTGTCTATTTCCAGAACTTTTTTCACAGATAAGACAAATGCCTTCATCCTATCCCCAGCTCATGTGATCCAGCATGTGCTCATTTCATGAGCACTGTGCCTATCAAAGGCCTGGGTCCTCACCTATACTACAAAACTTATTATGATAAGCTAAGATTCAGTCTAATTTTGATAGAGGAAAACCACAGAAAGATATTTTCCTTTCAAATACTTTTAATTTTTCATCATGATTTTGGCTTTGTCCGTTGAAGTTTTACGTACTTTCACAAAGACTCGAATTACAGCCCTATAAGTGTGAATTCACGCTCAGTTATGTAAGCTTTTTTTCAGCAATGCTGTTAGATAACTTTTGAAGCAGTGAAATTTGATCTAAAGGCTTTGCTGGTGTGGAAAGGTTTTGCTAATACATCCTGTGGGAACAGCTGACTACTGCCTGGGCTGTGGGAATGACTGTGATTTTTGGATGGCACTCTTCAGAATGACTCCATCCGGAACATTCTGGTGTCTCAAGCTATTAAACTGATCCAGAAAAACAATTCAGAAATGTATAAATTTTTTTTTACCTCTTCTCATGTAGCAGATGACCTATGTCCCCCAGGTTTTCCAGAAGTTTTGGTGTGATTGTTTGCTGGTTTGTTTTTGGGTTTTTTTCCCAGGGGTGTAGGGGTGTGGGTTTATATGGTTTGGGATTTTTTTTTTTTTAAGTTAAGATTTCTAACATTTGAAAAACTAGATGTTAATAGCTAAGGGACTATACGCACACAATTCATGCATGTAAATTCTTGGGAATATAATTATGCTGGCGGAAAGATTTAATCAAAAATAAAAATAAAAGTCCTCTAGAGAATCACAGACATTTCTGGAAAAAAAATGGGGTAAAAATATCAGTATATGTATTGAAGAGTTGTTCTGAATGTTGGGGTGCATAAGGCAGGATTTTTACAGGGAGTAAAGCACCTGGCAGTGACTGGGAAAAAGGTTCAGGGGAAAGACTAACACAGATTAACTCTAAAAAAGACAGAAAATGAAGAAGTTATTAACCACTGAAAAGAGTTTCATTACTTCTTTTTCCTTGTGTTACTTAGAAACTTACTGAATTTATTATGCCACTGGCAAGGTTAAAGACTATACTTTTTTTTTTCCTACACTTGTTAATGATTCCAGTGTTACCAAATTTTCTCTTCAGTATCACCAACAGTGGTAACCACTATAAATTCCTAATAACATTCTTTATGTTTAACCAGAATCATGTATTTTATATATTTTAGAAGTAAAGAGGCCACTCGGTACTTTTCTATCATGATTGGAAAGTGAATTTAGAAGACTAGGACATCAGAATAAAATATTGAAAGAGCATTTTCAAACACAGTTCTATAAAAGGTTTTGAAATAGACAATTTTTCTAAGGCCTTCAGAAAAATTAATTGCCATACATAGTTCTGCAAATGTATGCACTTATTCCCAAAATGACTGTTATTAAAATAGGATGTAAAGTAACATAATTTAATAGAGCCATAGAAATAAAAGACATGAATTTCAATAATTATCACATAACACCATTAAACTCAACCATCTTTATACAGAATAGGGTTTTATCTTTGTTCCGACACATGTGACCTTATGGTAATCTAGAGTACATTCATTTAAATAAAAGCACACGATTTATCCAGAAAAAGATTCTTTAACATCATTATTGCTTGGTCTTATGAGGTTTTATGTTTATAGAAGATTGAATGTATTAGACAGAAAGACATTAGATATAGAATATTGACAATTTTCCTTAGCAAACTAGTTTATATACATAATTTCAATAAATGTACAAAATAACATATAATTAGCAGGAAATCAACTCAAGATTTACTTTTTAATTTAAATATCCACAACTGACATATGAAAAACAAACTTGGTTGCAGACTAAGAACCTGATCCTGGCTACACAATTGTACCCTGTTTTGAAGACAGGCTTCAAGAGAAACAAGAAATAATCTTATAATTTATGCTGCAGTAGGTGAGGAAATACCTTTTCACGGGACACCAAAATTATTGTATTGCCATGCAAAGAAAGCTGCCCTCAATACACAGAGAAATGGGCTGACAGGAACCTCATGAAGGTCAACGAAGTGCAAAGTCCTGCTCCTGGGGAGGAACAGCTCCAAGAACCACCATGTGCTCAGGGCAATCCAGCTGGAAAGAATCTTGGCAGAGCGGGGCCTGGGGCTTCTGGTGTGCACCAAGCGGAGCTCCAGGCAGCAACCTGCCCTGGCACCAGAGACGGTGAGTGATGTCCCGAGCTGCATGAGACACAGACCTGCCAGAGAAAGAGATCCTGGCCCTCTGCTCACCACTGACGGGGGCCTCACCTGGAGTTCTGTGTTCAGTTCTGGGCTTTGCAATATGAGAGAGACATGGAGGTACCAGTGGGAGTCTCACAAAGGGCTACAGAGATGATTAATGATCTGGAGGATCTGTCCTGTGAGAAAATGCTGAGGGAACTGAGCCTCTTTAGAGGAGAAGGCTCTCATCAATGTGTGCAAATACTCAGGGTATGTGATGATCTACAGAAGCCTGAGACAGGCTCTGTTGAGTGCTACTTTCAGTCAGTTTAGGAAAATTTAAATTCTGTTCTTACAATTCTAGAAGAAAAGAAAAAAAGGGGCGGAAAGGGAATTCTTTCTGTCACTATGGAACTGCCCCAAACACAATATCAACAATAGAACTTTTTTTTTTTTTTCCAAATAATAATGGGGAATGTGCTTGAATATTCCATAATTTAATCCATTACTCAGACTAGCCAATTTACAAAGAGATCTAGCCTCTGTTTTGAGGTGACTTCTAAGTCTGGGATGTTTTGTGGCTTTTATATGGACCTAATTATCTGTTGTGTAATTAGTAGATTTGCAGCTGAGGAACTTGAAACTACAACAAGAAAGAGCCTTTTCAGAGAGATCAAGGAGAAGTCTTGACACTGCATTTCCACTAAAGGTTTTACTTGGGAGGTCAGAAACTGAGACAGTCTAGAACTGTGGGAGTTCAGAAGATTCTTAGGGTAGGCCCACAAACATGAAAATAATTAGCTGTTTCAAGGGGATTGTTTTTTGGGGGAGAGAATGGGTTTGTGTAATTCCCTTTTTACTAGTTCCACTGAAGCAATTTTTAGAAGCTCGACATATATTCATTTACCAAAGGAAGCCAGAAGAAAAAAGAACAAATATCACCAGAAAGAAATACTGTAAGATCAAAGAATAAAATACGCAGGGAGAAATCCTGAAGTTGTTATTCATCCTTCTCTTCAGGGAAGTCAAAAAACCACATGTTGAGCAAAATTTGCAGATGACAATTTTTTTTCTTTAAATAATGAGTGCAATTTTGTGAAAACATTACTGTCTCAAACTACCCTTCTGATTCCTCTGAAAGGAAGGATTTCCAGAAGCACTTAACATAATTTCTCTTTTCTTCAGCTGAAATCAATAAAAGAGCAGACGCAGATCAATAGTAAAGAACTCTGAAAAATTCCTCGCCATAACTTCAATAGATTCTATTTCACACACTGTAGTCAGAAATACCAACCAACACTGGATGAGAAAATGTCCAAGATCCCACAGTGAAATTAGTATGCAATTTCTTTTTGTAACTAGAAGAGCACCAAAAAGATGCTGCAGAGTTTTCATTTTTTGTTTGGTTTAGATTTTAACAGAAGAGAACAAAACACAACGACTATAGCTCTCAGTAAGACAATTGCATGAATTTACAAGATTAATCAGAATAATTATTTTTAGTTGCACAATATACTGATTGTGAATCAATTGTGGAAAATTTTTGTTTTGTTATTTTAAAGGCTGCAGATATAAAACCTGGTTTTACCACTCCATAAAAAGAAACCTGTGGCAAGATCACTAGGGAAAGAAACTGGGATAGAAATTACATTCCCACAAATGCCTACACAAATATTTCTGCTGGGAACAAGGATGAAACAGGGTGGAGACCAGTCTGCTTTTCTAGAGTTATGTATCTGTGCCCCACGAAGTTTCTAAAGAACGTACAGAGTATTGACAAAAATAATGAATTTTCCAGGCAAAAAAATAGAACTTCAGAGATCCCAAATTAATCATTAATTTGGATTTAATTTAGGTAACTATTTCAGTGGTGGCAAAAATTAAATACAAGTATAATGCTATTACCATCACAATTTTCTGAGTGAGTGCAAATTTTGAGTAAAAATATTTTCTTGCATGGTTTGCATCAAAGCAATATTTTTTGTTTAAAATAGGAAATAAAATAAAAGTTAAAATTTTAACTTATAATCAAAAAATAGATCGTTTTGGGTCAATGGCAGAATTTCAAGTGGCATTTCTTAAATAAAACTAATTTTTTTTTTATGTTTATCTCTGAAAAAATATCCAAACTCTCTAACACCAGTTTTTTAAAAATTTCTCAGGTTTACCAGTCAGAGTGCAGCTGGACCAGCACAGGATATGTTCTGGAGAAACTAATCCATGCCAGGGTCCCCTAGCACCATTAAAACAGCCTTGCCTTGCAGTTTCAGGGATAAATGGTATTTTCTTATATAGGGAGTTCTTTCCTAGCTTTAATTTGCATTTAAACCTGAGTCTAGCCTGCAACATTGGCTCAGCCTTCAAATTACATATGCATATGGTCCATCCTCACCAAACTAGGTTGTCTGTTTCTCCCTTCTGCACAAATAGGGCAGGAAAATCTCAAAAGAAGCTTTGCAAGAGAGAAAGAAAGGCAATAAAATGCATCAGCTTACAGACAACAAAACAATGATCTGCTGGCTAAGGGGAAGTCTCCCTCAGTCCCTTGGGACTGTCAGCAGCATCTACAGCCACAGGCACATACACCACCAAAGATAACCTTGCCACTCTCCCAGCCACCAGGAATTTCTGAACCAGAGTGTCACCCATCCTCCTTTCTGCAGCCATCATGGCCAGAGTCTAAACTCCCAACTCTTGGTACTCCTGGCACTCATTCTTCTGAGGGGTTCCTTGAAAAAGCCTTGTGTCATCATGCTACAGAAAGGTAATGATCTTCAGATCTGTCATCCTCATACAGAAAGTCTTAAACTGGTGGGAGTAAAAGGGAAATTTTTTTTCCTATTTTCCCTCAAAGGGTCTGAAACTTCCTGGCATATTGAAAAGGCAAGAGAATTTATAACTTCATGGTATGTTGAAAGCTCAAACTAAATATTTTCACAACCAATTTGTGAATTCCTATCCCCTTCAAAATCAGTTACAGAAATTGACCCAGAAATAACTGAAACAAGAAAAAAATAGGCCTCTTCTTTATAATAGAAAAATAGCTTTTCACAGCCACAAATATTATAGAGCCATTCTTTTGATCATCTTCATTATCAGGAAACTCATTTCTATACACTGTGTTTGGCTGCACAAAAAAATTATACCACAAAAATTATTTCTTCCATTAATGTAGACTGTGATCCACATTAATTTCTTCCACAGTGTTAAGGCTTGGAAATGGCAGCTTAACATTGCGCCAGTTTTATTATCACCTATTTGCAATCCAGGACCAGAATTCTAGGTGTCAAAAAAGAGAAGTACTAAACAGGAAAGAACTAGTCAAATTGTTTTTTCTCTCCAAAATGAAAATACTGGAATCACATGGCTGTTTGCACTTGGGACAGCAGGGAAGCTCCAGAGAAGTGTTGTTTCTTGCATCAACACACAGTAGATACATTTAAGGCTGAAATTGCTGGCTGCCTGAACAAATTTAAAATCAGGACTAGCACAATCAGAGTTTCTATTCTTTCCCTTGTTAGTCACCTGATAAAGCAATTAGGTGATTTGAGAAGTCATATGGTCAAAAATGCATTTTTAAAATAGATACTTTTAAACAAATTATTTCTCTGAACTTGGTTGTCATCATCATCATCTCACAGGAATACTGGCCCAGGTGTAAGGGAAGATGCAGCATGAGTGCTGAAGTTGTGTTTTGGATTAGATTAAGATGCTTCACAGCTATATCCTGAATCCACAGCTTTACATGGACTTTAAGCAAGCAACCCGTTGTGAAGAGCAGCCTCACTTTAGTCCTGGCTGCTAAACCCAGCTCTGCACTATCCATTCCCTTATGGCAAGGCGTGAGTTCGCATCACTGTTTGGCAACCTTGAGCCACAGTTAGAAATACCATAGGTCAGCTCTTTAGCTCCACATCATTTGCACACAGATGTTCATGCTGACAGGAAGGGAGGGAAGTGGGCTGAGGGTGAGACTGCCTCTTCCAGAACATGACAGCATGTTTGGAGAAACTGTGAGCTGTCACTGAGCAGGGTGGTCTCTTCCCCAGCCCCAGCTGCTGTTTCATTTCCGTGCAGGAGATGTAACTAATCCACAGCTGCAGGATGAGTCACTTTAGCAACCTAATCTAATGGAAAACTAATTTTTGTTTGCTTTGGGTTTATTCTTTTAGTGGTGGGCTAAATTTCTGTCATTGGATCTGGCTCAAGGGAAATACTGGACATACGCAGCCAGAAGCAGGAGCAGAGAAGGGAAGGAGTTTCTTTTAACACAGCTCACATCTACACCACATTAGGGATAATTGGGCTATCTGATACTGAAAGGCAGAAAGTATCTGTTGACTATTCCATGCTGTCCAGTCGATTTCAGAAAAACTGAACTCAATGGTAGTTTGCTAATGAACTTGTAAATATGGAATTCAGTTTTTACTGAGCATTGGTATAATATCCAATAATTTCCATTTTCCCTTTTTTTGGAATGTAACAGTCTTCTTATATCAAAGATTTATATTACATATTTTTCAGAAACAGAGAGGTTTATATCATTATCACCTCTCGCCCATTGTCAGCTGTTTACTCCCACACTTCTCTCCTGCCAGTCATGTAGAAACACAATTGTTTAACCCTTCTCTAGGGCAGATATGTGAAATTATCTAGGTTAAGGAAAAAAAACACTGCTTTAAAATGCCTCAAAACTAAATAAATACTTGTTTCCTTCTAGACAGATAATTTGTATATTCATTTGAATAAGCAATTCAAAATGTACTTTTGTCAGCAGAAGTGTGGGGATAGAAACCTCCAGCAGAGTTACAGAAATATTGAGGGGAAGAAGGCAAAGGACATCTTTGATGCCATTTGTTTTTGGTTCCAACAGAATAATTCATATGTCCCGAATATGACTTTTATTACTAAAGCTGTAAAAACACAAACTACCTTTCTAACCACTTATGAAGTGACTAAGGGGTTATACCAATTATTTTTGAGACAAAGTTGAGAAGTACAACTTCTGACATGAGGTAACCCTGTCTCTAACCCACAGGACTCTGACAGCTATGTTGAAATTATAAGAAAGCAAAAAGTACTATTTGCCTTGTACTTTGCTCTCCTCATCAACTAAGTCAAATCTGCAAATATTAAATCAGTCGATATTACAAATTCCAAGTTTCATTCACAATGCCACTAACACAATTTCCCCCATGACTCCCACCTCCTTACAAAATCACACACACACACGAAGCTCAGCACAGACACAGACTGGTAAACAACAGTGGCAGCAGCACTGCCTGACATTTCTGAAGGACAGACTAATTATCGTCTTGGAATAAACAATACATCATGACTATCAGCATGAAAACAAGAACAATTTAGTTATTTAAATGGAAAATATTTTGAAAGTAAAAATAGCTACTTAAAGTGATAGAACTGTCAGTTAAATCAAGTATTTGGCTCATACTGTGTGTAATAAAGTAGAATGTCTTAGGACTCCATAGACTAGAAAAAAATGAGCCAACCACAATGGGGAAAGTAAACAGCCAAATTAAGGTAGAGGCTCACTCTGTTTCTAGTACAAGAACAATATAATCAAAATGTTTAATTTAATTTGAGTCAGTAGAATGGCTGTTATAAGAAGTAGACAATGTCCTAATAATAGTGGTTAATGGATAAGTTCTTCAACACAGAGAAACTCAATAATGTTGTCTTTAAAAAAAAATCAGTATTAAACACTCAATTTCTCAGGTAGCGTAAGTGCTTTTTCTAAAAGTAGTAATCACTTAGAATAGTAAAATATGCACTTCTAGTGCAAACTAAGTGTCAGCTTTTCCTTTTGTGTGTTTTTATATTGGTGACACTAAGAGAGTGTGTCCTGTACTGATAGGTGTGAACCCAAGATACATCTTTCTCAATAATTTGCAGCCTAAAGACATAACAGGAGCCAGAGGAGGAACTGCTGAAAAAGGAAAGCATTGTGGCCAATTGCTGAAGATTACAGATCAGGTTCCACATCTTACTAACATGCTTTTCTTATGTTTGGAATTTCCCCTTAGATCCATTTAAAAGTCTTTTTCTCCCTTCAAAATCAATGGCAAAAGTTAATTTTGGTCCTAATACTTACAGTTACTCAAATATTTTTATTAAGATGTCTATATGGCCCTTTTCCTAAAAAGATTCATACTCCGCTTTTAAACATCTCTGATCTTCTTAAGGTAAGTATTTGTATCATAAATGTACATCTACACATTGACCAGATGATTTTGGTGCACTAAAACATAAAAGGCAGCTTTAGAAATGAGTCTCCTGCACCTAAGAAAACACAGCTGTACATAGTTTAGGCCACTAAAGGGCTTCTGTTTTAAACTTCTATTTCTTTAACTCTTTAAATTCTTTTTAAAAACTTCAATTTAAAGTGTATAAGTAACTCTAACACTGTATAAAAAAAAGAAAGGAAAATATCATTAGTGAGAGAAAGAGATGTATATTTAGAAAGGGTTGTCTGCCTTTTGGTAAGAATTCTAATTTCTTCAGCTAGCCAGCAATTTAAAATACAAGAAAAGGTTGTCCCTCCAGTGGGTACAACAGTGGAACAAAACTGTCCAACTTTTGCCCAGAGGTACTTTCACCTTTTGCTATTCCAGAAGAAGCTCACAGGTAAGCTTTGTTCATTAGAATGTCGTGCAGCTCATGTTTGGGCTTAAAAATTCAGTTCAATAATTTGAATTTAAAGTATTAATGGTTTCTGCGTTAACTATATTGTTTTGCAAATTAAATAAATTACATTATAAAAAAAGTTTTTACTATTGATTCTTATTCAAAGCTTGCCTCATTGGTATTCTCCTCCAGCCACTGCAACAAAATGATACATCTGTATTAATTTTTAAATTACTACAATTATTTTCATTGTGGGTTGGTTTTTTTGTTGTTGTTTCTTTGTTGGGTTTTTTAGTGTTGGGTTTTTTTGTTGTTGGTGGTTTTGGTGGTTTTGTTTTTGTTTCTTTCCTGTTGACACTCTGTGGCAAAAGATTTGTCTCTAAGCTGTATTTGGATCACATGGCTTGCTTCACAGTGGACCTCACAGATCCTCGGCTATTCAGGGCTCCATCATCCCTTCAGGCATCCTGCATAAAAAGACACCAATCATTTTTCACACCACAAAAACCCACCAGTCAGTCAGCCTGAAAGAAGTTCTTTGTGAGGGACAGTATATCAATTTTATGTTTTTAGACACTAAAATACTTCTTTGGTGAAGTCTGTGCTTAGCTCGCTTATGGCAACTTTTTTATTCCTTCTATGTGGTCCTTCAAGGTGAGGCTTGGAGAGCTTTTAAAAAATTTTGCTCACACCTTGTGTGCTGGGAAGAAATTTTCAGAGCTTCTTAAACTTATAATTTAGGTGAATTTCACAGCCTAAGGGTTCATTACAGCAAAGCCAGCTAGTAAAAGTGACTAGTTCTGAATTGTTCGTAAGATTGATGAAGACATGGGCTTACTGGACACTGAGGACCTGGTGATATATGAACTACAGGTAGCAGTAACTGTAAAATCCAGGTCTGCATTTAAGTTTCACTTACAATGTGAGTACACACATCCAATTCAGCCTATCACTGCAAGAAGAAAAAAGTTGCAATTTAAATGCCAAAGCTGATCAATTTTCAGATTTAGGCGCTGCTCATCGAGGTATGCCGATCTGAATCTACATCGCCCTGGGTCCTGAGCTGAAAAAACCCAGTGCAATATGTCCCCAAGCCATCATGTTGACATCCTGGTTGCACTGTATAATTGATGACAGAGCGTCTAGGAAACAAAGTCAACCTCAGCACCCACTTACACGTTTTACATAAATTGACTTTGAACTGAGTCCCTTCCTTGTAGTTATAATTTTCATCATTCTGCATATCAGTGGCTACTCAATAAACCCCACCCACAAGGAGATCTCAAGCATATCAGATTCTTCAGGCAACAGACGTTTGATTCCCCAGGTATTTGTTGTTTTACCATTTCCATAAAAATGTTGAGAATAACTCCCTGGAAATCAAAGTGAACACCCCTCAATTTCATGTTTTAGCACTGCCAGTTAATGCTCATCATTAGTCAAAGCCTAAGGGTCTCATCCAGGATCTATTTGCAATGTGCTATCAAGCACAGGGTCTGTTACTTAAAGAGTTGATTGCACAACATTTGCCAGAACTGTGAAGAGAGTGAATGTACATAGAAACCTTGTTCTGGGAGTGCAGTGAGTTTTCTTCATAATAGCTAGCACAGTGCTTTGTTTTGGGTTTGCAAACAAAACAGTGTTGATGATGCAGGGAAGTTTTGGTTACTGCTGAGCAGTGCTTTCACCAGGCCAGGGGAGGCTGGGGGTTCACAAGGGTGGGCAAGGGACACAGCCCTGACAGCTGACCCCAACTGAGCAGAGGGATGTTTCACACCATATAACACCGTATTTCATAATAAAGCTACAAGAAAGAAAGGGGAACATAAGGAATTCTGGTGTTTGTCTTCACAATTTAAAGCTACACATTATGAAGACCTTTTTTCCTGGAAATGACTATGAACCATCTTGCCAATGGGAAGTAGTGAATGAATTCCTTATTTTACTTTGCTTATGCACACAAGTTTCTTTCCCTATTAAACTGTGTTTTTTCAGGCTGCAAATCTTCACACTGAGTGAGCAACTGGGGGAGGCCTGTCTCCTTACTCAGGGTAACCCACAAAGAGGGTATTTTCTGTTGTCATTGAAATCTATTATGTGACGTAATGGCTTGTGAATCCAATTCTGTTCACATATTACCAGCACATTTTACCATTCCCCCATATATGAAATACGTACTTCTGAAATGTTTCCTTTTTATTGAAAACAAACATTCGTTTTATCTTTTAAGTCACTACATAACATTTAAAATACAGAAAAATATGTACTTTGATGTAAAAAGGTAAAAAAATTGAGCATTACTTTATGAGCTAAATAAACACCGTCACTTATAGTTTTACAGTATTAATAATATGTGCTTCATTAAGTCCTAAATTTAACAAAGGGAAATTAAAACCCTGTACTTCATCACTTGCCCATAGTAAGCAGCAAATTAGAGCAAGAGACAGAAGGAAGTTGTTAAAAAATGGAGACACCTGATTGAATTTTAAAAAAGTAAAGAACATAGTCTAAAATTATCAAATGGAATTTTACAGGCAAGCTCCTTTCTGTAAGAGTTTACAGTAGATTTAAATGATAAATTTCTGGCTTGCAGAATGCCAAACAAGCAAGACACTGTAACGCCAAAAGGATGGATTTTAATTCCACCCCTAAAAGTGAACATGATGCAAGTTGATCTATTGGTTTTCTCCTTACTGTTTCTTACAGGCTTCTAAGACAATAGGCCACTGAAAAGGAGATTTAAAATTTCTCTTTGGTAAATTTAACCTCCACAGATTTTCATAAGGTTTCACTCCCTTCTGCTTTTTTCTAATTGCTTTGTATAACTGTCACTTCTGTATCCTGTACAACCTGAAGATGAATATAAAAAAAGGCACTGACTAGACAGAAATAAAGAATTTTAATTAGGTAATTATATACTCTGCCTGGATCTTCTATTATACTGCCTCTCCCTCATTTTTATTTTGGCCATGACCATTACCTTGCCAGGTTTTACAAACCACAGACCAAACTCCTCCCTTAGAGAGACAGTCTGTTTTCTCTCACTTGGGAAATAAATCTGTTCCCACACTATTTATTTCTTATATTACTGCTCTTCATCTTCTTTACAAGGGGAAAAAAAAGAAGATTAATTAAGCCCAGTGGTGCCAATACAATTTGTGTTTCACTTGAAATAGATACACCAGAGGAAGCTATTTACACTTACATGAAAAATGAAATAACTACACAGGAGAAAAAGGTTGCAGGATGATGAACAGAAGTTATAGATGCCTCAAGAAGAGGCAACAGTATTTTTAAGATATCAGTTAAATAAAATGCTGACACAAAGTCATTGATGGTAGGGAAATTATCATCTATTGACACTATAGCCATGTCAGGATTTAATTTAGCCTTCAATATACTGCCTACGTCAGAGTTTTTTAATTCTTAATAATAAAATATATGCCAATAGTTCTGATATAAGTATAGCTCCCATCTCAATGTTTATTTTGATTCTAAAATATTTCTTCCTTGTATCTAGTTTGAATTTACCCTTCATTAATTTAAAACCATTACCCCTTGTCTTATAGCAATAGGACCTATAAACAGTTTGTCTCCATCTTTCTTATAGCCCCCTTTAAGTACTCAAAGACCACCCAGACCCTTCTCTTCTCCAGGCTGAACAACTTCAAATCTCAGCCTTTCCTCACAGGAGAGGTGCTCCAACCTTCTGGTCATCTTTTTGCCCCTCCTCTGGTCATGCTACAACAGATCCATATCTTTCCCATGCTGAAGACCCCAGAGGTGGATGTGGTATTCC
>WEKY01036185.1:0-13968 GCA_013390045.1 Picathartes gymnocephalus
TCCCTTCCAACCAAGTCTTTCTAGGATTCTATGATTCTTGCTTCTAGTTTTCCCCAGACATCTCTTGCCTGCTTTTCTTTGTCCTGTGACCCAGGGAGACCTGTACCAGGAACTCCTTATCAGCTGGGCTTACATGTTCATTTTCCAGCCAAGCTACCAGCACTGATTTGGGACTGTAGGAGTATTTGTTTTCAAGTTAGAGCATAAAGGCTTCTCTATAACACCAAAAAATAGAAAAAAGACACCAAAATTTCCTCTATGTGTCAGGTTTTTTGGCAACAGAGAAACTCCATGAGGACTACTGTTTGTCTTTACACAGAGATAAATAATCAGATTGCTTTGGCAACAGCCAAGCTTTTATTCAGACATGGGCTTCACATGTCTTCATGAATTAAGAAATCAGTTGGAATGCTTGCCACTGGCATTTAATGACTTCCTGGTTTTGTCTGAAATGCTTTCTATAGATAAAAGGCTTAGTTTCTCCCTTTGCAGAAGGGCAGAGCACCATCTCTCTCCTGCAGTTACTAGATCAGGAGCAAATTCAATTTTTCTTGAGGGATTCAAATGGATAGAGATAAATTGCAACAGGATTAAGCTTTTGCTTTTATTTTTGGAATGTGTTTTGCACATTCCTCTTTGCAAGGTGTTCTTTAAAACCATTACAAGTACATTCTAAAAAAGAACTATTCAAACACCTTTGGTTTGCAGATGTCAATTGAGAAGCACTCCTCGTCTCCATTTGCATTAGCACTTGAGTTCTCCTTCAGAGATGTCAGCTGTGCAATACTTGGTGGCAGCTGAATCAGCTTGCTGAAAACCAGTAAACTCATTTTGCAGGACTGTGAGCATCAGGCGGGGAATTACACTGAGTGTTGGAGTTTGGCAAGCACCCATAAAATAAGCAGGTCAGTTCTGGTGGCTTGCTACTGCCCAGTTTCATTTTCTATTCAGTTATTTTTATTTTGTTTTTGATCGTCCCCTGGCTTTTCTGTCTGTTTGCTGTTTCAGACTTCCAAAGCTTTAGATGTTACAGAGATACAAAAGTGCTTGGAGACTGTGTGGTTTTGGAAATGTCCACACCATGTGGCTCTGTGGAAAGGCCACCTGGTGGTGTCCAGGTGGGAAGACACGCAACAGATAGGATCTTCCAGAAGGAGAGCCAGGAGTCCGAGTGTCAGCATACCCTGCTTCCAGCACGTGGTAGCAAGCACTCGGGGCAGTAAGCACAAGGTGCTGCAGAGAGTGAGCTCACAGACGTTCCCACAGCTGCCAATTGTGAGTCGAGCTGAGGGAAACCTGCTCTTCATCACCTCTGGTCTGGACATGCAGAGTAAGCAGGAAAAGAAGATGGAAGGTGTTGACCAACCCTGAGATAAGGGAAGGTATGATGACTGTAGATGCAGCCCTACTGACCACAGGCGTTTTGTGTCTGAGTATCTCCATGCTCAGAGACGGTGGTCATGCAGCTAGTGGTGCCAGTGGAATTGTTGGCTAATGGTTGTTGTCAGCTCCCTGTGAAACACCGTGATAGGTCAGATGTTTCTTCACCTGACCCTTTGTGTAACAGGTGTAGGTGCCAAAGTGTGTCTGGTTTAAAAGAAAGGCTTTGATTGAAAGGTTTCACCAAGATATTTGTGTGTTTTTTCAATGATAAATTGTCAGGAGCAATGTGGTGATGTGAGTACTGGAAGACAATAGGTTTAGCAGAGGCCAGCCTGTAGGAAAGGAGTCTAGGTGCCAGCAGAAGTATCACTGGTAGTCAAGATGGTGTCCCTTAGAAAGAGTTTTTTACTTTATTTTTTTCTGGAATGAAAGAAGGTGATGGATGAACAGACACACATGAAACACTAAATATTAAGGCCCAAAAAGAGGTGATGCTCACATAAACTGGACTTCACTCTATAGGGTTAAGGCTTGCTGCTCATCCCAGTCCAGCCAGAGCACAGGCAGAGCCCCAAGGCCACTTTCATGTTAAGTCATTAACATGTTTTAAACCAGACAAATGTGCGAAGATGGAAAAAGATGGGTTCCTCAGAGAAGGGATGGTTTGTTGACAAATATAGTCATACCTTAAACACCAGAAAAATCCTGTGCACCTTCAAAGGTGAAGATAGATGTTTGAAGCAGACACATTCTCTATTCTGCTGAGAAGGGGAAGCACATTTTTGAGCAAGACATGATTTCTCTGTTCCTACACAATCCAGCCATTATTTTGTACAAAGTTGGCCAAACTTGCCAGCTGAAATTTCCAGAACAAGATTTAGCAAGAGGTTGGATTGTGTGTGTGCAAGTAGCTGTGGAAAAGGAAGGAAATCAGGGATCTGATGCAATACTAGCAGAACCAGTTTCTTCTAAAATACCTTTACAAACCATGGGTACAGTAGACTGAAAAATCCCCCAAACCTGTCAGTTACAGAATTCATGTGGAGTTAAGATATTTGATAAAGCTGAGGATAGGGTTTTATCTATAACTTGCATATTTAGAGCTGCTCAGCTCTCAGGAGACTAGAACGCAGATCCCTAGGGATGAGACATATATAGTGTTACGAAAGACAAGCTGGTGGCTTCCTTTCATATGTTCTCTAGTTGTGCATTTTCTCTTATGTGCTCACATCCTCTTGCTTCAAATCATCATAGAGAAGTGTATGTAAGATAGTGTTGCATGAATATGAATGTAGATTTATTTACCTTTGTGTTGTTTCTTATTTCCTGTTTTACACTGCGATCCCCTCTTTCTTTCTGGAGATATCTCCTCTTTCTTTCAAACACAGCCCCACCACATAAATGTTTGGCTTGAAACACAAAGGCATCCATAGTGTTAAAGTCTCCCAGAGGCATGTTAGAGAAGGCAGCATTTTACAATCAATCAAAAACTGCAGAAGGAGTGTGCAGTGAATCTCTCACTCTTTCAGAATTCATACAGCTTTCTTAAGTAAAACACCTTCAATAAATGAAGCTGTTCTAATAGCACCTTTTTCAACACGGCCATTCTTACTGGTACCCTGTAGGCAGCTCTCCCCCACCTAAGGTATTCAAGGACTTTCCTTCAGTGTCATCCTCCTCAATTCTTTTGGAGTCTATGGATGGAGAGGAAAGCCTTTCATATATGAAGTTCTTCAGAATTTGCCAAGTTTAGCATACAATTATTTTAAATTTATTAATCTGATCCAAATGTGGTAGTCACATTTTATTTCTTCACACAAAAATTCCACGGGTGGAAGCAAACATTACCCCATGTTAATTATTTTCAGCAGAAACAACTGTGTTTTCATCCACCAAGAACTATTAGGTATATTGTATTATTAGGTATATTGTAGTAATGTTGTGTCAAAATTGGGGAAAATTAAGTCAGACTAATGAATTAAAAGAATTGCTCCTACACTCTCTATGTTTGCAGCATGATAAATGCTCTTCATGATCTTTGACTTCTATAATCATTCATTCATTTTAGATTTCATGCTCTCTTATTTGTGTCAGGGGAAAACAGTACATAGCTGTAAATAAACATTATTGCTTACAGTACTTATCTCTGTTCATGCTATGCACAAGATAATGTTCAGTGTGATAAGGAGGATTATTGATGCAGTTTACAGATAACTAGGACATGAAGAAGTGCAATTGTGTTGTAGCTGATGAGCTTGCTCCTCAGCTAGCACAGCAAGTGGCTTTCCCTGCTGAGGGTGGGATTATATCAGAATGTGGAGAATGCCAGGCCACTTCTGCAGCCCTTTTTGGCTATGGTTTTGTTAATTAAAACAAACCATTCTCCCAGAGCATTGCTTTTAGCCTGCACCAAGTGCAGAAGGACTCCTCTTCCTGTTGGTAGCTGTGATAACAGTGATAGCAGTGATGCTCCTTTCCTCTCTCAGTCACCGTTGTCCCAGAGGAAGGGGGGGTGCAGCTGACTGTCACAAGTGCCACTCTGAGGGCAGTACAGGATTTGGAGAGGACAGAGTAGGAGAGCAACAGCAGCAGATTATAAATGTCCCTGCAGTTCAGTTGGAATGGATCTTTTCTGTCTTTATGGTAGTGCCTTATTCTATTCCTGTAATCTTAAAAAAAACTGCAAACACAGGAGAGATTTTTTTTTTTCTTCTCTCACTCCCTAAAAGAGGCCATTTCAATATTTTTCCTCTCCATATAGACTGAGGAATTTACAGGGTGAATGTGAGCCCGTGCCAGATATCAGGGTTAACACACAAGATTAATAGAAGAGAGCACATGAAAGGGACACAGTATGGTTAAGGCAGAGAAGAAGGATGTCTCAGAACAGGTGTGCATTGACAAGAGCTGCATCCCTCTGGAGCCTCTGAGGGACAGCAGTGTGTGACTTGGCAGAAGCATTTCTTTTATTTTCCCCTTTTGAGTTAGAGGAAAACAAATGTTCACAGAATAAAGACAGACTGGCTCTCCAAGGCAAAAGACAAAAAAAACCAAGAAAAAAGAAAAGAGAAAAATCAATAGTGCTGCTTAGGAAACACTTTGCCTGCTAACATAAAAAGTTTCATGAGTAGCCATCCAGTCTGGTATCCTAGTAATGAGTGACTTGTTCATCAGTGTTTATTCTTGTGTAGCTTATTTCTTTTCTGCTGCTGGTTTTTGGAGTTGCTTTCTCTTTTGTTCTTCCCCTCACTGATTTTTGTGTGATCTATCGTGGCTGGTTTCATATGCCTACTGCCTACAACAGTTTTTACTCTCTTGCAATCAAACCTTTCTGTGAGGCCTTGTCATGTTTACCCAAGGGTTTCCAACATCCAGCTACCATGGAAACATGCACCAGACAAGGGTTCAAGACAGATGTGATATAGTCATGGTCATTGGAAAGCCTCCAGTGGACTTCTACCACAGCTCCGCAAGACAGACGATGCACAAGGAGTTGGAGTTTCTCATTGGGATGAGAGGTATCACACAGCAGCAGAAAACTAGATTAGATCATAAATGCTTTTCTGTAACTTTTATGTAACTCATATTTCCTATTGTAAAACATGCTTCTTAGTCCGTAGGGACCCTTCAGTCTTTTAAGAAGATGTGCTGTTCCTCTGGTTACCTCAAGCTTTCCTATCTAATGGCTAGCCATTCACCCCTCAGCCTGATGGACATTTCTTCTTCACCCAGCCCTCTGTGGCCTGATGCTCAGGACAGACCTTGGCCATGCTCCATGGGAATATTCCTTTTGATGCAACTGAAGAGCTCATTTAGCTTCTTGCAGTGCCAGTGCCTTCAAAGGACTGCGAGGGCTGGAGGTAACATCCCAAGGTGCTCTCTGTCCAGGCAACAGTGCTCTTCAGCCACCGAAGGATATAAAGTGCACTTTTTTCCCAAGTACGTTGGGCTCTCCTAGTGCCACGGTATGACTATGGCATACCCACAAAGGTTCAAGGCACTGAATGCAACAGATCTGCTTTGTATGTCATTATAATTTAGGTTTGACCAAGTTTGTAAAATGTTAAGATGCACTTGGAAATTACTAATGCTGTACTTTAGACTGCTCTCAGTTCTGATTCTGATTCAATATTTTGGTGTATGCTTACGGCCTTCCAGTATATAGCAGCAGGAAGCTTTTGGATGTCACTATTTTATTAAATGTGATATTTTTAGATATTCATTCTTGGTCAAGTCAGTTCACAACAGATTTCTGGGAGGGGAGGAATTTAATCTCACTTGCAGCTTACTTCAATAAATATTCCAAGTAAGAGGAAAAAAAACTAAACTACAATCTTTGTTTTCCTTACAGAAAGAAATTCCATGTTTAACCGATGAAGTTTCCTAAATCTGAAGTATTAAGAGCCTGACATTTATGTTTTTCTTTGTACCTAACTCAAACATGTCCTTACCATGAGTGATGCTTCTCAGTATTTTCCAGTGTACCAACAATTAAATAAGTGAGCAGACTTGAGGAGGCACTTCTGTGCCACCATTTACAAGCACTTAATAAGCTGCCAGAGCCATTAGCATGGGGGCATGTTGTGCTAGGAGCAGAAGGGTGGCAACTTGCACAGTAGTGACTTCCTTCCAGAGCTGGGTGGGAAGGCAACCTTTGTTTTTATCATTTTCTCAATGTAGCTTGAGCTGCACAGAACAATTAGTTGCTTGCTCAACCACAGTCCACATTTTCTTGAGTACAGCCAATCAAGCTTCAGCACACAGGGTATCAGACCTTTCTGAGATACTGAGGAGCCCAGAGAGGCTAAGGAACTCCATCTGAAACCAGCGTTCAGTGCAGTGGGCTGCATGTGAATTTTTCTGGATGACTTTGGGACTTTCTCAGGGCTATCTGCCACACCATAGAGCTTCTTGTTGCTGTTTGTAACATATCAGAAATTATGCCAACAGAATGTTCTGCTGTTCCTCAGCAACAGATTAAAAAAGAAAATTGGAAAATTGGGAGCTTTCAGCTACAATTTTGAACAATGGTATGAGAGCTTTCCTGCTAGCTCCATTGTTTTCACATTGGACTTTTCTGCTACAGGCCTGGTGAGGATGCTGTCATTGTCTTTTGTCCTTCGCTGTGGATCCCATGACTTGCAGTGTTCCCATCTCTGATGTTGTTCTCCCAAGGCAGCCTATAGTGAAGAAAATACATGCTCAAGCTAGAACAAAGCCCACTGCTGCCTCCATAGCTAGGAGGCGGAACACAACATGCATAATTTCAACAGTGAGTGGTTGAATTTGAATTATTGACTTGGTTTCTGCAAAAAACAGCTCAGTAGAGCTTTCCTGTGCAGGGGAAAGACTCTATAAGCATGGACAATACTGCAAATAAAGAGATGCAGCTTTTTACTCTCATGGCAACAGGTACAAGGAAGATACAAAAGCCTATGTTCCTTTGCATGGGTTTCCAGTACTTTTTTCTAGGACTGCTGGAATCCAAAAGAGCTGCAGACAAAAGCAATGAAGCGGGTTCATGTGTTTGATGCCACCTCAGCATGGGAGAGTTTCATCCCCATGCTGTCAAATTGCTGCCAGAGACCCTAAAAAAGTCATTTGGTGAAGAGGCTTGATGCTTTGTACTGGCAGCTGGCAATTCACCCACCAGCTTCTTTCCACTGGCGAGCTTTGTTGGTCAGCAAAGCGATAGGCATTGAGTGGCACTATTAGTTGCAAGCAGACTCAGTTTAGGGATGCTTTCTGGTGTGTAAAAAGCCTGTGTGTGTGGTTTACTGGTTGGTAACCAGTGTCTGTCACCTGGCGTATATTGCAGGTTGGCAGACCCCTTCAGAACATCTTCTTCTATTTGATCTAGGTGGGTTTGTTGTCCAAACAGAAAAATGTTCGCACA
Source organism: Picathartes gymnocephalus (assembly GCA_013390045.1). Classification (NCBI taxonomy): domain Eukaryota; kingdom Metazoa; phylum Chordata; class Aves; order Passeriformes; family Picathartidae; genus Picathartes; species Picathartes gymnocephalus. The sequence goes on from WEKY01036185.1 coordinate 7,280, forward strand.
GCGTACAGTTGCCACTGCCCAAGCTGGAAGGTGCTGGCACCTTCTTGGCAGGTATGGCAAAAAGTCTGCCTGCTGTGGGAACTGATTTAGCTGCTAGTCCTGCAAGAGACCATCACTGAAGAGTAAATAGTGATGTAGCAGAATGTAAACAAATAAAGCAGTATGTAAACAAATAAATACCACAGTAACAGGATAACCAGTTTGAAAACGGTACTCACTGCATAGTGCTGGGCAGCCCTTACTGGTGCTGCCTGTGCTAATCCTGCTCAGTGATGATAAGACATTGGTTTCCACCTGAGTAAAGCAGCCTGGGAAATCTCAGGAGCCCTCTCTTTTTTCTGACATGACTGGTGTGTAAGGATTTCCCCACTAATGCTTATATTTAAAGCCTCGCTAACCCTGCAAGGAGTTAAAATCTTCCTTAAATTCAGTACTCCCAAAAAAGTACAAGGCATTTGATTTAATTTCTGCATTGTACTCTGAATTTTGTTCTGGGCTTTGTTCTCCTCAGAGCTTTGGAAAACAGAGAAAGGAGGGGGCAAGCATTTTAATCAATGTAAGACTCTTTGGCTTTGACACTATTGAAGCTTGATGAGCCTCTGAATTTCCATTGAATAGATCCCTAAGAAAAGAAGTAGATCCATTGAAGGACGTCATTTCTGTGCAAGACGGATATGTGTTTAGAACTTTCCATTACATAATGGGGCTGAAACGGGTTAACAAGCCCCAGGCTTTCTTTCTCTTGAGAATTGCTACTGCACAACTCTTTTTATCTTACTGATGCTTCAGTCATAGCATTCACAGAAAGCAAAGCATTCATTATCAACTTTAAATGTAAATGTATTTGCTAAGCAGGGTTTCAGATGGTGGGGGGCTGGGGCTGGAGCTTGGGGGTGTGTCTTGCTCTTTTGATGTGCTGTCCATAACCATTTACAGATCTTTGAAAGGCATCCCTCTCATGGGTCAGTGAAAAGAGAGTGTAGGAACAATGCTCTTGAAAGAGAAAATTAACTATTGCTGCTTCTGGCTGGATGGTTCTTGTGGTGTTTTGATGAGTAATGGTGCCTTAGTAGACTTCATGTTTTGTCCATTCTTTCTCTTTCTAGGTGCTTTCATAATCTGCTGGACCCCGGGATTAGTCTTGCTGCTCCTCGATGTTTGCTGTCCCCAGTGCAATGTCCTGGCCTATGAGAAATTCTTCCTTCTCCTGGCAGAGTTCAACTCTGCCATGAACCCTATCATCTACTCCTACCGGGACAAGGAGATGAGTGCGACATTCAAACAGATCCTGTGCTGCCAGCGCAGTGAGAGCACCAATGGCCCCACCGAAGGCTCGGACCGGTCAGCGTCCTCCCTCAACCACACCATCTTGGCTGGCGTCCACAGCAGTGACCACTCTGTGGTGTGAAACTACAGCCAGCCCTGTGCCCGACAAAGAGCAGCCGGCCACGCTGCAGGGCCGGGCAGGTGTATGGCCCCAGGGAAGGTAACCCACTCACGTTTTCTCAAACACTAACAGACTACAAGTGCATCTTTTCCAGGGGGCCTGACACACCAGCGAAGACTGCCCTGTCCACAGGACTGGCCGTACTGCAAGGCCTTTGATTTCTACTTTGAAAAAGTAGAACGTAGTTGCTTTGCAGCGGAGGTCATCAATAACCCATAGAAAGTCTTGCTGAGACTTTGTTGGACTTTGCTGCATCTTGGTGCCAGTCTGAATCAACTCTGATTAATTAAGCTTATGCCTGCTTCACTGCATTTACATATAGCCACTTAGTATTTTTAAAAAGGGAGTAAAGGGGATAAAAATATGCCTATCATTTAATAGACATGTAATATGTATCACCATCAGCATGCTTGTGATGAACATTTTCTGTGCAGGGAGTAAAACTGTGTTCTAGTCTTTGTATCCTTAGCCACACTGTCATAACTACAGTAAAAAGAAAAGGTTTTTTTTCTAACACAGGCAACACAGGAAGATGAGGGGAACTGACTCTTCTTTCCTTCTTTACTGGCGTTAGAGAATGCATGTTCTGAGTGTATGCAGATTGTTTTAATTATGAAAAAAAAAGCTTTTTGTAAAGTCTGCTGGAAAGTAAAAAACCATAGACTGTATTCCAGTGTTTGTTTAGATTATGAAATAAACAGTACTTTAGTCACAATGTATATAAGGTTCTTCTTTGAAGTGTAGTATGAAATGTGTAACATGTGAGGGGTACCAAGTTTTTTATGGATAAGTTCTTAAAGTAGGACACATCCCTGAGGCTCTTGAAGGGCTACAGTCAGGTTGGTAGATTGCAAAAATTTTATTTATGGCATATTCTTGGAATGCTTTTCTTGTTCATGGCAAAAAGCATACGCATTTTTAATGGGGAAACAAAAGGTGTGTTTTTATGGAACCTTTCTTTTAACTGAAAACAAAAACACCAGCTGCATTTTTGCACTGAGAAATATTTGTAGGGTACCATTCAGATTATGCACCCTTCATTTCAAAAGCAGTGGACTACTAACAACCAAGGCACAATTTTATTTTGTAAAGTCAGCACTTTACAAGGTAGTCATCTATTGGAAATGACTGGACCATGCTGCAGATAGTAGCCACACATGTACAGTGTTATAAATACCTAAGCTAACAAGTGCGGGGTTTTTTTCATATGAGACTGTTTTGAAGAGAAATGTCACTCATGTGAATATCAGTTGCCCAGAATCACTGATATTAAATGAAACTCCTTAATAGGGGTAAATGTGAGCAAAGGTGGGATCTTGCTGATAAAAAACTTGGGACCTCTTTCCAGGAAACAATGTGTTTTCCTAACAATGTAAAATATATCAAGAGTAAACTCCTGGCACTGTTTTCATAATTGTAATTTGTCTCTATAACAAAAAGAAAAAAGCTAAATAAAAAAAAGGGGGGGGGGGGGGACCCAAACAAAAAAAAAAAAAAAAAAAAAAAAAAAAAAAAAAAACCCCCAAAAAAAAAAAAAAAAAAAAAAAAACAAACCAGAGATATATATATTCTTCATTGTACCATACTGGAATGTAACTCAAGGGATGATATTCTCCCATTTGGGCAGGGAAAAAATGGAGGGTGGAGGGTCAGCCGAGCAAAATTCAGTGTTTTCAAGATCTCTTGCTTTGAAGAGATGCTTGGATTTTATGCTTCCAATCATAAAATTGCTTGGAATAGGCAGGTGCTTGCTGAGGGAGGGAAGAGAACCAAGTGAATAAAACCTTCCTTCACTGAATAAAGTGAATGTTTTGATACTGCTTTCAGTAAAACTGAAATCCACCTGAACTGTCAAGCTAGTTTTGTGTGGACACTGTGGAAGGTGGAGTAGACAGAGAGAATAAACATAACATTATCTGCCAGTTGACCAAAGTTTTGAATATATCCACTTACTTTGAACAAAACTGGTCTTTTTTTCTGACTGTATTTGAGAGCAAGTGAATGTACAGGTTGATTTGGTTTTATTCACAGAACTGTACTGAGAAACAGAAGAACAGGCTATATGAACATTTTCATTTAAAAGCGTCTGCTTACTAATCCACTCATAATTTTTCCTTAATGCCTGCTTGATACTTGAACTAGTGCAGATAAGCAAAAGACAGGAGAGGCTAAGACTGGTTCTAAAGACAGGGGACATGTGACTGAAAAACAATCTCCTTTTCTCAAGAGTGCTTGGAGTTCCTTTCTTCCTTGGATTCAGCAAGAGCACTTTTTCCTGTCCCTAACATCCCCAAAAAAGTAGAAGATCATAGACACTTTATGCTAGGGTTTGGGGATTTTTGGACTGGGGGGTTGCCCTTTCCAGATGTCTTTTTCACTGCTGTTTGCAAGCTTTTATTGCATCTCATATGCATAGGGTGAGAGGATGTTGTTACAAAATAGCAGCAACCCTAGTTTAACCTGCTGGAAGTCTGGTGAGTTTTCAGAAGCCATGGGTGAATAACTTGAAAACAGGGGTTGTGTGGTTGTTTGAGACATAAGTGGGTCCAGAGGCCTCTTGTGAAGACAGATGCCCAAGGAGGTTTTCTGTTGTCATTGTGATTGTGACAGATGGAAGTTGCTGTCCAGGTACATTGTTCAACCCAACGAGGCATTCAACAATTCAAGAAGCTGAACCTTTTGAACTCTTAGCAGCAGGTAAATTTCAGTTGTCAGGTATATTAATCCACGAGCACGTCTGAAAACAAGTGGCTTTTCTTCTGAAAGGTGAAGTGCAATGTTTCACACCAAATCCAACAGGAGGAACGTTGCTTGTGCAGTTCTGCTAGAGGAACTCGCTGAGCATGTGCCTGCTGTATAATAATTTGATTAGTGCTTTGTGTTGTTGACATGTTGTCCCTATATCCTTAAGAAATCTGATCTATGAATTGAATAGTTCTTTGCAAGCTAATGAAATTAAAGCTCCAGTGAGCAAAGAGAATAGAAACCAGAGCCTGGAATAGAAGGATTCATTTGCTGTGTTCCTTGGAATGGTTCCCAGCCATTTGTTTTCATCTCAGAATTTTTTTAAGTTTTGCTCTTCTATTCAGATTTTCCAGTCTCATTGTGCAGTTGTAGAACTCACTTCTGCTATGTGAAAATACAGTCCAAAATACTTAGGGAAAAATATTGCCCCACTTATTTTTACTTATCTCAAATTCTTTAAAATGTTTTAGAAGACTTCTAAAACACCAATGATCCTCCCACAGTCATTAAATTTCTTGTGTTGCTGATTGCCTCTGGTCCAAGTAAATCCTCTTGAAGTTCAAATGTAATGGTGTTTGTGTCAGCAATTGTAGTGGTGGGGAGTTGTGTATGAAAAGGAATATCATTTGCAGATCAAGGAAAATGTGTTTTCCTACTTCATATATTTTCAGTGGCAGTATAAACCTGAAAACTAACTAAAAAGATGGCCTCTGAATTTTAATTCCCTGTTGCTGTGATACATAGAGAGGCTAGGTAACCCATCGGTGAGAAAAGCACAACTTTTTTATAAAAGACTGAAAATATATTGTTTGTATGTTTGACACATTGGTTTTCTTGTCAGCATCTTTTTTGTTCTGAGTTTTCTGAGATCCCTTGGCAGCCTCAGGCTAGCTTCTGACTTGGATACTAAAAGCTGGGCAGATAGAAGAGAGGGCAGACCAAAAAATGCCTTTTTCAGTGATTCCTAAAGTTATGGCATACCTCTCTGTCCTTAGTGCACCCGTAGTGCACAGGAGTTTTTTCCAAAAGGGAAAGGGCAGGCCTGCTATCTTCATATGAAGGCAAACTAACCCTGGGTAACTTGGATGTCAAAGAGGAAAAGATATGTCTTATGTCCAGTGTTTTAGCTCTCCTTCCTCTGCTAAGTAACTTTTCAATATCAATATAAATTTGTCTCAGTATGGGATTGAACTGAAATGAAACTTTTTGGGTTACTCCATGGACTGTCTTTTGATCTATACTGGTGTGGTGGGCAGGGATTTAACCATGGCCAGTCTGGGCCCCAGGAGCAGTGTGTCAGGGGCAACTCAAGTGGGCTCTGCTTCTGAAGCAGGTTTCATAGCTTTTTCTGACCTTTTTGTTGCCCCAGAAGTATACTACCAGATACCATACTTAACTACTGTAAAGCTGTCTGTGGTTTCTGTCTGTGACACTGCTGCCTGATCTGTCTGCGGTGGGTGTCCACAGACAAAAAACATGCAGCTTTTTCTGTGAAAGAAATGAAAGTCCACCCTGCAGATTGCACTTCCCCACTGGGATTAAAAAGAACACCACCAGATGGAGAGGCTTTGATGCAAACAACCCTGGCCGGGCTTTAAGTCTGTGTGAATCAAGGGGATGCAAAGCAGAGTGGGCAAAGGCATTTCTCTAGGGCATTGTCCCCACCCTATGCGGAGGCGTGACGCCATCTCGAGTGTCCCTGTCATTGTTCTGAGTCCCTTCTGACTTCGAGACTGGGTGTAGCTGGCAGAGGTCAGTCTTAGCAAACTGGATGGTTTTTTCTACTTGCTGCAGAGATAAATACAGGCTTTTCCTTTTTCTCATCCTGTTGAGGACTTTCCTGTTATTGCAAGCGTACCTGTCATGTCCTTTCAAAGCAGTTCTTGCTGTGAGCCATCAGTCTGTGCAATACACTGATGTCTGTAGGGAGGGGATTTGCAGTCTCATTTGTTCAGACAAATTACTTGGGCATTACCGTTTGATTGGAAAGGCCACTTCCAATAGAGAGTTAGCTTAAAAAGTACTACCACCCACACCTGTCCAGCCACAGCTCCTTAAGGAAATGTGCCCTTATCTTTCCTTCCATTTTCCTCTCTTAGAGGATTTGCTAAGAAGCTACTCACCCAGCTCCTCTTTTCTAAATCTATCAAGGAGAAAAAAGAGAGGTTGATATTTAAAGAAAACAAACAAAACACCCAAACGAAAACAAAAGAATTACAACAAAAACCTCACAAAACAAACCAACTAAAACAACTAAAAACAAAACAAACAAACAAAAAAAAAAACCCCAGAAAAATAAAACCACAAGAAAAACACAGAGCACAAGGATATTAAACTATGCTGCTGTCTTCTGCAGTACATGGAAATCCAACACACTGATAGCTGCCAGCATTTTAACAAGAGCCTCCATGAAATGTTCCCGTTTGCCTGTGATAAAATTATGATAACCAGAAGTGTGTATGGGAGACTCAGGAATCTGTTAATTTTTCCTGTTTAA
>WEKY01036185.1:13990-26266 GCA_013390045.1 Picathartes gymnocephalus
CCTGTTTAAATAAAGCCATGTTTGTAATTCAAAAGTATTGAGAGACCCAGTGAGCTTTGGCAAACAATTTTGTTACTAAGTGCACTTACTGTAAATGTTTAGAAGTTGTATCTAGTACAATAAAGTATTTGGCATGTGTAATATGGAGTGTGAAAGAAATACCCTTTATCAGGAGAGCTGGTATTTTTGGATGTGGAGGGGAATTATTCAAAAACTGTATTGAGGCACAAGCATATCTCTTCCAGGAGATAGCATAGGGCTGAAACACAGGGACGGCAAAGGGACAGGTTATTTCCAGTAAATCACTTAATCCCTTCTGTTTGTGATTCTTATGTGCCCGCCTTCCTTTCTTCAAAATCCACATTTGCACCATTTAACCTCAGGCCTTATCTTGCTGCTATAGAGAAAACATTTCCTGCACAGAGCAAACAAACTTACTGCTTCTTTTCCCTCTTCCTATTCCTTCCTTTCTTTCTCCTTCTGCTTTCTTCCTTTTCCTTTTGCTCTTCACCTTCCTTTCTTTTCTTTTTTTGGGCATGGACGTGTTTCTCCTACAATGTGTCCCCAGTTTTGATTTAACCATAGAAGGTTAACTAAACCAAATCTGGTTGGCTTATGTATAGAAATGGATGTCTCCACACATAGATCTGCATAGCCAGAGGAAGGGGGCAGAAGGGAAATAAAATTGTTCTTTCAGTGCTGTTTGAGTATAGCTCTTTAAGACTCTATTTTATTGCAAAATCCTATTTCACATTTTGAACGAAAGAGGACTTCTGTAAAGGGTTCATTAGCCCCCTGCCTTTTGTTAGAGAAGCCAGTCACTTACACACTGATGGAAGCCAAGTGTCTGCTTCAGCAACATGACAGAAAAAGAAGGTGGTGTTCCTAATCACTGTAAGTATTGTTAAGTAAAAAAAAAAAAAAGGGAAGAGTTCAAGTTTTTTCATCTCCCCAGATCCTGGTGATTCATGACTGATGCCTTGGTGCTGGGCTTTCCATGGCATAGCATGTGTAATGTAAAGCAGCCCCATAGAGGTTGATTGCTGGACATAATGAGCAGAAAGCCAAAACACACAATTGCAAAATAAATCACATCTCATGAAAGTGCACTGCAATACCTCTGGGATTTTCTGCTTAAGCCCTGGATCACCATTTGCTGGGAAAGCCAGACTGTTTATATGGCGATCTGTTAACATTAAATACACAACTCGTGCAGTGCCACAGCTCGCAGCCTCAGCACGCAGCAGGAGATGTGCGGAGCAGGAGCTCTGAGAGCACAGAGCCAGCACGTTTGTGATCACAGTGCCCAGGGTCTGCAGTGCACTTCCTTGCATCGTCTGAGCCAACAATCCCTTCCTGCTTTGTGCCTTTTTTGTGCCCCTTCAGAACAGGTGTGTCTGGGCAAGCAGCACGGCCTGTCATGAGCTGGACCCAGCCGCAAGGCAACCTCATTCATGTTCATCTAAAGCTTTTCTCCCCTTAACTGCTTAGCCTTCACGTGGTTATGGATCTGCTGCTCCCTCCTCTAGTCCTTGCATGCCCAACCTCTTGCTGAACATTCTTGTCACCCCTCAGACTCCTTCCAGTCCCTCATTTGTGTTGCCTTTCTCCATGCCTCCTCCAGAAAGCCTAAAACATCTTTGTAGCAAGCTTCAAGGTGACAGCCAGGTGTTTTACACTGCAGATGCAGTTCCTTTGTAATTCCCTGGAAGACAAGGCGGAAATGGAGTTACAGTCAGTTGGCAGTCTGTCACAAGTGGCCCAGTTTTGGAGCCAGTTTGGTTTAATATCTTTATCAATGATGTCTGAAAAGTGTCACTATCTCTGGAGATAATTAAAAGATGTGTAGATGTGGCACTTAGGAGCATGGATTGCTGCTGGGCCTGACAGTGATAGGTTAATGGTTACAGTCAATGATCTTAAAGATCTTTTATAGCTGAAACCATTCTATGATTCTATGGGAAATAAATAAATACAATATATAGAGAACAAGGAAGTGAAAACTTGTGAGAAGGAAGCGACAATGCAGAAGAGACTCCCCTACCTTCTGTACAGAACTTGGTTTATAATCTTTTCAAAGGCTTTCTGGCAAGTTCAGGAAAGAATTCTTGGTCGTGGCTTTTGTTCAAGTGGAAAGAATAATGGCCCTTCCATGGCATTACTTTTTTTGTTTCTGATGAAAAACTTTGTTGTTTTTCTAATTTATTAAGAGATCAAAAGACCAATTGAAACAAGGAGAAGCCTTCCCATTTACCACTCACACTGAGCGCAAAATTAAACTTTTTTTATGTAAATGGTGTTTTACCACTCAAAAGATTGAAGGATGCTTCAAGGATCACTGATATAGGTTGGGGGTTTTCTATTTCTCTGTTTTGCCAAAGTTTATGATATCTGGATATTTTGCTGCTTATTCTGCCACAGATTTTTAAGTTTGTACATTCTTCTTGTCCTCAAGTGTCTCTTTGCAATTCTGCTTTTGAAAATATGTAAACACTCCTTAGTTCAAGGGAGTTACTCAAAAATGTGCCCAATTTGAGCTACTCCAGCTGCTACTGCCTTTCAGACCCCTCTCCTGTCTGATCACAGTGAGGTCTGATTTTGAGCTACAAATGTATGCTAGCAAGTGACAATTATTTTGTTTAGAAATTCTTGTGTCAGGAAAAATGTCAGTATCGTATATATGTCTCTACAGCTAATGCAATGTTCTTCAGGCAAGCTGACTGCCCATATGGTGTTTCTTAAAGAGACTCATCAGGAAAACAGACTTTCCTGAGCTGGACGGGGTTAAAGGCTTAAAAAAGTGACTGACCTTTCTTTTATTTTTGAAACATTGTTCCTGCATCTTTGCATGAACATGCTTACAGGTGAGCTGTTGTTTAGTCTTCAGATCATCTGTCCTTTTTGCTGCTGTTCAGACATATGCACACTCCTGTTTGTGCTCCTGAAAAAGCCTGCATATTTTCTATAAAGTGGAAAACCTGTTTTTCAGTCCAAAGGCTTAAAAGCACAAGGCATACACACGTCTGATCTACCAGAGAGAGTACACAGGAGAGTGGGAACTGTGAGACCTTGACTATCAGACTTCTTTTCTTGACAGCTGGACACATGCACAGTCTGTGTTTTGATGTCTCTTTTGGTCTGAGAACACCAGATATGTTTAATGACTTATTCTAAGGGCACACATAAAGCACAATAGTGACACAGGCAATGATTTCGCTTAGCCAAACTCCACAAAAAATTGCAAGATTGAAAACTTTCACTTGAATGGTGTACTTTTTGATTTTTATTTTTTACTGCTGTGCAGAAAACTGAAAAACAGTGGGGAGCATTACTTTGTTTTTTGTAAGCAGAACATACCCTGAATCCAAGTAAGTGTTCCAAAATTCTGGGAAAGCACAAAGAACAATACTAAAGGGAGAAACTACTCTTTTTTTTTAATAATAGCAATCCATAGATGACAACTTCCTTTTTTGAACAGACTATGTTTAACCTTGCTGCTGTAGGAAGATTACTGTGCTTGAAAACAGCTTCTGAACCTGACTTACACCTTGTGAACTCAGGGAAGGGGGTGCAGTCAGGGAGGTTTTGTTCACCCCCTTGCCATGGCTGCGTGGTGTAGAGGTCAGCAGGGACTAAAGGGGCTCTGGAGGTGGGATCACTTGTCTCTCTGGGGTGTGAAGTCAGCCTAGGTGGGCAGCTGTGCCAGGCCAGCCCTGCCAGGAGAAGCAGCCACAAGTGAGCCACAGGGCCATGTTGCAAGAGGGACATGGCAAAAAATGTTTGCAAGTAGTTATATGAAACGGAGACAAGCTGGACTACCCTCTTGTCTGCCTCTAGCACATTACAAAGAAGTGAAATCTCTGTGGGGATACAGAACACAACTAAACTGGGATTGAAGGGACTATATGGTTATGATGAACCCATTAAATGGATTTTAAGGATTCAAGACCTGGCCCAGAGAGCAAGGATATAAATTTTGTCTGGGATGAGGCTTGTTGTCAGAAGGTACTACAGTGCTCCACAGTGAATTTAGGGTGGGGTCCTCTGCAGTGTCCTTAAATCGTGCTCCGTGGCTATAACACAGCCAAAAAGGACAGGTCAAATAACATATATGGCTTTGAAAATTGAGAGGGTCCTTCCAGGGGTGTGTTAAAAATGGCAGCCTGGTGGCCCCTCTGCCTCTCCAGTGAGTACTGAACAGCAGGCACCTCTGGCTTGGATTGCCTGGCCCAAAGGTTGTGCTGTGGCAGCAGAATCCATCCCACAGCAGGTACTGCCAGCAGAATGCATGTATCCTGCACATAGAAGCAGGGTGTGGGATTTTCTTTCTGTCTAGCATTTGAATAGCATTTTAAAAGTTTCTTGCAGGACAGGAACAGCCAAGGTAGACATTTTATTTATTAGTGAGCACCAGGCAGTAGTGAAAGAAAAAACATCTAAGTCATCTATGCAAAATTCAAGTTCTTGCTTTTTCTATTCATTTTCCAATGAACAGTGGTACAAAAGGAAGTCTTTGTCGCATTGTTGGGTTTATGTCTTGTGCTCTGTTCTTTTACTTGCAAGGCTAGCATTTTCAAAAGGCATTTGCATAGCTGAAGAAGCATCAAGTTTTATTAGAGTAATTCGGCTCTTAAAAAGTCAAAAACAGTTTTCTTCACAAGTGCCTTAAATATGCACAGAGGTGGCTGCATTCATTTTACTGAGTTTGATAGAAGACACACAACTCAGCTTGTGTCAAGATATCTGTGTTAGTTTCCTGTTGCTTGTGCCAGTACATGTTAATCTGGTTCAGGAACTAAAAGAAACTTCAGTAATAAAAGGGACCTTTGTCCCAATGTCTTGTGTTTCTATCTGAAGGTACAAACATTGAAGGAAAAACATCACATCCAGTCCAACATGTGCCAGTGAAATTTTTCTGGTGTAAGCCATGGACTCCTAAGTAGCTCAGACACTTTTGAAAATACTGCTCTTCATCCAAATAAAGTAAGAGAGCAGCCAATATTCAGAGTAAATGGCTTTACTAGCAATGTTGCTTAAAGCAACCTCCCACATACTTCACCTTCAGTAACTCCATAACTGAAACGCCTGGAGACGGTCCAAACAAAACAATGTGTTTTCCATTAAGAATGGAAAAAAAAATCACACAGTGTATAAATTTACAATGAAGCCATGTTGTTTGCTATGAACTAGCAGTGACATATATGTGATTTTAGTAAGAAACCCTATAATTTCATTAGTTAACACTGTGTGCAAGTCAAGCATACCATGAAAAACAAAGCAGATCCAGTCATTCATCAAATAATTGTCCAACAATAAAGCTCCTGAGCCTTTGCAGTCCCACCACCAGTCTGGGTGGGCTTCTGCCTCCTCCTCCTCCTCCTTCTTCCCTAATCATGCCCAGCCCATTCACGGCTGGATTTGCCCCCAGAGTCAGCAGTGGAGCACTTCACTGAGGGGGGCTGTGACTCTGCTCCTAGTCCTTGCCCCTCTCCTGGGACTCAGTGCTGATGCACAAGGCTATCACATGACATGATGCAGCAGTCCAGACACTGTGCCACCCCATACCTTCCCTTCTGGTCTGCCTCTAATCCAAAGACCCAGGACATAGTCAACAAATGAAAGGAACAATCAAAAGAAAGAGGAAATACAGACAGAAGAAAAAATATTGTGCCAATAATACAAACATAGAAATTATGGGTGGCTCTGCCACATGTTATATACAGCTAGGCAAGTAGCACTCAGTATTTAAGTTTTCCATTTCAGTAAGGGGTATTAGGTTTATGCCCTCTGCTCCCTTTCCACCATGAGTTCTACAGTATGGGAAATACCTCTTTGTAATGTGTTTTTGCAGAACCCAGAGCAATAAATGAAAGTGTTCATGCGAAAACATTTCCAATAGCAATTTCTAGATCAGGACGTTTCTAGATCAGGACTCGAGCCACTCAGTTAAACAACTCTGTCATCCAGCTGACTCACTGTCAACTCGGACATGAGCTGGTTGGTAATCTTCTTACGTCTTTCTTGGAGGAGAGTTTGGACAAGAAGGAGAGAATAACATAAGAATGCAGTTGGACACCAAAAAGTAGTAATGAAGGAAGAAAGCAAAATATATGTTCAGGAATTATAAACTAAAAGGAGAATTGTAGGGGGAAAAAAATAAAATTAATGGATTAAATGTAAAGGTGAAAAACTCCTTGTGATTAAGCTTTGCTGAAACAGATACAGAAAACTAATGGGCTGCTGAGCTTGATTTTCTGTAGGCCTGGAAATGAGGAAGCCATCAAAGGACCAAAGTACGATGCTGAAGTAGTGTCCATCAGGAAATGGCTGTATTTCCTGAAAACCTGGAAGGGTTGAGTTAGTCAGCAGGTTTATCAGTTAAACAAACCCTTACAGCTGCTGAAGAGGGTTATGGAAAATCAAGGGGACCATGCAGACCTGTGGAGTGATGTTGAAGGGGAGCCTGTGGTGCTTGGGAGGAGTGATATAAAGGAATGGACTTTGCCTGAAAAACAGGGAGCAGAGACAGTCAACTCCAAAATATGACTAAAACACAGAGCAGCATTTGTTAGAGCAGACATAGTTAACAAGAGATCCATTATGGAGAATCTTGGCTGGAACCTACAGCATCAAACTCACTAGCGGGTGAGATGGCTGCTGGATGGGAGTGTGAATCCACAAAACTCTGAGAAAAAACATGACCTGAATTTTCCCTGGTTTGCTCCCCTGGGGTTATGGTCCTTTCAGGCATAGTGATTCCCCAGGGGCAACCAAGAATTTTCATCAATATAAATAGTAAGATGAAATGGGAAAAGAAAGGCTCTGGGGACCATGTCAAACTGACCCCCTGTATGCCAGCTGCAAGCTCACTGGGGCTGATTTCCACCACACTCTTTGCAGAATGTAGGCCAAACCATCCAGCTGCCAGCCCCACTTTCCTGCTGTGTTTAGTTCAGTTGGACTTACTTCTTTCCTCCCCTTTGTGATGGCTGGAAACATGTTCCTTGCTTCCCACACCAGAGCCAAGGCCATGGCCACAGCTATGTTTTGCTGAAACAATCAACCTGACACTCTCCTGTTGAATTTTTTATAACAATTATGTTCAGAAGGAAGGTCATACAGTTGCTCAAAGTAAGCCTTGTGACAGAGTGCTTATGTCTCTCTCTAGAAACAGATCAAAAGGCAGAAAGGATTTTCCCCTGCAAGTGCAAACATAACTGAATGTGAATGAGGCATCCAAGACAGACAAGATTGGTGCTATTGGAAGGGATTTTCTTCTAGCATAACTGCAATTATGAAATTCTAATGGTCTCAGGATGCATGAAAGCCCTCTCATTTAAGTTGTTTTGCAAGATCATTGAGTTCAGAGGTCTGCTACCTTCTCCCAGGACACTAAAAGTGAGGCAACGAAAGTCTGGCTGACTTCAGGGACTTTTGGGGGGGAATAGCCCTGCCATGGAAGAAAGCAGGAATCTCATGAATGGTTCCAGGGGTTGAAGTCAGCACAGAGATTCTCACATTGCCCAGCACCAAGCATCTGTATGGGATGTTCAGGATGCTCAGGATGTCAGCACCCACTCAGTGCTTGGACATCTCCCTGGAAGCAGAAAAGAAGGCACCACACCAGGGGTTTAACTGGAATGCACAATACCAACCATTCATGTCCACTTTATAAGCGCATTTGTCCACTAGATCAAACAAATGCTCCTCAGGCAGGCCAGTGGTCCTTTTTAGGAAGGAAATAGTATTCATTTTTTATGAATTCTCCATCAAATTTGCTGCAATGTTCAGTGCATGGGTGGAAACTACTTCTGCAATAAGATCATTAACTTGTTTGCACAGTTTTGCAGATAGCATACCCTGGAAAAATCAATTGTCACAGGTTTAAATTCCTACTAAAATAGATCTTTTAAGCTGTTTACAGAACCACATTACATGAAATACAGGAAGTGGTGTTACTGTCTTCCACAGAAAAGATGATCTTGTCTCGTTTCTCTGGAAATGCCAGAATCAAAAAATCCAGGTCTATGTCTTTAAGACCAAGATCAAAACCTGGGCACTGCCTTCTACACTTTTTAAAGTAGGAGTTATACCTGTCTTTGACATAATCTCTGAAAACGCATGAAAATTAAAACAAAGGCCAATGTCCATACCAATATTCAGAACAAGGGCAAAGTTTCCGTGTACCAAGGACTGGTATTAAGACTCTGAGCTGTCTCTGAGACAGCAAGTGATCAGGCTGTGGAAGGCACAAGCATGGCTGTGGGTCACTCATAGTAGTTGGATGAGTGTTGGCCTGGATCCTGGACTTCCTACTGTCTTAATCATTATCCTCATAATATTTTTGGGGTTTTTTAAAGGTAAAGATTAAGTTTGTAGTTTGAAATAATACCAATGCAGCAGCTGAGCTTTCCAAAGAACACCTTTCCAAATTATTTTAGGTAGAATTAGTGCTAACCTTGTCACAGCAAGTGAGAATCTTAAACCAACAGTGCAACTGTGTTTCGGAAAAACATTTCCACCCTACTTCACAATCTCCTACAAAACTGCCAATACAAATTATGGGCCATTCATAGCATACGTATTTTGGAGACTCTTCAGAGTCAGGAGTGGTTGTCAAAAAACTGGAGCTCTGAAATCAGGTAGTGATCAACATCCAGTGGGGATAATGTATGTTTCCTGGTACATTAACCTCTTTGGGGAAGCAAGCTTGCAGTTGAGACCCAGTAACATGGTGGCACCCTTGGCAAGAGACAGAGGCACTGTCCATATTATCAAAGGTAGGTTTCAGAGTAAGTGGAACAACCTGCTTTTCCTGTAGTTGTTTTTATATGCTGTAGGCATTTAAAACCTTGTGTTCATAGAACCTGACTATAGAAATATATTTACTTTTCAGTTTTTCAAAGGTGTTTGCCTACCCATTGTTCTTCTAAAAATCTAAAAAAATACCTGAGGATAACACTACTTACCACTTAGTTTGATATTCACTGTTTTTATCTGCTACATAGCCAGATAGCCACATAAAATAAATTTGGCACTGGTATACAGTGATTTTCCTTCAGGTATTTATTTTTCAGCAAATAAGTTGGCATCCAAAAGTAAACGGGAAAGAAGGACAACCAGAAATACAGGTACAGTGTTTGGCATATAAGTTCCTTCTTCACCTCAGTTTGACCATGTGGTGAGCTGTTCTCAGGAGGCATTTCCAAAGTTTGCACATCTGCTGAGGGGTGACTCACTCCCTTGTGTGAAAATCCTCACTGTGTTGTGATATTTATTAGAAACAGAGGTCGTGGGGTGTTGTGGAGAGAGGAGAGCTTAGGGAATGCATAGAAGACTGTTGAAGGATACTTTTGGTGTATGCTTTATTGGCCAAAAGGATGATCTTAATCAGCTGAAGAATGCTCACAGCTTCAGGCATAAAGATGGGCCGTCTTTAGAAAATACCTAGAATTTCTGGTCTCCAAGAATTATTTGTGGGAGATAGAAAGCTGGTTCCAGTATACCACCAGCCCTTGCAAATCTCAGAATGTGCCTCTCCCATCTCCAGCTGCAGCAGAAGGGCTGAGAAGCCAGAGCTGCTCTGTGATTACTTGCCTTCAGCAAACTCTGAAATAAAAACTAGCAAACTCTGACAGAGTAAACAGAAATAATGCAATTGAATGAGGACGGGTTGCTGGAGGTCTTTCCAGAAATGGTCCATCATACATTATCACAGACATGTCAGGAGCACTGACTGCATTTCCTATTATTTTGTGAATGAGCACTTGTAGTTGTTGTGGTAAAGAGAGAACTTAGCTGAACGATAGCTCTAGGAACGGGATGTCACAACAACATTCACAGTATGGAGAGGTGTTAACAGGAGGAAAGGAGAAATTTTTGGAAAAGGGAAGTGTGGGACCTATAAAGAGGAAATGGAAACTGAAGGCACAGCCTGCATAGATGGAGCGTTTTTTCTCTGATCCAGTCAATGGTGACACTACAAAGTAGTTTGAGAACTACTGCTTTAGATATTCCAATCCAGTGCACAGTTTTCACCCAGGAAAATGTCTCTTTCATATAGTTGTTTAAAACAACTTCCTCATGACTTCAAAGGTGTCTTTTTCCATAGGATTTGTCACTATTCTGTTTCTGAAAGTGGTGCTAGAATGCCACTACAGGTGAAGAAAACAGCAGAACCAGTACAAAGAATTTGTTTGTTTAGAGTATCATTCATCAACTACTATGGGATGGAAATGGCTTTTAATTCATATGCTGACACAACCCAAACATCAGTGGCCCGGAAATGCTTGTGAACCCTACTGAAATCTGAGCTAGCAGCAGACCTGAGAGAGGGAAAGGCAGGCAGGCGTCTGTCCAGAGGCACCTGAGAGGAAAAAAGAAACATTGATGCAAGTAGAAAATGTTACCATCTTCCACCGAGAAGTCCTTGCATGCCAGAGGGCCTCAAAGCACTTTACGGAGGGTCTGTATTGATGCCAGCCCCCCAGGATGACTGTGGACCTTGGGAGAAACAGATCAAACCTTGTGTGTTGGCACAGGAGGATTTCTTCATGCACAGGTGTCATCTCTCTGTGGTGAAATGGAAATATGGAAGTCCAATGGCATTGCATACCTTAGCTCTGCATCCAGAACAGATAGATTAATCATCTAGTCTGTCTTCTAAATTATCTTAAAGTTAATCAAAACGTGTGCTCCTGAAGAAACTGCACAAAGCACCATAGGCATGTGAGCCCTGCTGTAAAAAACTATCCCAGTACTTGGGACTGCTCATATTGACAAGTCTATTTCTGCACCTGGAAAATATATATTTCAGCAATGTGATGGCCGAGGGATTAGTGGAAATTCTTGTGGAATGGATTCTTGCAAGAAAGGGGGTTATTAACTGACCTTTCTCCCATAAAAGTCAAGAGGTGGTCTGGAAAAATCTAACTGCCTGGAATAACTCCAGTCTACTAAAACTTAGTTTGACCACTGAAGAAGTAAAGTGTCTTCCTTAAAAACAAAAGAGAACTCCTCATTTTCCACCAGCTGGAGATGTTGATTCCTTCAGCTCTGTTTCCACATACCAGGGCTCTTCCCTCTTCACCTCTCCATCTCTTCATTTTTCTTTAACCATGCTCCTCATCTTCCAAGTGCTTCCTGTCTCAGTGATGCTCTGCCAGTCTACCTGATAATTACTTGTTTGACCAGGACTCCTTCAGGTAACTTCCCATTCAAAAATTTCTTCTATTTCTGGGTCACGCTATCTGCAAGACCAGAACCTGAAAATGAGCTCAATCTTTCTATCTTTCAGAACTTTCATTTAAGGTACTCATCTCTCTAGTTTGAGCTCAACTCCTAGTCTCATGAAAAAACCTCTCACCTGTAGCTCTGGATGTCCCAAGCACAATTCACCAGGAATATTCAATCTCAGCATTTCTTTGTGTCCAAGTGCTGTAAGAAGAGCAGAGGCAGTTTATACAATCTAGGAAGAAACACAGCTCCAGAAGATGGTCTTCCAATGACAGCTCTCAACAAATTAGCTGCACTTGGCTATCTGAAAATATGCTTGCTCTCTCCTCTCTCTCTCTCTGGCCTCTTGTTTCCCCCACCTGTTGCATGTTTTCATAAATATAGGACAAAATTATCCTATTTCCTGAATGCTTCTGCGGCACCTAGCATCATAAAGTCCTAACTTTACAGAGAGCCCTTGGATACCACCAAGATTTTTGCAGCAAATCTAGACCCCTTAAGTTAGGGTCAAAGAATATGTTTTGAGGATTTTTTCGAGCAGGAAGAAATAAAAGGTTTAGCATTTTACATGTGCAATGATCATTGCAAAATTATACTAATTTTTATGCTAAATGAGCCCACCCTACAGAAAGAAGTATTTGGGAGGATCTTTTCTGCCTATCCTTGCATGTTAAAGCAAGAGAAAACTTGTGCTGTCAGAGAAATGGCACAATAAACTCATAAGCTGGATACTTGGTGGTGTGGAGTGTCACATGTGAGATTCTGTCTCATTCTGTTGCTAAGCTCTTTAAAATGCTTTCGAACAAATAGACAGTTACTCCTCCAAGGACTCTGATTTGATTATAAAACTGTCTTTTGGATCAGTGAAGATATGAACCAGGCAAGATATTCTCTGATGCTCTCTGGATTCCACAACTTGAAATAATCTTGCTGGAGAAAACAAAGTCGGGACTGTGGGGAGCAGTTAACATTATTTTGAAAAGATATGTGATAGATTTGCATTTCTTGGACACTTTTTCCCCTTTTTTTCACAGTACTTTT
>WEKY01036188.1:0-13069 GCA_013390045.1 Picathartes gymnocephalus
AACTTAAACAACAACACGGACTGTTATCTTATACCCTTGTGGGACTGACTGTGCTACCTTGCTTCAATAAAACCTTTTTATAACAAATGAGGAGTCTTTCCTCTCTCTCTCTACCCAAGAAGCCAGCAAGCAGAGGAAACAATCATCACCAGTGCACGTTAAAACTGGTGTCTCCAGTAGATCAACTGCTTTACTTATGGATTTTTGTGTCAGGTTTTACACCAACCTTGCTGGAGAAGTTCCTTAACCCATTTGCCTACATCTCTCTAACAGCAATAATGTCAAGCCACCTCTTTCTTCTGGAGTCTGATAAAGAGGAATGAGTTACTGTTTTGAAAAGGCTCCAAAGAGAAAACTGTTCCACAGTCATCAATATGTGCTCTCAGAGATAATCAACCTTCACAGGGAATGATGGCAAAAATTACCTTTTTTTTCTGCCCTGTATCTTTGGGTTAAATCACTTTTCTGGCTATTTTACACCACCTAGAAATCATCTTTTTTATCAGAGCCTGACACATCTGGGCAGATTACCCAATAATCACCAATAGAGAGAAAATACTTCTCCACGATGCCACATTTTTGCAAGAAGTAGGAAAGAATGCTGCATTCTTAAGACCTGCACACCAAAGCAATTCCCACCACTGGGTAAGTTCATGCCTAGAACCTGGGAGCACAAATTCCACTGATGCTGTTGCAGAAATTAATATTCCCCTGCAATATTAATGACTGCATATTAAATTCTCTTATGAAATCACCTCAACTCTTATGAAATCACCTCCACTCTGTCAGCTTAGAGCAGAAATGTTTTAATAAATACTCACATTTCATACATTTTCTTCAGTCTAATAAAATGTTTTCTTTAAGTAGACCATAGAAATACCTGGTCTTTAAAATCAAATACAACAATTTGGCCCACTTGAAGCCCGTCCCCCAATCTCACAAAACACGTCTGGAATTGTCCTTACCCACCTGCACTGCTTGCAGACACCCAGAGTGCATTTAGAGTCTTGGTGAGACGCCTTGAAATGGTTATTGAATGACCTTATTTTGCATACCAGTAAATATGAATTTATCCCAGGTTTCCTAGCAGATGTATCTTACCATTGTACAGTCCTTGAAACGTTTGAAATTCCTTTCTGCTCTTTCAGATTACTCTCAATAAGTTGACAAGCCTGAATGCTTTCTAAGCCACTGCAGAGAGACTGACAACCAACACAATCAGAAGGCAGATAAAAGGGGATTTTTGATGGGCCTGAAACTTATGAGCAAGGCAGAGAATAAATCTGTTTCTTGTAAGTTACTTTCTTAAAGGAAAAAAAATATCTGGAGTGTATTTCATCTAGGACCTGTCAAAAGAATAGCTCGGTGATGTGAATTCAGAACATGAAAGTGCCCCATTAGCAATCAACAAGAGACAAGAGATACACCAATCTTTTCTAGTCGGGTTTTCTTATCAGACACATTTGTTTTACTTCATGAGATTGTTCTAAATGCATAAAATTTACATACATATGGCTGCATTGTTAATTCCTACTCTGAAACTCTTTGGAAGAGTTTTCATTTTCTGCTTAGGAAAAGAGCTTCCCAGCCGAGGAATGCCAGTGAAGGATGTGAGGTGGTTCTCTGATCACATCAGTAGAGTCATACAAAATATGGCCTTGTTTCTGTCCTCATAATAATAAGAAATTACAGAAATTGCAGATATTATATACTGTAACTACAGATTTGGAGGAGTAAATAAGAGATTCTGACAGCATGAGTGAACTATTACAGAAGTCACCTAATTCATTTTTTTAATTCCATCTTAAGATACCTGATTATAGATTTTCTTTGTGAAACACAATATTTTTTTCCTCTTTTCTCCTTTCTTACATATCAGCATAGATATGTAAAACTAGTGCTAGAAAAAATACTGCTTTGCAATAGGTTAAAAATGAGGTTTCCATCGCTTACGGGAACACAAGCAGTTAGGAAATATCTACTCAGACATGAGTTTCCTAAAAAATATGTATCTTGTCATAGCTTCCAGATATCTATCTTGAAGGAACAAAATTACAGCTAATAATTATGTCTGTCTAAAATAAAGGTTCTGTGAAAGTGGTCACAGAATAAAAGCATTTTAACTCAACAACACTTGGGAGAAAACCTTCATTCCTTATGTGGGTGAAATGACACTGCCCTAAATTAAATTCAGGATCTGAGGAATCCTAGAATTATCCAAATGATGAGCTTCCCTTTATTTTCACACTGAAATTAATCAGAAATTATTTTCACAGTGACACTAATCAGAGCAATTATTTTCATGCACTGAAGCAGAGTTTGGCTTCTCAGAAAATGCCAAAGTGATGCCTCCCTGTGCTATGATCAAAAGCAGTAATTATTATCAGGTAAATCCCAGTTTCAGACCTGTTCAAATATTGAAATTCCATCTGGAAGTGTGCTAAGAAAATGAAAAGAGATCATCTAAGTCACCTGTGAGTAGGAATTTATGGACAACCTGTACCAGGGCCTCACCACCCTCACAGAGAAGAATTTCTCCCCCATATCCAACCAAAATTTACCCTCTTTCACTTTAAAACTGGTGCTCCTTGAACTGTCACAAAAAGTCTTTGCCCATCTTTTTTTTATAAGCCCCATTTTTAAATTGAATGATAAGACTAAGAAAAATCCATTGAACATTTATTTTTCAAGACATAAAAATGAATGAATGGGGCAACAGGAAAAGGTATGGATGAAGGGAAAGGTCTAAGATATTCTAATGGTTCTAATTTTAAAAGCTGCCATCAGACCTTGATGGATTATGAAAGTGTGTCTCGTTAGATAAATTATAGGCATGACACTTTGGAGACCAAGAATGTACCTTCATTTATTAAATAGTGACTTAATTTATTAAATAGTGACTAAGTGCAAGTACTGTGGCTCAGCACTGAAGTGTGCTAATAATAAGTTCAGCTGACAGTGTTCAGAGGGGGTGAGGGTGTACGGAGCAGTGGGAGCTCCATTTTGGAACTTATTCCCAAAGATTTAGTGTTTCTTTTAAGGACATTATCCTTACTCCTAAATGTTATGTGCAAAACATACAGCAGGGACCCAGAGAGATCAGCAACAAGAGGTTCAGGGTGGATATTTATTTAGATATATAAAGATGCTGAGTGATTCTCTAATGAATTTTGTATTGTGTGCAGCATATCATGTTGAGCCCTCACGCTGCCAATATTAATTGTTACTTATTTTGTTAGAATAATGAAAAAAAATAGATTTATTGTATCTTTAATCTATTCATTTCTTGGTGCTGGAGTTTAAAAAAGTTGTTTTGCTCTTTAGTGCAAAAATAAAATATGATTTTCTTTTTAGATATATTACTCAGGTTTTACATCTTACTATAAATCTCAAAATGACTATATGTGTCACAAGGCAAAGAAATTCGCCAATCTGTGGATCTTTTCACAACCAGAACTTTCCAAGCTGCTGGATTCTGTCTTCCCTTTCACTGAGAACGGGGTTACTTAAATTGCACTGCCCCTCTCACCACCTTGCACAAAGCTGATACACAAACTGTGACAAAACTTTCCAAGTTCTGCCCAAAGTGGATTCTTGTCCTGTGGCCTTTATTGCCATATTTATTGCTCATTCCACTCTTGCAGCAAGAGCTGTTCCCAAATACTCTTCACAAAACTCATTTCCCAGCAAATCTGAAATTGCTGCTCTACCACTGCCAGAAATATCCACTCTACCCTGAGCCTGCTCTTGTCGTTACCAGCAGTTCCAGAGAATTTGTCAGGAAAAAGAGGGGAAGCACAAGCAATAATCCCCCTCTGCATCTCTGTGTAGTGCTTATGGGTTTTAGTTACTGTTACATGAAATCTACCTGCATTACCTGTCTCCTTCCACACACCTGCCTTGCTCTTCAAGGAAACAGAAAGATGTGACCAGGAGTTTGGATTCAGAGCAAATTATGGCAGGAACTCAGCAATATAACCCAGAAAAAGAAATAGAATCTGCAGAAAGAAAACCAGGACTGAGATTTTCAATAACAATTTTTAAGGTTGCATATGTGAGTCCCGCTAATTTCACAACAGGCAAGGAAAATACACAAAGCCAGGCACTGCCCAATCTGAATCAACTGGTTCTTCTCTGGCTGGAGGCCTGACTTTACTTGTGATTGCCCTTAATTTTTATAAAATTACACATTTTAGTTTGGATGGCTGCAGTTCAGAATCAGTACTGTAGTAAAACTGAAAAAAAAGGACTTTCAGTTCTATTTGCAGCGTAAGACAGAAGGTTAAGTCCCTTTCAAAAATAAATGCACAGCAAAGCCTCTTCTATTTTTCTTTCCTATGGCATTCAGAAAGGCCATATTCTGAGCTGGATTGTGTAAGGCAGGCAGTACTTTACCCTTTTACGTGTGAGACAAACTTCTATCCACCCTCTCCCTGAGAATAGGCAGAGGCAGAGCAGAGAATGGCTGATGTATTTGTTATGCCTCAGTCAGTTAGGCTGGAGCAGCTCCCAAAGGGGACAACTGCATCTCCCAACAAAGTCCCAGCAGAGAGAAAAGAAAAAGCAGAAACTCTGACAGCTCACACTTCAAGGAGAGCTCCCAACAAACTTTAGCCCAGACAAAAGGAGACATCCACAAGAATGGGAGTTTGGACATGGCAGCTGCAGGTTTTACAAGTTAGAGCTGTCTGCAATGATCCAGCACGTGAAAGAGCGAGACACCAGCTCTGGATCGTTTCTGCTTTGTCTGAGGTATCCCACTCACCCTGAGGTGAGTGACAGCCACAAGAACTGGGCACGTTTCCCCTTCTGGAAGGAGTCTCTGGGAATTCAGGATGCAAATGTGGAATGCCTTTGTTCCCTGAGGGAAATACAGCCCCTAACTGTCCAGTAAAGAGTGAAAATAGAAATTCTTTTTGGAGATGTTCCTCAGTGAGCATTAATTCTGGATTTGGGTGATCATTTGATCAATCCTGTAAGGTTTGGAAATCTCTCTGAGGTTCTGAATGTAGATAGTTCAGCCACTGGATAATTACATTCAATTAAGAGACATGGCACAAACTAATCTCCAGCATGTGTCTTATGAAAATAAAACTCATTTTCACTACAAGTACATAGAAGCAGATGAACACTTTCACTCTCACTGGTTTTCAAATGATGATTTAGTTTTCCTATATATATTTTTTCTAACTGATCCATTTTCAGTGTTAATTTACTGAGCTTTTATTTTTTTAAGTACTTGAATTACATTTCTACATAATAATACATCCTTCCAAATAGTGCTTCTACAAAGACAGGAAAGTAAATTACACAAATACTGCCCATTTATCAACTGGAAATATTAAATAAAAATGTTGTTTAAATTAATGTGTATCTCATGTACTGTCTAAGGAAACAGTCTATGAACCAGTATTCATTTAAATCTCTATAAATTTTCTATTATAACATTTTGTGGGAGGGGAGTCAATAAAGGAAGATTTAGACAAATGGTGCCAAAGTCACACCTTTCAATTAAAAAAAACCCAAAACACAACAACAAAAAATGTGTTTTATTTTTAAGAATCACTGCAGGCATTCACATAGAAAGGTTTAGGCTGTTATAAGATGTGCATTCTCTTGACTGATCAAAACTTTATGCATTTCATATATCCTAACACACATCAGGATGCTAATTAGTGAGGATTTTCTAACCCCAAATAAGCAAGAGAGCCAAATCACATGATCTTTTTTTTCACCAAAGAAGCAGACTTGGGACAAACATCTATGAGTTTCTAAAAATCCAGATTAAGTAAGTGCATAGGTAATTTAGGAGAGATAGATTGAAAAAAATCCTGCACACAGGAGGGAGAAAAAAATCTCTGCTTCCGTGAGAAAATTCAGTTCAGCTGACAAAAAGAAGCAACAGAAGGAACAAAAGTGCAACACTAACTAAAGGCTGCACAATGGGGGATCACAGAGGGAATTCCACATACATAAACTCCATATATTCCACATACATAAACTCTCTGCAAAGCTTGAATCACTACAGAAACGTATGTAGATGGTGACTGGAAATGTGAAATATAGAGATTTACTTCCTGAACAATGTGTGGGTGGCATAAAACTCGATTCCTGCATTACCATTAGCCAACAAACTATTTTTCAGGGCTAGAAGAGAAACAGGAAAGCTGTCACATTTCAGGTTTGCTGGGAACAATGTTGATTCAATATTCCTCCAGCACAGGCCTTTGTCTCCCACAAGGGATAGCAGAGCACTGTGTAACACTTTTATTCCTGCCAGTTTTTCTTGCAGGTGCATATAGTCAATCTGCTTCCATTTCCTCTATTGCTCTCCCCAAAGGATCCACCTTTATTGGCTCTAAGAGCAAGTGACAGATTTCCCCCTAACTGAACAGTCTCAGGCACTTTCTTTATAAATAAGTTATTTTGGGAATGCTTCTGTATGTGCTAAACTGGAAAAGGCTGTCTAATCTGTGGCAAGGCAGGAGCTACAGACTCCAGGAATTTTCCTGGAGGAGGAAGCATTTGGGACCTGTATATCTTCCTATCAAGTGAGAAGCTGTTTGTGTGTTGGTACAAGCAGGAGCAAGATGCACAAAGGTGAGACATCTCCAGGAATAATCCAAAAGAGTAAACAACAAAGGAAACAAAAATTCTTTCCTGCCCACTGCTAGAAAATATTGATTTTCTGACCAGTTCCATGTATGATCTAATTTTATGCAATTTAATACAACAGATACTGTATTCCCTGAATTCAATTTCTAAAACATACTGAATACAGCAGATTCTGATTCTAAATCTCAAGATAGTGCAAATTTTCTACAAATAAAGACGTATTTCAAAACTGGGTAAAACTTGACACAGGACAAGCTGTTCAGGTGCATCCTGAGCTTTTTGAGTGCAGAGATGGAATTACAACCCCAAAGCCTGAGCTGGGATAAATGAAACACTAAAACTGCACCGTCATAACATGGTAAAATACAGTCAGCAAACAAAATAAAGACATCCCCAGAACCAAAAGTAGTAGTGTATCTGTTATAACTACTGGAACTAGGTAAAAAATATACAGATTATCAATCCTTATTGTTATAAAATCAAGTTAACATTCCTCACTACTGCTCCTCCCCAGAATAAGCTCCAAGTTTCCTTGTAAATGTATTAGCAAAACAAGATTTCCTATAAATGTTTTACCACTAATTCTTTATTCAACAGAAAATCAGACTCTGAAGCAAAGCTATCCGCCTCAAAATATTTTTTACAGAATAAATGTTGGGCTAAACAATTAAACTTCTCACTTCATTTGTCAGACGTATATGCAAAATGTGCTCTAAAATACTGTTACAGTTGGTAAGATTAAATCAAACAAGCAAAAAGATAACCTCGAATTCTTTGATCTGAAACATGCAGAACCATAAAAAGTTTGGACATGATTAAAATTTGACATTGTGGATAAGCTTCACATCTTTTATTCTTTTTCATAAAGAAGTGTCAGACAACTATATAAAAATAATAGATCAAATAAACATAGACACTGTTGTACACAGAGCATAAAACCTTAAAAAACACTGAATAATTCAAGGGAACTCCAGCAACACTTGTAATTTACAACCCTTGCAATTTTTCATAAAGCAATACTTTTTCCAATTCTCATCTCTTTTCTCGCTGGTGCCTCGGGAAAGAGAAAGGCAAAAATGGAAACCATAACTACAAATATTAAAGTGTTTGCTTTTAGTATCAGTGTAGTAAATTTGCCATTACTCTTAGATGGTAATGCAATATGCAAACACTATTTGTCCCAGATCACTACAGTAAACAAAATTTTCAGAGACTATAATATTTTTCCTCTCCTGCCATTTGCCAGATTACTTTGCAAAAAAACCCACAAAAATTCTAATTTTTGAATACCTTCCCAATACAAAGTACTGTAAAAACAGCATCACACACAGAATAAGAATTTTTATCTCTTCTTGGGAAAGCACTCAGGTTTTCAGCAATCCCTTTAGCCTGGCTGTAGCTGGGTTTTTGAGTTCTGCATTAACTCAAGGATGTCCCCATGATGTGACATTTGTCCTAAGGAAACCAAAGATCTGGAGTCAGTGTTACCTCTGATCAGATCCTGGCAGCGGTTGTGTCACTTTAAAACTCACAATTTTTCTCTGTCTTGCCCCCTAATTAATACCCCTGTGCCCAAGAGTTCATGCACAGAGGAAAGAAGGAATCACCAAGAAAATCAGAGACTTGATTTGGAGATGTAACTGCATCCTCATCTCATTTTTACCTCCTGTACACATTTTGTGTGATCATACTCACATTACTGTTTGCTTTTTTTTAGTTTTGTTTTCCATTTGCTATTTTTTTATATTTGCTTTCAGAAGTTTTAATATGTAACAACCATAAAAGATTTCTTCAAGTTGGGATTTAGCTTGAAACAGGAATCTACATACAGTAATCAATGTGCATTTATATAACAAATCTCGTGATTTAAGATGTTTCAGACCAATGTAGAAAAATATCCCAACTAAAAGGAAAAAAAACAAAACAAAACTTGATTTTGGACTCAATGCCAAAAAACACCCTGCTTTTCAAAATGATAAAAATATGCCATGAGTTAACAGAGCAGTTCTACCGTTCTAAACCTGCTTAGTCACTCAACCCGAAATACAGAATACACACAATTCTTGTGTTTTTTGTTAATTACCCAAACAGCAGACAAGTGGTGGAGCTGCAGATCTTCAAAAACCCCACACTAGTAGGTCAAAAACCACCTAAAATAGAGCAACTTCAGTTGAACCTTCCACTTTCTGTTTCTTTCCAATTTACCTCCTTTATCAAAGGAAACACCAAATTATTTGACAGAATTTTAAGACCTTAGAAGCATTTCCAGCTGTTTTCACTCCCTCCTACGATTTGGGTGGACAAAATTAAATGCCACGAAAAGAAAAGACAGATTAATCTTTGCACGTTCAATAAATCATTTCCCTCAATAAATTCATTTCTCTCAATAAAGAAAAGTGTAATTAATTATTCCAGTTTCTCCAATGTAGTTTTTCTAAAAGGGATGTGTTTTATTTAACAAAAAAACTTAAAGCTGATGAGAAACTCCTTAGAGAAATTAAAGCTGGGGGAATATTTCAAAATCTTCCCTTGGAACTGTTGCTGTTCCTAGAACTGAGCAGGGCAGTCCAGTAAATCCTCTTCACCTGTCCCCTGTGTCACACCTGTGCTGGTTTCTTTTTATGGAATTATTTCCATCAAATGCTAAATTTTGGTATCTGTTGATACAACTGAGCTACACAAAGTCTGCAGAACAACGAAGATATCTCAGAGCTCTGGACTACACAGGATTAAAAATCCTGATGAAAAAAAAACACTCCATGTCCTCTCAGCCAAACCAGTTCTCCCTGTCAGTGTGAGCCGGAGCAGAGGGCAGACAAAATGGGAAGAATAAAGTCGGGATTGATGGCAAGGCCTTCCAAGGGCACAGCCTGGCAATGCCAGAGCCCGGCTGCAGCCTTGCCAGGATGGGCCTCGAGATGGGCACAGAAAAGGGGCCTGGGCACGGGGTTTCACACTTGGAGAAGTTCTGCTCCATTTGCATCTTGAGCTGAACTGTTCAATTAGTAACTTGGAATGATGAAGTTCCATCCTCCATGCTTGGCCTCCTCTTTTTTACCTTGTTGATGCTTTTGGGCCTGAGGTTGGGAACGATTGTCCTGGAATTTGAGCTGGAGAGAATTGTGTCTAACTACCCTGTGAAGAGAACTTAGTAACACTTAATATGAAGCTGAGAGCTGCACACTAAAACAAAACAGAAAAAAAAAAAACCTTAAAACTTAAGGCATCAAAATAATGGCCAAGGAGAACAAGCAGAGATGAGCAGCTGGCTCACGGATATTCAAAGCTGCTCCAAAGGCAGCTCTGTACCAAAGGGAAAGGGATCCAGAACAAAGTGTGACACAAGGGTTCCACTGGCAAAACACACGTCAAAGCACACCCTGGCTCCAAAAAGACATTGTTTCATTGGCAGCTTCAAGGACAATGACCATTTGCATCCTGAGCCATCAACTGAGTTATCTGTGCTCCATCAAAGGCCCTGGGATCTGAACGGTCAGGGATCATTTATTATCAGTTAATTAGGTGTTAATGTTCAAGCCTGAGTCAGAAATGCTCCGTGTTTGCTCACAGGAACAACTTTCCTTCATCTGTGCTGTTCAGAGATCTTCTCCTGTAGTTGCCACACCGATGACTTTGGTGGACAGACACAGCTCTGATGTAAGAGCAAATCTGCTCTAATTCGGGCTACAGGAGGTAGCAGCAATATGTACTCAGTGAGAAGTGGAGAAGTTCTGCTCCATTTGCATCTTGAGCTGAACTGCCCAATTCATCACTTGGAACGATGAAGTTCCATCCTCCTTGCTCGCCCTCCTCTTTTTTACCTTGTTGGTGTTTTTGAGCCTGAGGTTGGGAATGATTGTCCTGGAATGCTGAGCTGGAGAGAATTGTTGTGTCTGAGTGCCCTGTGAGGAGAACTTAGTAACACTTAATATGAAGCTGGGAGCGGCACACTAAAGTAGAACAGAAAAAAAGAAAGAAAACTCAAGGCATCACCATTAATAAACAAGTTTCCACCTTCACCTCCCTGCTTGCAGCCTGGAACACCCCTCCCAGCAGGCAATCACTGGGATTGTGGGATTTACAGGGATTTTTCCAAAGGCTACAGAGGACTGCCAGTGCTCCCCATGTCAGAGACACCTGGCATCCTCTGAGCCTCTGCACAATTTAATGGTAGCGAGGGAATTGTGATATTCTCCTGCTCCAGTGGGCCACGAACCGAGGAGTTCCTGAGCAAGCCTTGGCACACAGCAGCAAAGCAGCTGTTGGGCCCTATTGTTGTGGAGAATGTGCATTTTGACAACTACTAATCATGTATTTACTGTGAACAGTGAAAAATCTTATACATTTATTATTCCCAGAATGTATTTACCCAACAAGTAATGGCAGCTCTAAATGAGTTTCTTATGTCCTGGAAAGAAAATGCAAACAACAATTAATTAGCTCATTGTTATTTAGCAGCAATTTATTTATTTGTTTCCCTGAGCCATTCATCAGATGGATCAAATACAGACTGGTAAGTAGTTCTTGCGGCATTTATGGTTATCCAGTTTCTGGCAAAATTCCTTCTGAACTGTTCTAGAGGACCTCCACTGTGTTTGAGAAGAGATATCTAATTTTGTCCTGAATTGGGAACAATTAAAAAGAAAAGAAAAACAGATGGAGCAAGGAAAACCAACTGGTTCGGGTTGCTGGTAATCTATTATTTGTTAAAAACAAAACAAAACTGATACACAGATGAAACTGAGATGTGATCTCTACACGCGCAGAAAGTAAAGATAACTTTTTCAGATCCTTTGGGCTGTAAGGACAATTATTCAGCACAGCGTGGGTGAGGCAGGATAGATCATCAGACTGACATTAATCCTCAACAGGTCATCTGATTAACAATTACTCCTTTTGCTACAGAAACCTTCTGTATAGAAAGCACAAGGTTCAGTGGTTGATTCTGTGAGTGACCACACAGAACCATGAAAACATCCAAGTGCCCTGATGATGGTAGCATAGCATGGATGATCATTAATTATGGAATTAATTTATTAAAAGCACATGGGATACAGTCCTGGCGTTGAATTAAATCCCAAATGCACATTCAGGTCACCTTCTCACCTGCACAAGGCCCATTTCCTGGTAAATTCCTAGCAGGAAAGAGTGTGGGACTGCTGGTCCTACAGCAGGGCTGCTGGAAGGGCATTGGGAAGTTATTTTAATGAGCTGTTGATGGCAATTACTCCTTATTATACCATGGCTAAATGAGAGAAGCAATGAGGTACAAACCTTAACTGCTTTAGGATAAGCCTGGGGAGTTGTGACTTCAAGGGAAGAGGGAATCTTTGAGAGGCTAGCACAGTTAAATCCCAAAGGTGCATTCAAAATGCTACAGTCCCAGACTGGCCTAGAAGGAAAGTGTTGACTTAAAACACGGGTTACAAAACCACTAGTGTTTATGAATGGCTTCAAAAAGTACTATTTTAAAATAATGTCGTGATATAACATCAAAATAAGTAATTTTGTTTGCTTATTTTTAGTCCCAAATCCTTTCAGTCGCTCTGACCTCCCCTTCTGTCTGGAGCTGGAATGCTGCCCTCCCTCATCATCTAAACAGAGATACACTTAATCTTCTTTTGGGACTAACAAAAACATTCAGGGCCTGGTTTTCTTGAAAGGACTATAGTGATTTGTGTTGGAATAGTTGATTTAACTCGTCATCAAAATGTTTGGATTTGCAACTCAACCTAGATTTTATTTTCTTTTTTACTGCCCATAGTCTCAGGAGCAGACTCATATTGTAAGGGCAAGCTGTATGGATTCAGAATAGTTTGGTTTTTGTGTTTTAATTTTGTTTTGTTATGGTTTTTTTTTTCCCCCCCTTAAAACTACCTATGATGCTTATTGTTATTTTTGCTCCTTTGCCTGCTTCTCCAGGCTCCAATTAAAGGCTGGAACAATTTACTGAATTGTAAGTTCACTAATTGAATAGATATATAGACAGTTGAAAACCCCAGGATTCTCTGCAAGGTTTGCTTATCAGTGTCTAAATCTTGGTTAACAGCTTGCTACCCTTCCAAATATACAACTATTTATTTAATATTTATGCACAATGTTTGTTTACCATGGCAACTGCTATATCAACTTGACATACACAAGAGTAATTTTATTCAGATACATTTACCTCTTTGTTAGAATTCATCCATATTTTATGGTACTTAAAGAGAAATAACAACAAATTCTCAATATATGTTTCAACTTACGTGTAAGAGGCACTTGGCTGTTTTCTTGCATAATGAATAAAGGTGTGTGTGCCAACCACAGAAGTGGTCAAGCAGCCAACTAAATCAGCTGGGGGGAATATTATGCGAACCTTTGAATATTACTCGGCCTGAGGGGGTTTCCATTAACAGTTATTTATTTTACTTTTTGAGTTTATACCCTGATGTAGTTCAAAAAAAAAAAAAAA
>WEKY01036188.1:13102-42595 GCA_013390045.1 Picathartes gymnocephalus
AAAGAAAGAAAGAAATGCCAAGAAGAAAACCTTATCTATCCCTGCAAAAATCAAAAATACAAGGCCAGGCTGGGACAGTGGAAGGTGTCCCAGGGAGTTGGAGCTCGACGGACTTTGAGGTCCCCTCCAACACAAACCACTCTGTGATTCTATGATTCTCTATCCTAACCTTCCTCAGAAATTACCCCTCTGTAAGAGCCTAGTCCACACCTGAGCACAACCTGACCCCAGAGCAGCAGAGAGCTGGATACTCAAAAGCCCTGTCCTGATCTCTGCACTCAGACCCGCTGCCACGGCAGAAAGAGGTGACAGCACTGATGGGATAAACCATTGCACATTCAGAGAATGGAAGTGCTGGGCTGTGTCCTTGGTTCCTGAAGAGACAGGAGCCCCGTCCTTCCTCATTTGCATCCATGGAAGTGGCCAGAATTGCTAATTCCCGTGCTAGGTTTGCATATCTGGATCATGGGCAAAGTGAAAAGCAGAACTGCACCCATGTAACTCACAGAAACGTAAACGCCCTGCGCAGAAACACCAAGGGTAATCGGTGACCTGCTTCACTGAATGCCACTGACACCAGATTTACCAGTGAAATCACGATACACAGCCCTGGAAGTGCCAAAATGAAGGCAGACCCCAAAGGGAGTTTACAGGGTTAAAGAGAATAGTAACTACAGCACGAGTGGGAAGGAAACTGGATATAACGGGGTCTGTAATTAAAGAAAGCAAGAAATAATTCAAGACTGCAACATCATGAGAGTACAGTACCAGGAGAGATTAGAGGCAGCAAGAAATAGCCTGGTCATGAAGTATTGTATACACTGTTGAGTTTTCAACAGGGAATAATTCACTTATGTGATTCAAGTCCTTCTCCCTCATCACAGCCAGAAACCGCCCTGAGTTAAACAGAAGACAAAATTAAGAGATTCTGTGAATCCCTCAATATATTCTGTACCAGCAGCCATACTCCAGTCCCTCCTGCAGTAAATGAGTAATAATAATGATAATAGTCATAATTAATGTGAAACTCCTAGTGAAGGTTTATTATCTTCAAGTTCCATTAAGTAATTAATGAATTCATTAAGACTGCTAGTGCAAAAGCAAGCAAGTTACATGGAGACACACCCTGCAGGTCCAACACTTAATAATCTATGTTAAGAGTACCAAAAAATTAACGTTTATTTCTTAATATGGTAATGATCCAGTCCTACAGTTATGCAAAACACAGCTGAAGAACACTTATTTTTGGAGTTCTTATCTTTTCAGAACTTGCTGTTGGGTTGTAGAATCTCAGCTGGGAAAGGCTGCACAGGAATATGTTTGTATTTGCTTGAGATAAAAGTCCACAGTGGAAAACCCCCAAATTTTGCAAGACAGAGCAGAGATGGACACGGATCTATCTGTCATACACAGTCCCAGTCATCCCAATCCATTTTCTGCACTCAGCAGAGCAAATCCTGCAATTACACACAAATGAAACCAGAGCAATCACAGCCTAAGGGGTCACGAGCAACAAGGAAAGTCCCAAAACCAACAGCACGGTGTCCCCATGTCCCAACTGCAGCTCAAACAGGCTCCCATGTCTGACATTTCATGTCAATATTCTCTTTGGTGTTATTAAATTCACTTTCCCTTTGAAAGGGGCCCAGATGGGTCACCTTCACCCAGTAAAACAGCTGGATATAGTATTGATATTATTTGCATTCAAGCAGTTGGCCAGTGGAAAATAAAACCAAGTGGAATTTTATCTTTTCTGGGAACACTGAACTCTGTGTTAAATTCAGAGTCCATGGATTTTTTTTTTTTTTTTCCATGGTACTAAACTGATTATTCTAATGTGCCATGCTATTTTCTGCCTGAATATTTCTCAGTTTATGATTGGCAAGACTGAATTACTTAGATCAGACTGGAGAACCTTCACTTCCATTTTGTTACATTCCAGTTTCAAACGCAACATTTGCTTTCATTTTGTATCTTGATTCATGAAGACAGTAAAAACATAAGAGCCGTGCTTTCTTTTATTTTACATTTAATATTCTTTGCAAGGCCACAGCTTTCTCTTCTTCATGCTAGTGAAATGCAAAGCCTCCTTAACTGAGTAAAACTTGTCCTGCTGATAAAGGGGAAGGAGCAAACACATATTCTACTGAAAAAAAAATTGGTATTTTCTGAACACTTCACCTTATTCCCACCTTACACTTACTCACTTTCCAAAAGAAGACACAAAGAAAGTTTTGCCATGTTGCCTGTTGGTTCCATGCCCAAGAAGCTCACCTCTGGAGAGACACAGAGCTTGTAGCAGGCAGTGCTTTAAGGCCGTGTTTCTAATTAAGTGAGCAGGTGGCTCCAGCCAGCAGGAACCACTGAGCAAACAAACCCTGCGAGGGCTGGGGCTTGTTGGAGCAGATGGCGTGGTCTTTGTACTCCTTTAATGAAGATTGTGCCTGAGCTCTCTGCTGGCTTTAGTTGAACGATTTTCCTCGTCGTTTGTGCAACTGCTTTTGCACCCAAATGAAACAAAATGATTTCTGGATTAGAAAGGCAACGCGTTCTCTGCACCCTTCAAACGTGTTCAAGCACAGCTTGACGTGCTAAGTTGTATTCTGTATGACAAAATTCAGCCAGAAGTTCAGAGCACACCTAGCACTATTACCTGCACCCATTCCCACATTATAAACTGGTTTAATACTTGTATGGTGCCAGAAATCACCTTGTAAAACTTTGCACAGTCTTTAAAGAGCAGGTAGACATTTATAGACTTTTAACATTCCCTTGCCAACCCGTTTCTAAATTAATATATCAATGATTTAGAATACATTTATTAAATTATCACCTTTCCTTTCTAGATTTATGTGAGCATATTCTAAATCAGAGTTCATATGAGGAATGGGAAAATTTGTGCAAATGTGTTCAGTGAGGATCATGGTTCTATTTCACATCCTCACATTTATTTGGGAGAAAGTGATCAGAAAGAAAAGCAGTTTTATAAAAATAATTCCAATGGGAAAATGACCATTCCAGATTGAGTAAGGATTAAAAAGAAAGGGAATAGAAAGGGGGAAATTTCCAGTATAAATTCAGTAATCAAGTCAGAAATTCCAATAGATTACACTGTTGTACAGTCTAGTATTATCATAGGGATCTCATTAATTTATAAAGTATTAGTACACACAATCTTACATTCAAAATTTCCTAAAATTCACCCATATGTAAGACAGTTCAAATACCTTCCAGGGGTGAACTGCAAACTGGTTTTCCTAAATCAGGAGCAGCTGAGGTTCACCTGAGGGTTTCAACTCTCCCTTGGCCCATGGCAGTTTCTGGGGAGCAGAGTCAGCTTTCCAGAGCACAGCTTTGGGATATTGCTGGGAAGTTCCACAGGAGCAGGGATGCAGGAAAAGTAACCCAGGGAGAGGAGAGAAAAGGAAAACAAGCCAAAAAGTGAGTGGACCCTCGGGTTAAGGAAACACCAGGAGTGTTGGGGATGGAACCTTGTCATTTCCTAACTTGCATTTGTGGTTCTTTCTTTTTTTTTGTTTAATTTTCTCTCTCAGAAACATTATGAGAACACATTTTAATCTAATCCATAAATGTCCACACTGTCAGAAAAGAGACAGTGATTTCCAAGTTATGTAGCTGTCTGGTCAGTTTTTATTTTCACAAAGTTCATTCTATCATTAGGGCAATTAATATCCATAGTGGCCAGCATTTATGGCCAGGGGCCATTTGTCTCTAAATGTACAGAAAAATTATTTTGGTTTTATCCAAGGGAGTAGATAAGCATGAGCTATTAAGACAGCAGCTGAGGGTGTCAGGTATTTTTATTACATCTTTGTTCGTATTATTTTAATTTTTATGTTTGCTAACATGCTACAGTAGAGTTTGGTCAGATGTCCTAGGTTTAAATAAAGACATGGACACTCATAGAAAGAGAAAAGATGGATGGACCAGAAAATAGAAGTGGAAAAGCACTATTTTAACTCCAGCACTTTTACCACGACTGCTACATGGTTTTTATGATATCACTTGGTAGTTAATTGAAAACCGTATTCTACCCTATCTTTGTGCGCAAATTCAATTGGTAAGGAAAAATAAAGATACAGCATGACCCCTTCTGTAGAGAAATACTCCAATACGTAATAATTTGGCTGGAATGATGCAAGAATCGTGGTACACACAGCTCATTATTCTTACTATTCATATCACTGAACTTGTCTTGCCAGCTCTTATTTATTTCTCACTGGAGTAATTCTATGGGGAACTTCAACGCAATTAGTTCAGGAGCTCATGTTAAAGGGTGAAGGGTTTCAATGTTGCAGCAATGTAAGATAACTACAGATCACAAAATCTGTCATGGAATAATGCAATCAAGAACAAAGCAAATAGAAGCTTTGTTTTCAGAAGATAAGAATGCAATGGAATGCATCAGTAGCTCCCCTTGCTTCTTGTGCTGTCTACCTAAATGAGACTCCCTGCTCGCATATTTCAAAGTCATTGGTTAATTATCCTGGAGCAAAACTGCATTTTGGGTGCTCTGATTTGAACATAATGATGTGACTATAATTCGAACAAATTGGAAATATGCGAAGTTGAATACTCGGTTTCAGATATAATCCAGTAATTAAAAACATAACAAATCATTTAGCAGGAATGCTGCCATTGTTGCTGAGGAAAGCTGCTAATTGCAGGGTCCACATCTACCCCATATTTGTAGTGCTTAACTCCAAGCACAAATCAAGATCTAATGGCAAAAAGAATTAATTTAAAGGGATATTTTCCAGGCTTTTAAGCCATGCAGACAATACTGAGTAATAAAGGAACAAGATGGACTAAA
Organism: Picathartes gymnocephalus; assembly: GCA_013390045.1. Taxonomy (NCBI): domain Eukaryota; kingdom Metazoa; phylum Chordata; class Aves; order Passeriformes; family Picathartidae; genus Picathartes; species Picathartes gymnocephalus. Next base: position 17,937 of record WEKY01036188.1, read on the forward strand.
CAGGCATCTTTGCAGTGTCAATTTGATATTCACTATGAACTTCCTGTACAACAGAAAATAATATACCAATGTATAAAGTTACACAGATAATATGCAAGTATAGTAAGTATAAGGAGATCATCAAACACAAAATGAATGTTGAGGCATATTTATTTAAAAAAAAAAATATGCCATTGGTGTTATCCTGATAATTTATTTTAGAGTCTTTTTGCTGTCCATTCACCCAATTAGGACGTACTTCTAGTATTTTTGAGAGTGTGAATGAATGATATTTTCCCTTAACAGAGGGCTACAATTCTGGATGCCATTCAGGCAGCAGCATTGACAAACACTTGTAGGAGCTCTCCCTGAGGCAGCTGCTCCCAGGCACTCCAGGTTAATATCACTGGATGTTCTTTCTCTGGCAGACCAAGCATCCCTGGGAAAAAGACCTGCTCCAAGCATGCTGCAAGTGTGCTGAAAATAAATACATATTCAGCAGTTCTGCTCAGCCATGAACACTGTTCAACAGTGACCAAAAAGAGAGGATGAAGGATAGGAATGTTTTCCAGGTCAAATCTGTGATGTGAGAACTCAAACGAAAGCCACCTTTCCTAATTCCTTGTTCCCTCAGCAGTCTGTTTGATCGCAGGGGGAAACCTGTGCTTTCACACGGGGCATTTTACCTCCAGAACTTGTTCCAGCGTTGTCTGTTTTTCAACCCCTCCTGCTACAGGGAGACTTTAAAATCCATATTTCTTTGAAATGCAACATGGTGCCTATATAGGAAAAATATTATTTCCTATTGACAGGGATGCTCACATCTGTGAGTGTTTTTGCCTCCTAGCACTTCCAAATCTGCAGCTCTGGTGAGACCAGACTTAACATTCTAATAACAAGCACTGACATCTGCTGAGGTTTTAAGCACAGACTGAAGTTGCTTTAGAGGGATGAGTTGTTTGTACAGATAATGATCCACAGACTTTGAGTGAATCCACTGATGCTGACTGACCCATCCCCATTTATCCTTCTTAAAAATCTGTGTTTATTTCCTCGATGTACAGACCAAACCTCTCCTTAATGTCCCCATCAAGTTGCTGTAATTGGTGGCTGATATAAAAGCACTAAATTATATGGAATTCTGCTTGTCATACTTGGTGAGACAAATCCATCAGCCTCTGCCTTACTTTATTTTTGTCATTGTGACACAATTTTGCAAATTGGTGGAATGCCCGTGATAATACCTTTTCTCAGGATAGTTAAACCTGCCAATTGGTAATTAGCTATTAACATCTGTGTTTTGTTCAAACATTTGTCTCCTGTAAATATTCTTGAAAGCTTTGTTAGAGAAGAGAGCAGGAGAAGGGATTATGGATGTTACTTTTGGCTGGGAATTGGACTCTGTATTGCCCATCACTTCTTTCTTCAAATAAAAAAGGCAGTGTTGTCACACAACAGTTCAAGGCTGCAGCATTTCTGAAACAAAACTACTTGAGCGTGACATAAATAATGCAGACTATCTAGGAAAAAAATAAAAAAAATCAGAAGAAACCCGGGTATGTTATCAACAGAAGATTTGGAGAAGGAAGTATCAATAGAGGACTGACACAGCTGATTGCCAGGACAGCGTTGGATTTACCTCTGCTATTCCAGACAGTTCACATTATGTGGATCTTCAGAATGATAGACTGAGGTGCTTGGAGAAAGCCTAAATGCATCAGGAAATTAAGAAAAAAAGTAGTTCTAGCACATGAATCTCTCAATTATTTAGCACTCTCAGGCATTAATCATTTCATTAATTCCAGATTAACTACTGTTCATTTGACTCCACTACTGTCCACAGAAGAAAGTGAATTTCAGTACACTGGTGAAGAATTCTTAACAGGTAAATATCACACGAAGATAAAGGAGAACAAGTAGGGAACACAAAGAGATGGATAAACTACCCAAGTAAGAGATCTGAAAATAATTATAGCAATAAAAGTCTGTCACAAGAACACCAATCAAAAAGCAAATCTGGCATTAAGTTATTGTATGCAGTGCACATAAAATAAAGATATTTGTGGCCAGGCACTGGCTTAAAAATAAGAAGGCTGACTGTTCCAAAAACAAATTTGGAACATCGCAGCCTCTCTAATTTTCTTTCTCCACCTAGGCATTACTGTTTTTTGATTTTTCTTATTTAAGTAGTTGTACTGAACTTCTAAGCTTATATGCACTGGACTCCTAAAAGTTCAGAGTTCTGCTATTCTTAACACACCATGACAAGTGGAAGTTCATTTTTCTTTTTCTTCCTTTGAATTGCACTTCAACATGATGCCACTCTGGAGGTTATTGAAATTATTGCTCATGCCCCGAATATCTGGTTAAATAGAAATGTGCGATTCGAATTATTAACTAAAATGAAAAGAGGAAAGATGACAACATAAAGGGTCTTATTTTTAATTCTCTTTGCAAATCTCAGCAGTTAAAAGCCAGATGAATAGAAATCAGTTAAGGTTCATTACTGCTGCAATCCGTCCAGAGAAAGGGGGAGAGAGAAGCTCTGGTACATTAACTTTTACACTTGTGACCTGGTAAATAATGTTCTAGTTGGAGCTATGGCTTCTTTCAATCCACAGCTCATATAATTTCTATAATAATATATTAATTTTTTTACACTGCTAAGTGCTGCTAAAGGCATATCTGAGGGATATCAAACTGAGAGCACTCCTTTAAAAATCACAGATGTATATTCAAAACGTTTGGCCGCCGTGCGACTCTTTAAATAAACGAGAGAACGGGGCCGTCTGTCAAACCCACAACACTCCAGATGAAACCCCAAATTTATAACGAGTCTGACACAGCTGCCACGATTCCATTTCCTCGTCACACATGGCAGGGAGTGGATTTCCAGCTCGCTGGGATCATTTAACCAAAGGCTCTGTGGCTCAGGCACGAGCACTGAGCCTGTCACCTGCACCGACAGCAGAGGTGAGGGCTGGCAGGAGGGAGGGGCTTTGACATTGGATTTGTCCCCACAAAAGCATTTCTCTCGTGTCCTAATTCTGTTTCACAAGAAAGGATGCAGAAATCAATTCAAATGCAGTGAATGTTATCATGAAAATAGAGCCTCTTTATTTATTGAATTATAATCTAATGATGAAAAATTCCTTCCCTGTGGTGCTGTGTTAAAAAGGATTCTCTTTTGCTGAATGTGCAGGTTGGTTTGGGAGAAGCCTAAACTGATGAATACAGAGGAACTGTCAAAAATACAGGGGGTCTTTTATTCTTGTTTAACCAGTAGCATGTAAGCTGCACAGTGGGTAAGCCAGTAACTGGAATGATGATTTAAAAAGGCAATTAGATGTTAAAAATCACGGCCCATCTCATCCACCAAAGATATGGGCAAAAATTAATTTCCAATGATAACAATGTCTTGCAAATGTTTCAGGTGCAGAACTTAAGATATTTTCAGTACATAAGAGTCAAAACCAGAATGATGACGTTTTCTCCAGTTCAAGATACAGAACTTCAAATTCTCTCCTGTAAAAATGAAACAATCAAGATAAGCAATGAACATTAATGATGTCTTCTAGATTCTTCTTCTTCCTCTCATTTTAATATTTTAGCAATACAAGCTATAATGCTCCTGAGTCATTTGCCTCCAAGGGCACTGTCAATCTCTCCAGCCTGATCTTGTAGCTCCTGGTCCTTGTTTTACTCTCTTCCTCTATGTAGAAAAAGTTGCTCTCACTGACTTTTTGCAACTTTTCTGACACAATTTTGAGCAGCCTGATCCCCTCTGAGTCTCATCCTTGCCAGACTACACAAGCCCCACACCCCATATTTAAGGTTTCTCCACTTTTCATTACCTTCACAATCTCAGGGTCCCAAATTCAAATGTCATATTCCAGATATCACCAGCAGCACGTTGCCCGGTTGGGAATAATTCTCAGGCCTGTCTGGTTTGATGCAGGGTATCAGAGAATTGATAGATTTATCTGAGTGTAAAGTCCTTACCTACACACCTTATTCAGACCCAAAGCAAGCAGCCTGCAAGGATTGAGTGTTTTCATAGCAAAAACATGAGCTTTTCTGAGTTCCTCAGGGGCTTTCTGTGCCTCTCTCTGAATCACTGAGACCAAAGCCTGAGCAACCTCTTCCCCATCACAAAGGTCCAAACCACAAACATGTCAGAACAAAGACAGACTGCACCTAATCCTATTAATGCTGTGCAAAATCAATCTCCTAAAGCTTTCTAGGGCTCGTGAACATGCAGTCAAGATGCCTCCGGTGATGGACAGAAATTGCAGGGTTTCCTCCTAATTTTGTAGCCATTTCTTACTTTGGTTCTCTTTGCCTTTGCTGAAAGCTGATTGACTGTAAAAGATCTGCTTCAGTGTCAGTCTCCTGTTAACAGCTGGGAAGTCACTTTGTCTTACTTGCAGCCACAAGGAAACACGAGATAATCACCCTGTGACAGCCAGACCCAGCAGACAGGAAGAGAAACAAATCTCCCTTTGTTCTTCTGCTCTGCCCGTTCCAGCCCTTACCGAATTTCCAAACAGTGAAAGGAAGAACGTTCCCTTTCAATTCCCTTAATGGCTGGACAGCCAGTAGGAAAGCTCATTTTCAGCTCATAAAGCATGTTTTCAGGATAAAGGTAGAGTTTTTGCCTTCTCTGCTACTAAAAGTAGAATCTACAGTTGTCATTGATCTGTCCCATTTGGGGGAAATAGTCTCTTCACTTTCTTAGCTGAGTATCTCAAAGTACAGCTGAGCTAGAGAGGAAGCACTCCAGAGTGAGGAATCCAACAGGAAAAACTGTACAAGGAGGCAACGCTGTGACACAAAAATCTGGAAGTGATCAGCGTTAATGCAATGTAATTTAGTTGCTAGTTTCTATAAACGCTCGAATGTAAATCAGAATTTCTACTGGAAATGGATTTTGTAACTAGAAACACGGGGAAGGAAGCATAAAGAAGACAATCTCCTTTCCCTTCATTGCCTCTGAAGTGTTCCTTGTTTCCATAGGTGCTGCTTCTCATTTAACAGAGACATTAGCATAGAAATAATCTTCACCAAGTCTGTCTCAAAGCTCTGCTCAGTCCCAGGAGTTTTGGCTGCCTAACTATATTAGGATCACAAGTAATTTGAGTCATTATATTTTAGAATCAGATTAGCTATAGAAAATACGACCTAATTTCTATTAGCAGATAAACATTACAAAAATATTATCCCACTCATATTCACATCATATTGAGAGCTTTCCACTGCTGTTCATTCAAAGATCTGGAAAAAAAGGTATGAAAAAAGTCACTAACACCTGCAGATTTTTAGTAAAACTCTCATGTCCAACTAGCTACAATTTCACATTCCACCTGTGAAAAAACAGCTAAATACAGTTTTTGTCAAGTGTGCTAATAAATCACACATAATTACTCAGAACTCTCCAAACAAAACCAAACCAAATCAAACCAAAATATTCTGCACTGGAAACACTGTTTTGCAACTCCCACATCTCAGAATCTCTTATGAGGTTATAGTTTTCTCTACTAAAAAAACCAAATTTGACCAAGATCATCATAAAATCGGCAATAAATCTGAGATTTTATATAAAGAAAGGACAGGTTAAGGATACTTTGCCACCCAGTGTAGTTATTTGTTGAAGTCTTCAGTGTTTATGAATTTCTGCAAACCTAACAGTAATAAGTCAGCCAGCCAGACACGGTGTTCCAGAGCCATGAGCCAGTCAGTAGGAAAAAAAAATAACCAGTAATGAGCATGATGTATTGGTTAGAGCAGACACTACTAGATCCTTTATTTAGCTCTGCCAGAAATTAGTATGTGACCTTGAACAAATCACTCAGCTGAAAACCGGTTTAAGGCACCATTTTCCTACTGGGAATGGGTAAAAATGTAGTCTAAATCTCACAGATTTTCAAATGCAAACAGGTAATTGGTGTTCTCTCGCATTTGTATGTTATTTTTAAAGAATGCTGCAAGAAAATAAGAAAATTATCTTCCATATAGAGCTTCCACATCTACTTCCACTGAATTTTGTTTCTAGCTGTTTTGAAAGGACGTCAAACACAACCTCGAATGCTACAATATTTATTTCTGTCGTGTTTGTTGTGCTGGTGCTCTTGCAGAGCTGTAGAGCAGAGGATTTGCTATGCAGTGCTACTGCAGAGCTGTGAAACGGCGAGGAGCAGGACACGGACGTGGAGCCTGAGTACCTCTGAGAGAGCCTGAGAACTTCTCAGCAGCTGCCTGATGTCCTCTGCGTGCACAGCTAAAGACCAGAAACAAAGGCCAGATCCAGCCCCGAATTTCAGGCAAGTCGGGGAGAAGGGAGGAGCAGCACTGCCAGGAGGGGAGCTGAGCCTGGCGCAGAACACAGCAATAAAAGGGGAGATTTTACCACAGCAAGGATGCAGAGCTGCAAATCCAGGTCAGGAGCAGGCCCTACCAGGTACACTAAAATAACGTTATTTCCTCTGAGATAAAACAAGCTGACTTCGGCTTTGAAAAATCCTTCCCTTGGCTCAGGAAATGGGAAAAATGCTTAGGAAAATTTTCAAGAACTATCTGGCTTTAAGAGTAGATCAAAGTCTAAATATTTGTTTCACAGGCAATACTGAAACAATTATTTAAATGACGAAGAGTGCACATGTACTGACTTTGTCCAAACGCGAATTTAAACTTTTCATCCATCTGCACTAGAGTTGCACATTTTCCTTAGGAATGACATCTTGGGACAGGCCAGGACTGTTCACAGCCCAGGGATCACCCAGGAAGTCACAGCACCAGGGCAGGCTGAGGGCAAGGAAGGCGTGAGGATGAGCCTGGGCATGGATGTCCCTTCTGTGCCTCTTTACCAGCTCCTGCCCTTGGCCAAGGGGCTGCCCTTGAGCGGGGGGATCATGCCTTGGATTTCAACTTTGATATTTCCCAAGCCCTGCAGGGCTCAGGGTGTGACTCTGCAGGGTTTTGCAGCCTGGGAGCTGCTGCTCTCTCACGGTCACAGTGACACAACAAAGCCTCTCCAAGGCTGCTCTCCAAGGACACCCAGACTGTCCTGGGCCCAAAATGTGCAACCCAACACCTTGAGAAGGGGGGCTGAGCTGGGGAAATGCCATCATGAGCTAAAGTTTGAATTGGGGAATTGATGCTGAGATGCAAATGGCCCAAAGCTCTAAAGGGGTGAAGAACTCGTGGCTCGGGGTCCATCCTGGGCTCCATGGTGAGAGCAGCCTCTGGCTCCCCAGGCTGTGCCTTTGGGGGCCTTTCCCATAAATATCCACCTTTATTCCCTCCCTCCTGTCTGGGCTCTGTTTCTAGGGAGCCACTCCAGGCATCAAACCCACTGAACTCTGATTTATCCAACGGGATCCAAGCAAGGGCACGGCCTCCAGGTGCTGCTCAGTGCCCTGAGGGGCACCAACAAGAGAGCTCCAAGCTCCTCCAGCAGAGGAGGGAGGGTGACACCAGGGCATGGCAGCGCCACCAACTCCTGACCCTTCCTGGAGCAGCTCCTCCAGTAAATCCCACGGAGCTGCCCCACCTGAGCGCTGAAGCACAACGGACCTGGGTCAGGCATCCCTTCCCGGGGCTGCATCCCCAAAGGGCACCGGACTGAACCCAAAATCCCACGGCTGTCAGCAAAGCCGCTGGAACCTGCTCCTCATCCACTCCTGGTCGCATCTGGGCTCCTCAGCTGTGCTTTTCAGTTGTATTTTACTCAGCTTTGGAAGGTTTCTATATCCCAGCCATGCTGGGTGGGTTCTTAACAAAGGTTCTCCAGGGTGTTCCAAACTCTGGACGAGGAGCACCCTACAGACACAGAGGAGCACGTGCAGAGTAATATTGTTATTTTACATTTACACTGTTATCAGAGCTTCGGAAATTCCGTTTGTGGCATCCAGAGAGAAGTCACTAAGGTCACCATGTGCAGATAAAATTAGTTAGCGTCACTCTAATTAGTCCAGAGACAGCCCTCTCAGAGGGATAAAACAATCTCTCTACCAGCTCCTACTCCTGATTTTCCCTTAAGCCCTTTCTGACAACAGACAAACCTATTAAGCTTTCTATGGCTACATCTCCTCATCTACTACAGAGAAAAAAAAAATAAAAATCAGACAGAACCACACCAGCTCTGTCAGAGTGCTATTGTGTCCGTGCTTGCATAACACAATTGGCTTTTTTTTGACATAACACAGTTTACTTTTTCTCAGCAAAGGTCTATGAGGAGATATAAAGCTGACATTGATTAAAAGTAACAGAATTCAGTTATATTTAAAACTTAATTCAAAACCTTAAAAGCGCCCCAAGGCCAGCACTAGGAAGACAAAGCATCATTTTCTAATTAATTTTAAGGGAAACACTTTCAAATTTTATTTTACTGAAGAGAAACAGAATTTGGAATTCTTTTGCAGACTTTCAGAATGAAAAATCACTTTTGCAAATACAGTTTATCTGAACAAGATTTCTACATCATCATTTTTTATACTATTCTCTCTTAAAATTCCCTGTCAGTGCTTAAGGACAACATACTTCCCCAACATTTTCGTTTAACAAAGATTTAAAATCCCAAGGGAAAAATATGTGAAATGAAACAAAAATAAGCATCAGATTTTCTTGCTTTAAAGCAATTACAGGAATTCCCAAATGCCTTTTATAGAAACAGAGAAAATAGGATTTTCTCAACTCAGACAATCTGCCCAAAAATAAGGGACAAAAATTCTAAAAAGAAAAAAAAAAAAAAACCCTTACTAGATGATGGTCTTTGAAGAGATAACCCATTTAAGATAAAATGACTATAAAATGACTACCAGTCTGATAGAGATATAGCTTTTTTTTCAAACCATTTAGATCTGTTTATTCTAATATTGTTATCAGTCCAGTCTTGTACAAAGCAAACCATATTTAGTCCTTTTTTTTTCTTTTAACTTGGTTATCTAAATATTTAGGTACAATAAGAGATGAAAGAAATGTGCACGAGGATTATTAGTCCCTCTGTCTCTCACAGAGTGGAGACCTTGGTGTATTTCTATATTTTCTTTCCTGCTATCTGGGGTCAATACCTGCTGTTGCTTGCCAAAGATGGGAGAAAGAAAAAAGAGAGCAGCACATTCATGTTCCTCCAGCCTTGCCAGTGGTGGAACAGCCACAGACACTGCCTCAGGTTTTAATGCCACCAGAAAAATCTCAATTACACCTCTCAATTCATGGCCAAACGAGCAGTGCCAGCCCCTGAGTAACCTGAAGTGCAGCTGACAATGGCCATAAGTCTCCCAAAATGTATCAGCTGCAGGAAAAAAAAGGGAGGAAATTTCTAAATGTGGTTTGGGCTCTCTAACTGAGGGCTCTGTAGGAAAACCTTTACATTGAGGGCAACAATATCTGCCTTAATTTCAGTCAGGCTGATTGTTCATGAAATCCCCAAAGTGATAATGGGTCAACTTGAAACAAAATTAAAAAGTAAAGTAGGCTTTTGAAGAATCATAATGAACTTTTCTACAAGCAATTGATTTACCTTTTAAAGTTTGTTTTTGTCATGAGCGTTCATGCAACTGTATAAATGATTTATACATTAGAAAAAAACTACTCTGTTTCCATGTACAACAATTTTACAGCTTTGCCCCCACTCATCCATCCGTGGATAGATACAATCCTGTGTGGCTTATTTGATCAAGCATACAAAATTGAAAGTATTAAATAAAATCAGTTTTGATATATTCACTCATGCCTCTCCTCTAACAGCCATTTGGAAACAAGAGAAATGGTGAGAAAGATGTGATTTTTTTTTTTTTTTTCCAATTGTAAATTATGCTGCAAACTTCACTTAAGGTCCCCCAAAACCCTTCAGACACCTTGACACCACTGCAGCACGGCCTCAGCTAAACAAGCACTCAGGATTCAGGCTCAAAATAAAATATTTAAATTTGATAACATAATATATATGTGCAAAATGAATGTCATAAGTACAACTAAGTGGGTGATCAGATAGTGTTTTGTTGGGGTTTTTTGTTTAGGTTTTTTTGTTGTTTTTTTGTTTTGGTTTGGTTTGTTTTTTTTGTTTTGTTTTCAGGGTTTTTTTGTTTGTTTTTGTTATTGTTGTTTTTCTTTTGGTTTTTTTGGTTTTTTTTTTTAAGAGAAGAATTATAGAAATACTAATTTCATATAATTTACCAAAAGCAGTAGAGGATTGCGGGTTGAACTTCCAAGCACTTAGGCAGTTTTTAAAGGCTCTAGTGATGCTAAAGCACATCCCTATAACTCTTTGTGTCACTTTCATGGTAATCATAAACATGTGCATCGCCATTGATAAAGCTTTGGGATGAGGGCTTTAAAGACATCCAAATCTCTCAGCCAGACTCTTGACTTTGATACCCTCACTGTATCAAGCACCCACAACCTATTTTCCTTATTAAAATGTTAATTTTCAGAGTTTCTGCACCACATACTTCATTACAGCTAATTAAAATATTTAAGCTATCTAACCCCCATCCTCAAATAACTTATTGTTTTCTCATCCTCGTGTAAAATGGATGTTTTTGACAGTCCAAATTTGAGAAGAAGGTGTTTACAGCAATCTCCCTTAAGCCCCACTTCAAATAACAAGGTTGATACGGAATACCCTTGTTGCTTCCTTATTTTCCAATTATATTTTCTCATCCTGGAGTTAATAAAACTTTATGCAACTTATTTCAGTCGGGTCTTTCTAAGGCTCCAGGTTGACATTGCCTCTCAGATCAAAAAGGAGCAATTCAGTGCGGTTCAAACACGTTTCAGAGATGGGCTGTCAGCAATGCAGGGTGACAGTAACGAGCTGAAGGATAATCACAGCTGACTCCCATTCACTCATCCACACTGCAAACATTTATCAGGGAACTTGCTCTTAAATGAAACTTTGCAATCCAACGGCAATATCTGTCAGCTGAAGGGAGCAATGGCAGAATTGTTCGATATAAGGCTTGCTCATTAGAACTTGGATTTTTTTTTTCTCCTTTTTAAAGAAAGGATGTCTTATGATTAAAATATCATTATAAATGAGATGGTAGCCTGTCATGTGGAAAATTGAGATTCTCTGGTTCTGGTGAGCTGCCTCCCAGCCTGAGGGGTTTTTGCTTCCTTAAGTGACAGGCCCTCCTGTTGCACTAGTTTACACATTTAATTTTGCATTAACTGTTTTCATGTAGACTTTTTATTGTTTAATGTGCTCCAAGACACAAAATGTGCTTGTTGTCTGCTTGCTTGTATTGCCATTCAGTCATATGCATCTATGGTCTTATACAGAGTTCTATACACAGTACATTTTTCTGAATGAAGACATTACAATCCACAGACATTATCCCCACTGCAAAAAGAGTTTGTTTTTCTTGAATGACTAAAATGTAAAGGAGGATTAATTTTATTTTTGGAGGTTGTCTTGTTCTTGAATGTAAAGTTTCACCAGCCACACCGCACAGTTACATTAGTGCACCATTTTTTTTTCAGTTCTTTCACGATTTTAACATAGATTAGATTGACAGTAACCACATTTTTCCTTCAGGGCAAAAATATATGTTTTCCTATTAGATTTTGAAGGGATAACATCAATGGTTGACCTCAATTTTGGCAGACTATTCTACTAACTGCACTCCCATTATATTTGCCAATCAGTTAAAGCACTTCTGTCAGACCCAAGCACTTTACCTCTATCAGCCGTGATCAAAGGGGGTCAGGTCCTCTAATTTTAGAGGGTTTTTTTTATTTCTTCCTCTCCCAGAAAGATATCAAAAGACCACATTTTAGTGACTGATAGTCACGGGACAAATTCATACTCCAAAGTGCAACCCAAAGGAATGTCTTAGTGCAAAAAAGGGAGAGAGAACAGCAGCAACAGCCACTTCTGGGATATCCACTCGGCATAAAAGATAAAGAAGCTTCCTGAGTGTTTGTGCCTTTTCCTAATCTCCCACACCGTAATTGTCTAATGGCACAATGACTCACGGAGCCCAAGCTCCAAGTCAGCAGAGAGATTCAAATCCCCCTGAAGCCAGAGAATGTTACTTATTAATGTCAGAGTAAATCAGGCCCTTGATGTCTTTTCCTTAGCCAGGCTTTACTAACATTGCTAATCAAGGGTATGAGGGTACCTAACTTTGTTTCAGAGAAATAGAGTTGTGTGAAGATGGGATTTCTCCATTTAGAGAGAAGAGAAAAGTCGGAAATAAAAGAGGAGAGCGGGAATCAGACCCCTTATGGTTTCCAGTATAGCAAATATTAAATTCTTTCTTAATGCAAGGCCATTGCTCTGAGTTACTGGAAAGCCTCATTTCAGCCAGGTACTCAGGCAAATGTCAAACCTGGCTGTGTTTAGCAAAATGTTTAACTCATAAATAGGCAGGCATTAAGGGCAATGAGGTAAACAGTGCTATCACAGAATTCACCTGAAGAAACTGAAACAGCCATCACAACTCAAAAGAATCCACATTTCCCAGAGATGCTTTCAAATTATCCATAATTTAAAATGGGGAAGAAAAAAGTGTTGAACCTTGTTTATATATTGCTTAAGAGGATAAATTAATGGGATAAATTATTCATTCCGAACTATTCAGTGTGCTTTACTAATTATGACAGCAAACATAATGCAGGCATTTTGTACATTTCAGTGTCACACAGAGATGCGAGGACATGCTTGGAGATGCTCTGCAGGCCAAAGTGAATGGTAAGGGAGATAATTAAAGATGCTTTAATAGCTTTTCAAAGCTGCTAAGATACTGTCAGGTAGCGTAGCACATCTTGGACAGCCACAATATCCAATACTATGTTCTAAATATTCATTTCCTGTAGCTGTGCTTTCATTTTGCCTTCCCTTTCTTTTGCCTTTCCTTTTTCTTTTTTTTTTTTTTTTTTAACTTCCCTGGTAATTGCAAACCTCTTCAGATCAAACATCAGCACCTGACAGGAAGAAATATTTATGTTTGGGATTCACTACGTTCACTTGGCAATGAAGGAGTTTTTTATAGCTTTCCTGACTAATAAAAAGCAACACAAATATAAAGAGGAAATTATCTGCAAAAACATGACTTGTAGCAAAGCAGGCAGCTGAGATGATCTATGTTTACCACTTCTCATACAGTAGGGAAAATACCAGGAGATGGAACCTTCTGTGACTCTCATACCTGGATTTTTATAGCAGCAGAATCCCTCAGTTCTGCAGCTGTGTAATTGAAAAAGAACACTGAGGTTGTTTGCATTAGACACAAACAAGAAGATGGAATAATGTGAAATAAAACAGCTTTGCAGATGTGACATAAAAATAATAATCCCAAATAAACAGTTCTGATCTCTCTACCTGCCTGAAGCTTATACAGCAGAGCAGCTGGAGTGGGTGGGAATCAGCTAAAATAATAATATAATAACATGGTAATATATATAATAATGGTGGATATTGAATTATTTAGGTGTTACTTTAATCCCCACAATAGCAGTATTCAGACACCCAAACACAAAGGCTTTGCCATTTTTAACTTATAACACCCAATCAGTGAGTAAAGACCTCACAGCAAATATTCCTCAAATTAGAATAAAAAGATGAAATACCTATAAAATATTGAAAAAATCAGTTCTGATTGCCTTGAAAAAAAGGTGGGTGGAAAAATTCTCTTCAGCCTTGCTTTGGATGTCCAGTTTTTGCCATACAGCTGCATTCCAGTCCCACACTTAGCAACGGCTGGTTCTTTGGAAGGAGAGTGACAAATGCCTGCTGAACTTTTCTCTTAAAACTTAACATCCAAGATCAAAGACTAATTCAATTAATTCTGATCTCTAAAGTTATTATATCTGGGGGCTTTATTATTAACATTTTTTAGGCTTTTAATCCTTTATACAATGGCTTATGCAGGCACGTAATATCCCAAATGATAATCACCATGTTGCAAATTCTAATAAAGTTTTATCTGGCACAAATCATATATAAAGCTGTCAGTTTAGCTCCTTCTCCATAGAAAAGAAACAGAAACTCCTGCCCATGATGGAAACAAGGGGTGATAAAGACTGCAGATATCAGTGCACTATTTGCCGCTAATCATTTATTCAGAGCTCAGAAATTGTTTCCAAGCAGACACTGGGGCAGTTCTTGGCACTGAACATGATCCTCCTTCAAGGAACTCGGCATAAAAAAGGGGATATAAAGCATCCCAAGGACTGTGAAATGCAAAAATAGCTCTCAGCTGCCTTTTCTCTCTATATTGTCTGGAGTCATGAGAGGCAAGCCCTGACCCCACGGAAGTCAACAGAATTCCTGTCGTTGCTGCCAGCAGGACCAAGCTTTATCACTGTTTTTCATTAATAATTCATTCTTCAGAATGGCTTTATGTGTATTTTGACAGTGGCTTTGATTTTTCCATTGAAGTGAGAAGATGATAAAGATTTGGAGAATGTTACCAGCTCTGATGTGAGGATAAAACTGAGAAAAAAATGAGACCATGCTCAGGTTGAGTTCCTACTTTGGCTAGCTACTAGTTCAGTTCCACTCGAACTTTTAATTAAAACAGTGTTAGAAAAAGAGAAAGACATAATGAAAACATTTGTTTCATGCACAAAAACGAAGCATTTACAAAAGTGTCAGAGACTGACCCAGAAGGATCGTGATTAAGGTTTATAATTAAAGCTCATGATATTATAACCCTTCTTACCTGAGATGCTCTGACAGCACTCTCAGATTAGCCAATTAAATGAAATGGAGTCTCATGACATTTGCATGGAACACACTAACATATTATAAAAAATATGATACTAATGTGATGCTAATAATAGTAGACAATCATCTACTCATTGCTCAAGTTCTGCACAGCCATTTTGCACCTTTTTAGCAAAAATTCTCCTGTATCCTCTGAACTGTTCCTCAGCTGGGAGTATTTGTGCCCTTCCTCAGCCAAGGCAAGGTAGGTCATACCAATGCTGGGCACATCTGAGCTGATTTTAATGCAGCCTGCAGAGATTAATTTTTTCAGCCACGATTTTGGAGAGTGAAAAGTGCTGAGGCCCTGGCACAGGGTGCCCAGAGAAGCTGTGGCTGCCCCTGGATCCCTGGAGGTGTCCGAGGGCAGGTTGGATGGGCTGGAGCAGCGTGGAACAGTGGGAGGTGTCCCTGCCATGGCAGGGGTGGCACTGGATGGGCTTTGAGGTCCCTCCCAACCCAACCATTCTGGGATTTCTATGATTTGGTGAAATCTAGCCCAGCAGAGCTGACACCACACAGCTGTGCCACGCTGAGATCTCTGCACTCACACAGCCAGGGCTGCCAGTCCTGGTAGTTATTACACCACTGCAGAGAGCAAAACATGGCATAAATCAGACTTTTGCGTCTGTTTGTCTGTCAGGGCTCACACCCGAGCCCTCAACACAGTGATTCCCTCTGTGGCATTACTCTGTTAGTTGCAAAACACAGCATTATTCCATTATCGAATGAAATGGATTGACCTGGATAAGAAGAAAGCCCTTTTCTGTTGACAGTGTCTCAGTGCAATGAAAAATCTGTCAGGGGCCATTTCCAGTGAAACTGAAAACCGAGCAGCTTCTAACCTTTCCGAGGACAAGATCAATTCATGCAACAAGCCCCCTCAGCTGCTGGATTTGCAAAGAAGAGAGCCCAGGGCTGGAAGTTGTATCTTGAGCTGGGAGTTGGATGCTGATGATCCTGGTGGGTCCCTTCCAACACAGGATATTCTGTGATTGTGATTCTGACTTGCATGGATACATAACAATGACAAATTCCACAAGAATCTTCATTATTTCTTTGCATCAGAATTCTTATTTATAAAGCATCACAAAGAATATTCAAATTTTAGAACGCAAAAAGAACTATGAGAACAAGTGATGATTATTAGAATATCAGACTAACCAATGATTATATTTTAGCCAAATTGAAATATACTGAATATCTGTTAAACAATATCTGAACCCAGTGTAGTAATTTTGATATTTTGTCAGTCATGTATCTGTCCACCTGAGAGATGCTGTTAAATTGTATTTGGAATATTGCACACTTTTAATGGATGTATGAATGGAGGTTTAGCAAATGTGTGCATTCATTTAGACTTCCCAGCTCATGCTTTGGGTAGATGATGGAAAGGATTTCTCAGAAATAAACTGATGACAAGTTCTAGACGCTGTCACAAAACTCTGGACTTGATGTGATGACACACTAATATTCCCATATACACTTCAGAATTTTAAAAGTCACTTTCTTCAACAACCTAATGCTGCTGAAAAAAACCAACCACACCAACCCAGATGGAAAGAGTTCATGGCCTTAGAAACTGAGGGGAAGGACGTGGGGAGCAGTTTGCTGAAGTCTCGTCCATACTAAATGACATCTAAGTTTTAGTAAACTACAACAACTCTTTTCCTATTATAAAAGAATAGCTTCTGGAGAATTTAAATAGTTCTCTTAAGATGAAAAGTGCAAATTGTTTTGGAGGCACCAGAGATGACACCAAATTCCCCTAAGTCTGCACAAGCAATCACTGAACCAATTCCTCAGAGGTGTCTTTGCACAAACTATGGAGCAGAGCAATGAATTCCCCCCTCACATTCACCTCCAAACTGGGCTGTGATATTGAGATATTATTGCTGCTTCCAAGCTCTCTGAAGGCTGAGCCTTAACGTCCACAGCTTGAGTTGCTTAAACATCCCAGTCTGTAAAGTAATTTTGGACAGATTGCTAATTCTTTTTTAATTATGGAAGTAATATAGCACAGACAAAATTAGACATGTTTTATTTGGAATGTTAAATATCGATAATGCTGGTGAACAGAGCAAAGAATTATTGATCAGCTGTCAAGGGTAGCTGGTAAATGGTCTATGTGTTTAATCAATGAGTTAGTACCCTGAAGAGAGTGATCCTTAAAGCACTTAGCCAAGCCTAGAGATTGATAGCCTTCTGTTTTATTTCCAACTTGCTAAGTATGTGCTGTGTGTAGTGCAAAGTATCTTTGTCATTGGCCTGAAAATAAGACTTGTTTTCGTGGAGAGATTATGTACTTATAGCTGGCAACAACCATTTCACACTTGCAAATTAAACCAACCCCTGTCAAGCGACTGAGAGTCCTGCTGATTTCAGTGAACCCAGAGAGATCTGGTAAACTGTCAAGATGAGTTTGGTTAAATGTTAACCGAGTTCAAAAGGAGAATAGAAAACATCAGTTCTAGTGAATGCCAGAAAGTAATTTGTGTCAAGTTTACTAGAAGGGAAAAAAAATAAAAGAGAGAAACAGTATTAAAACCCCAGAAAGCCCTGCCCAAACCTTCTGCAGTTTTTGGCCTTTGTGTACCCTGGAACTGAAATAGGTGTATGGAAAGCTCCCTGAGAGACCAATCACTGCCTAATGGTTTATAATATTTAATAAAATAGGAAAATCCTTCTACTCCATTGGACTTAGTATCGATTGACCAATGAGAAGCACAAGGCACTGACCTCACTCTCTTTTCCCATGAATGAAGAGATTTCCCATAATGAAGAGATGCTGGTTTTTCCTTTGACCAGAATCTCTTCATTAAGCCCAGCACTGTCCAGCATGACTTTGCCTATTTTCAGAGTATTTTACATAAATCTCGAGTTTTCTTCGACCTTCAACACCAACTTTGTGTCTGCCCCAAACCCCTGGGAACTGCACCTTGCACACAGCAGGAAATTCCTGAGCACTGCAAACATTTTCACATCCATTTTATCTGTGCAGTGCTAAGCAGAAACAATCACCAAAAGCCCAGGAAGAGGTCTCCATGCCTGTTATACTCTGAGTTTCCACATTAGCTCATGCAAATAATTTTGAGGGGTGTTTTTAGCCAATTTACATAATGTGTACCCTGCCTTCCTTTTGCTTTTTACACGTGTTATTTTTATATTCTGTTCGCACAGATCTTCAGTGATACACAGATAACAGCGAGCCTGCAATGCCTCCAGCATGCATTTGTGCAGCTTACAAGTACAGAAAATTCCTCGTTCCCCTGGTTACTCTCACTAGATCTGCATTATAACATAAGAAGAAGGAATGACAACTTCCTGGCTGTCACCACTGAACCCAGCTATTAAGCAAAGATTTTGCAGATAGACATTGTTCAACATTTTAATTTTTCCTTTGAAAACAAGTAGGTAAGAAGAGAACAGCTGTCAGTAAACAGGCAGTCTGAAAGAATTAGAGTCTCTGGAAGAGCCATTAAGAATCTGGGACGTTACATGGCTCACAAAAGCAACTGGGGAAAGATAGCGTTTGTAAAATCATTTGCTTAAGTACACTTTGAGAAATGAGGGGAACCCAGCAAACGGAGATGTTAAACTGAGGCCTCGACTGTTTCCCAGATCCTGACAGAGCCAAGCACAGTCTAAGGCATCTGCTGATGTGTATTGACCTGATATTCCCTGGCAGTCAGAACTGGGGATGTGAAATTCCAGTTTTCACCGAGCAAGAAACATTTACATATAAATGTGAAGCGCGATAGAGCTTGTTCTGAATTTCAAGAAAGGGCTGAGCCACCTGTGGGAGACAGCAGAACTCCAGAGTTTGCTGCTGTCCTTGAAACAAACACATTTTCCTTGCCTGGCAAAGCAGCTGCCACGCAATAGAAATGTGAATATTACAGGCCTGATCCAAATGAAGTCCTCCCTGCACTGATTCCTGCACAGCACGTCCCCTCTGATATTTTTGCTGCGTTTGCCTTACCTGCCCTTCTACTGACAGCTTCCTTCCCCCTCCAGATCAGCAATGTGGGCATAAAGCTGCAGAACCTTCAGGAACACAAACCACGTTTCTGGCACGCTGCATAAAGCATTATTCCACATCACTTGCTGTACCTCAGATCACGTTACATCATGTCAAACATCCCGAAATTGAAATAATAGTACATGACACAAGACATTTGTTACATAATGTGATGTGACGGTTAAAATTTCACCAAAAATATTCTCCTGGTCCACAGACTACTATCAAATCAGACTGCAGTTAATAAATCCAAATTGAATTTGGCACAGAGAGCATGAAAGTAAAACGAGAACAATTTTGTGCATGCATTATATACATAATCCTGCACTTAATATAATCATGTTGAGTTGGAGATGAGGATTTTCTTGTTTGAAACTGGCAGGCTTGTGCAGCTAAAAAAAATATGGTTGTTTTATTTATTTGCATATAGATGTAGTAACAGAAATCTACAGTGGAAGCAAAATGTTTTTGTGCACAGCACTGAAAATAAACTTTGTCATCTTTTTAATCATCAGGTGTCCTTAAAGGAAAACATAGATAAGGCAAGTTGTTTAGCAAGAACACTATAAAAATAATTTTTTAGAAAATTTATATAGTGCAACCTGTAATTTGTGATGCTTCACAACTCTTTCCTAGTGGACTTCTTTATATCCTGTCCTGTTATGACCCAATCTGTTACATCCAGTACATGTCTTCATGAGTGATGCAAATTCCTAAACACCAAGACCAGAGAACTGACATCCCTGGCATGGCATTGAGCTCAGTTCAGATAAATGTTAAGGAGAGAGCTTTTTTTTTGTGAAAATGCCCAAACTTCCACAAAAAACCCCCACAAATAGCAGAGCATTATATCAAATAATTGTGTCTATTTATGTCGTCAGTAAAATCCAGAAATCCTAAGTAACCCCAAACACTATTGACAGTGAACATTTTGAAGTGATGAAATACCCTCAGTTCTATTAACTCTACTGCCTGAAAACGTTTTGCTTTCAGCCCCAAGTGTTTTCTGGGTTGAATGTGGTGACTGAGTAATCAGGGTAAAAATCAAGTTGAGTTCAGACAAATTGATCCAGACAGCAACACCTCTGAGACAGTGGCAGTGTCACAGGAGTGAAAGACACCAAGAACTGCGAATTCATCGAGTGAAAGACCCAGTGCATCACTCAAACACACAAATGGAAAAAAAAAAACAACATGTTCTAAAGTAAAAATTACTCAACCTGTCATGATTTCTCCTTAAGAGTAATTCATCCTAAATTAACAAAAACTATATGCAACTTCTACCTTAAAATATTGTCAGAATGAAGTATCTGTTCTAATAAAATTGTCAAAATATTACCCTCAGTAAGAGAGGGTGGAGAGAAGCAGTGACAATTTGGAGGCTCAGCATGGCCTGCTCTTTTTAAAGGGACATTTTTTTTACATGCTGTACTGGCCTATGTTAATGCACTATTGCTACCTGGGGTTGGCATGATACTTAACAACAACAAAAAAAAAACCAAACCATCATCCACCTCAGGACATTTTACTCTGCAAGTTAAATGACTCCAGTAGTGACTATAAAGTTTCATTTTTAATGAATTAGCCATTTATTCTGGTGAACTCAATACCTTGTGAGAGGTTGTTCTCCTTAGTTGAGTAGGACGTTTAGTTGTAGTTCAACATCTTCACCAAATAGATTTCATTTGTGATTAAACCAAAGGCAAAAGCACACAAATAAAATGTGGCCCCAGCCAGCAATGAGGTAGCAAAAGAAAAATCTCTTTCTAGAAGGAAAAGCATTTCTACAACAGAGAACAACTGCTGGAATTTAAACAAGATTAACCTGTCTCTCTTCTGTCTTCATCCTTGTAGTGGACAGGACAGATATCACTGCACTGTTGTCCTAAAGCCACTGATTCAAAAGCAAAATCACATCTATTTCATGGCTGGAACCAGCTTTCATCACACAACAGAAAGGTGGACCTGAAGAACTGAATTAATTTATCTTCAGAAGCCAATGCAGGACTTAATCTGCTTAAATTATCCCTGAAATCACTTTTTCAGTCTGCTCCTAAGCAGTGCAGTGACAGGGACTCCACTATTTCCCCCAGCAATACATTCTGTGGTGCAACCGTTTTTACAACTGGAATTTTTTTCCTGATGTCTGGTCTAAATCTGCCTTGCTGCTGTTTTAATTCCATTATTCTTTATCATGTCCCCAGGAGCAAGGGAAAACAAATCATTCCCTTTCTCTCTGCAGCAATTTGGAGACACTTGGAGTTCCATCACACTGCACTCCTCCTCGTTTAGACGGAGCAATTAAAGCTCTGCCAGGCAGGATGGCTGAGCCTCCCACCACCCTCACCTCGCCTCTCCAGCAGGGTAAAGTGTGCTGCACAGCTCGAATTGGTGGAATTTAGGATTACAGGTGAAATATAAGTTTCTTATTTAATTATTTATGTATTTCCCCCCCCTAATATCCAGCTTACTGCCCTAAGGCTGGTAGGAACAGCCAATAAATTAAATTCATTTAAAATTCCCCAAGTCAAAGGCTGTTTTGCCCATGGCACTGCCCACGCAGAGTCCTTTTAACTCTCCCCTCTGAGTTCTACCTCATTCTTTTCCAAACAACTTCTGCAAATTCTGAAGCTCATTTTGCACTTTTATCCTGTCGGGGGCCTAATAGCACCATTCTAGGTTTGGTAACAAACCCCAAAATTTTCTGTTCATTTTGCCAATGAGGTGAAAGAAATAATTGCAATGGAAAACAAGAACAAAAGAGAGAACCTTCTAAATTTACACTGGTACTTTGTGGTGTCCAAAATATTACACATGCTTGCACATACAGGAGAGCTGTACGTGTAGATAAGGATCACATGGATACTGGGAATTATCTGTAAGTTAAGTTCTTTTCTGAAATATTCTAAGTGGGCCATTGTTGAAGGTTATTTTCTCACTTGGTTTGTCTCACCATAGTTGCTTCCATGCTTAGGAACAAGAGTGGCACGGTCACAGTGGCACAAAAATCATTACAATTAGACATTTTTCCTGGTTTTCAAGGTTTCTTATGAACAGTAGTGATTATCACCTATTTTTTTTTTTTCTCATGTAAAAGAACTGGGAACAATAATAAAGAGAATTGCTTGTCACATCATCCCCAGCACTCTGCAGCTCCATGCTGAAAATGTACTTCAGTGATTCAGGAGCTGTGAAAATCCAGGCTGGAAGGGGAGTGGGGGCTGATTTAAGGAGGGAGGTGTTGCTTTTGCTGTGTATTTTATTTTAACATAATACACAGTTGCCAATATGAAAAAAATATCTCCCTCGGCTTCTGATTCTGCATCAGAATATGCCATGAAATATCAGCAGGCCTACTTTCAAAAAGTAATAAGTGATGCACCACCCACATCTCTTTTTGTTGTTGTTGTTGTTAACTTTTGTTTATGGTTTAAACCAATAATCACACTAAACACTTTAAATAAATTAAGCCTTTTCAGTCTGATTAAATTGGCTGAATGCTTTAAACACGTGACTTCGGCAGATCTAATCATCCCAGGATAGTCAGGGAGTTAATCATGCAAATGTCTTTAGATATTTCAGTTTGCAAAGCTGTGTTCTGGAGGCTGCACTCTTCCAAAGCATCTGCATTCTGTGGTGAGAACTGCAACAGTTCCCTGTCCAAGCCATGCAAAAATACCTAATAACTAGCAAAACAGCAAGGCTTATCAAGGAGCACAATTACAGACTTTGAATAAGGAGAATGTAAATGCAGCACTGTGGGAGGAAAGCCCTGGCTCCAGGTGGGAGGGAGAGAGGGACACGGAAGAGTTCCACCACCTCAGCATCCCTGCTCCTGCAAACCTCCAGCTTTATCACACACATCTGGTGGAATTATCCCTTTGTGTGCCCCCTGCCCATGGGGAGATTGATGGTGTTCATAAATGATCCTTGCTCACTCTGTTTTGGAGACTGCTCTTCCACTAATGGTGAGACTCATTTACTTCTTACAGTAATCTCTTTTTTTTTTTTTTTCCCCCTACATTCCTTTCTGTGTGAAGGAAAATTTTAGGATGAGTGAAGTGCATCATGAATTCCATCATTCGGTGAAAACCCTGTTTTATTTTGACCAGGATCTGAACCTTTCCTACTGTATCTTCCTTCCTATCTCTAGGATGATTGAAAAAGATTGCATCTCGATCCCATATTTTGATATTACAGCTGACCTTCTTTAAACCTCTCATTTAACAGAACAGTTGGAAAAAGACAGAATATGGTCAAAGAAACACCACAGTTTCATAAAATTAATTAACGAATTTTTTTTTTTTTTTTATAATTTATCTCTTCTCTACAGAAGCAGCCATTTTCATTTCCATTAAAATATGTTACTCCTATTAATAAGATTTAATATATATGTCTGACTTTATGTACCACCTACTGGCTGGGTTTATTCCTTGATTAACCTACCCAGACACTGCTAAAATAATTAAGGGTAATGAAAGCAGAGTAACTCAGTGCAGAAAATAAACTTTTGCAATAGTCTCAAAAAAGGTTCAGAAAATATTCCCTGAATTTTAAATTCTGCCCTGTAATTAGTTGGCAGACCCAGTTTTAGTTTTATATAATGTAACCAACCAATCAGACCTAAAACCAGTACATTAGTCAAGGAAATTAAAATCCCTCCTATGGGTAAGACAAGGAAGGATCAAAAATAGAAGTTTGTCAACTCCTGTGTGCCACCAAAAGATGTCAGCGATATCTTGTCATTTTATAAATGGATAACCCTGATTTTTGCTTGCCTAAGAAGAGTGGGAGTTTGGATTCTGCAACACAACAAAGCATAACTGGCTTATAAGGGTTGGAAACAAATTCCCCCAACAATAAGGAACGGAACTGATTTGATTTATAAGTGACACTACACAGTATTTATTCGTAAAATTTAAATGAGTTCACTTGTCGTGCCTGGGAAGAAATACAAGACAAATCTAGGTCTTCTAAATGAGCCCCAGAACCAGTTGGTTTCTTCCTGTGCTTCCTTCCCACACTCAGGAAGAGCCTTCTTCAATGACATTAAGGTTATGATGGAAAAATGATTCCATGAGAAGTCTATAGAGATTTTGTTAATATGCCTTTATGATGTGATATTATGACGGCAATTCAATTTCATTGCAGGCCTAATGAGACCGTGTTACAATGTCAAAATGAAAGGAAACCATATTAATCAAGTTATAGTACCCTGAGAGAAAGAAAAACCTGAAGAAATTAACCCCATTAAAAAACTATTTTAAAACAACATTAAGATTTAGTGAATTCAGAATTGCTTTGCTTTTGTTGGTTTAGTGCTTCAGGTAGGAGCTGAATTTGGCACTGATTTACAACTCATTAAACCTATTGACATCAGGGGAATCAGTGCAAGCTTGAAGGAAATACAAACAGAACAAAATTCAGACCAACTGCTGTGGTTATGCAAAGCGTTGGGCACAGCCTGCTTAGTCCTAAGCTAAAATATCTTTTCCCTTCAGTGAAACCAGAATTTCTACTTTTCTCACACAAAAAAGTTGGCAATTTGGCCACTGTCTCAGAATTTAAGTTTTTGTGTCTCAGCTCTTTCATGCAATATTGGGATTTGTACTAAACACTGTAGAATTAAATTCCCAAAATTACAAATGACAAAACAAATTGGACTGGAAAATTTTTACTGATCTTATTAAATATGCAATTTAATAAAGAGCTAATACTCACCCTGAGGACAAGAGGAGTCTTGGTTAGGTCCCAAGTTGTCAAAATTGAGGATAAAGAGAGAAGCCACAGCTTATAAACAGCTTTTGTAGCAACACCTTTGAAATCACCTGCAAGGGAGGTTAAGTCAGAGTTATTAAAAAAAGTTGAAGTCTAAAAACGCCTCTATTAAAAAAGTTAAAACAAACAAACAAAACCCTGGATATATTGATTAAAAAAAAAAAAAAA
>WEKY01036189.1:0-56602 GCA_013390045.1 Picathartes gymnocephalus
TCTGGTCCAACCATTCTTGGCAGAAACATGATCTAAAGAAGGTGGTCCAGCACCTTGTCCAGGTGGATTTTAAAACTCTTCTGTGTTGGGAAATCTACCACTTCTCTGGGGAGATTGAGCCAATTGCTGATTGTTCTCATTGTGAAAAATTTTCCTCTTGTGCCTAAACGAAATCTCCCCAGGAATGATTTGTACTCCTTTACCCCTGGTCTTTGCCATGTGACTCCTTGTCACATGGAATCTCCATGTTCTTTGTAGATACCCTTTAAATACTGGAACATGGTGATAAGATCTTCCCTAAGCCTTTTCTTCACCAGGCTGAACAAATCCAGTTCTCTCAGCCTTTCCTCATTTTTCAGCATTTAATTCCAGCCATTTCAGTAAAAGGATTTTGTAAATTATAGAAAGGAAGTATAATCATACATTTAGGCAATTGACTGCCTCTGAAATAACAGGAGTTTTCTTGGAAGTTGTGTTTCAGGGAATTTCCTTCATTAATTTAATCAGGTTATCATAACCTTTTTACCAATAGAGTGATAATAATATTTTCCCAGATGGTTTTGATAATACAGTTCAGCTTGTGTTTATTAGGTTCCCAGTGTATAATTAATAACCTAAAGAAAATTCACCCTTCAGTGTTGACCTTGTCATGAGGAAGAGCCAGGGTGTGAGCACCTATCATATCATATCTAATTAAAGACTTTTTAGCAACTGGTCTTGGTAGGGTGGGCACATGGAGCACCCTTAGTTGCCAAAAGTGTAAAGCTACCCTTTCCTCGAAGAGCAATCTCGGATCAACAACTGTCTTTTCAGTTTCAAAATACTGAATTCCTTGAAGAGTGAAACATAAATTATAAACAAGTTGAGAAGATGAAAATATGTGATTTTTCCTTTAATAGCAAGAAGTATCAGTCTCAGACCTTGATTAGGAAAGTACTCAATCTCACTGTTTGTTAGTTTAACACATGACCATACAAATGAAACAGAGTGTAGCCTTTTATCTGCATATATAAATTGAAAGGAAAAAAAAGAAATTACTATTTTTTTGAACTCTATAATGTTAAAAAAAAACTCAGTAAAGGAATATTGTTTTTATGAGGTGTGATATTATTTTTTTCCTGTAATATATATGAAGATTTAATTGGAATAATCTATCCCATTTGAGCAATTAATCAGGTTAATAATTTTAGCATGAATTTATTATCTAGGCATTTATAAGGTGTCATTTTTAATCTATTTGAAAGAAAATTAGTCTAATCATAGCTCATCTTTTAGGAGCCACCAGGTCACTTTCATGCATGAATTAAAACTAATATTTTTTTAGATCATTATTCTACAATACTTTCTTGATACAGATTATTTCTACACTGTCAAGCTATTCATTCAGCTTCAGTTTATGGACTTCTTGAAGACCTGAAAGGCAGTCATCCCAAAAGATAATGACAAAGCTCATAATCATCTTTTATTTAAAATGTACCTGAGACTAGTTCTGGAAGGATCTGAACTGTACTTGTGGTCATATTCTGAAACTACAAGGCAAAGACTCAGAATTTTTTGTCAGAAAAAAGAGGATTGTAAAAGATAAATAACCATTATAAACTCAGATTATAATGAATTTATGCTTTTTCATTGTCCCTAATATCATAACGGGACTACTATAAGAAATTTGCCATTAGAACAACCTGTTAAATAGATACCATATATATACTCAAAGATACCAATATATTTAAAGGTGTGGGTCTCAACTTACTTTTGAACCTTTTCCAAAAATAAGCCTGCAAGATATCCTTGAACTTCAATTATTGTCTAGGATTTGCATATATGGATTTCACCTGCAGTTTTCAGGAACTATTCTTCATCTATTTATTCATCATTCATTTCTCCAAGCAAAAACAAAACAAATGAACAAAAAACCAAAATAATTTATTTTTTCCTTGTTTAGAATCCAAAATAATTGCTTGAAAATTTGCTGGAGGATAAAATATATTATATTGCAAAACAGAACAAGAGACAATGAAGAAAATTACTAAAGCCACGTAATAGTTATAATTTACTACTTCTATATTTTTCAAGTTATTTTTATTGTGACAGAAAGTAAAATAAAAATTCATTTGATTGGAGGCATAGAAATGATGTAGTAAATATACAGTTCAAAACATCAAATGCATTATCTCATGGGAAGAACAGAAGGAATGTATTAGTGACCACAATAAATGTGAGGTCTCACAGTCCATGGGAACAGAAACATCTCTACTATTTGTTACACTATAGCTTACTGCAGTGTTTAATATTGCAGTTAGGGACTCAAGGTTATTGTTCAGGGCTTCTAAATGATAGAAGTATGAGCTGTGGAGAACAAATAGTGAAATTGTAATGTTGTCCAATCAGCTTTTTCTACCATGTTTGCTATAACCCTATTGAGCTATACAGACTGTGCACGCCTACAAAATACCATAAAAACCTTATCCTAGTGAATCTTGTCAGAAGTCAGGGAAGATATTTTGAAATTATGATATATTTTTTTTTCTGTTAATATTTGTCAGCATTAACAGTTGGATTTGAGCAACATCTTGTTATCATTTTTACAAGTGACCTGTGTTTGCTGAATATTCAATAAGGTGGTAAGATAAACTTAGCAGGATAAGTTCCTAAAGGCAGACAGTGATAGCACTGTCTTGGGAAATGTGTGGTATGATCCATGCAGTCATTGATGTGGGAGATAGAAGAAAACACAGAATACTCTGTGGAAGGTGATGGTGGAATAGAGTTAATTGGACAGATATGGTCCACAATACCTGCTTCAAAGACTCCTTCTGAAAAACAAGAGAATGGATTCAAGACCATCATCCTGATAATAAGGTGCACCTCCTGTATGCTGAGGGAGGAACAGCTAACACCTACCTGCATTTACCTAAGTACAGAAATCTGTACAATGAGCTGTTGCACAGTGGAAGGGCATCTGTCCCTCAGATATGCCCCATTTACTGGAGGGAGAACAGTACTTCATGTCCCTAAGTGTCATTAGTGGCTCTGAGTGTTTAGCACAGGCTGTGTCCATAGTGCAGTACTCATCTCTAAATAAATTGGCAATGTCCATCCTGAATACAGCATTTTCCCTAAAATGCTGCTCAATGTGCTGCAAATGAGGCAGAATCAGGCATTAAGTGAATATCTGAAAAGAAACTAGTTCAAGAAGACAGCCCACAACATCTAAAATACTGGGCATCTTTTCTACTTTGCAGAATCTTATGACTCCGCTCATTTTCTTTCAAATAAAAAGAATCCACAAATGTTGTCATTACTTTATCTTTCTCTCTTTTCACCTTTCTTGTGGGCAGCGAGGCAACAAAGAGACTGGTTCAGTCCATAAAAGTCTGTTTGTATCATTACAGATGTTTCATATAAATAACATTTCTGATTTTCTGCATTGTGCTTGATTTTGGATACACACACAGACACACACACACACACACACATACACACCCAGTTTTACTTTTGAGATCTTCTGCTCCAAGAAGGAAGCAGTTTGTGATTTGGTGGGGATGGCAGAGTCCAGAGGGTTCTATGTGCCCATTTGACTTTACCTGTTGGGCAATAACTCCATTGCTGCTCTAACTTGGGCACAAGAAACAGTGACTGAGATGTGATAGAGTACAAGTGACCTAATCCCAGCCAAGGAGCTTTGTGGTCTGCACTACAGATGATTAACTGTCCTATTATTACTCAATCCTGTTTGCTAACTCACTAAGCCAGAGACAGGCAACAGAATTTTTTTTTCCTTTTTAAATTACTGACTATGATCTCACCATTTAGTGACTCAGGAGTGTACAAATGGACAAATACTGACCCCGAATTTAAGTGACCTATTTATTCAGACCTTGAAGGTTTGTGAAACTGCTTGCAACATTAGACTTGAAATAACCTTGAGTAACTGCAACAACAATTACGACAAAAACGACAACAACAAACCACAGTCACTGAACTTAAGTACCCAAAGAAGGATGACAAGCAAAACATTTTAGCAGGCCAGGAAAAAAGTGTACTAACATCACTAAAACAGATCTATTATCTTCTTGTGATCTCTAAACACTACAAATGAACAGAAACATGCCAGTTCTAGGAATCACACACTGTAATTTGAAAAATAACTTCTCTGCTTCAATTGCATTTTTAAAATTAAAGGACAGCAGAGACAAGAAAAAAATAAAGCTCAAAACCTTTTTATCATAAAGTAACATTTCTTTTTGGCTAGGTCTTATGTCAGTCCTTGCCTGCTTTAACTGTAGTTAGTTTTCCCATTCATATTTTGCATTTTAAAAATGCTGTGATCAAGTCAGTACTTGCATCCTTTTATTTTCAAATTAATAGAGTCTTTTTTCTGATGTTGGTAAATCCCTCTAGAAATTTTTGTTGCAGAGACTAACTCATAGGAAAGAGCACCCAGAAAAATCCCACATGAAATAAGGCTGAATTGTCACTTTTAGGTCTATTTCTGTTACCACTCAGACAGACTTTTAGAAAAATACAACACACAGAAGGCTGCACTCTTGCCACCTTTACTGCTGAGAAATTAATTTGTGTGTTGTTTGTCTGGCAGCAGGATCACTGGGTGCCACATCCCACACTCGTGCACACGTCAGCAGTACAAAACTTTACCCAGAGCATCCAAATTGTCACTGACTGCAACATCTGAACAGCATTTTTAATCAGGAAAAAAAAAGCACAAAAAGTTAGTGACTTGCTTGGGACTAAAAGAGAAATAAATGTCAAGATTTCAGCTTCTCTAAATCAGTTGTAATGCAGTAAAGAGATGTCGGTGTAACTTTCAGACTTAGTTCTTCCTGTATTTCACTTTCTCCACCCCACCTTTTGGACAATATATTTGGCTTCTATTCTAAGGTATTTTCTTCCTTCTGATTGTTTGTGGTTTTTTGTGGTGTGGTGTTTTTTTGGTTTTTTGGTTTTGTTTTTTTTTCTGAGAGACTGCTAATAAATGCCATCCACCTATAAAAAATGAATGAGTGAAAAATCTGAGACAAAACTGCATTTTATTTTTGGCTAACACACATTTATTTATTATATATAACTGAAAAATTATGACTTCTTTCTCTTTCTTCTTTTTTTTTTTTTTTTTTTCATACTCTTTTNTGCGTAAAGGTATTCAACTTTTCATTTTAAATTGTATTAACCAGAAAATTTTATAAAAGATAAAATGCATAAAGGAGTAGTTGAAAACTTGGAACTCAGATATTTCACATCAGTAGTTCAGGTGAACTACATCTGAAGTGCTGCAGGTCCCAGTGAACACTTGCATAGTTAGGCTTTCGTGGGGTTTCCCTCCAGCAGTTCTTCTTTTTTGAGGTGGCAAAAGGCAATCAAGGCAATTCTTCCTGTATGAAGCAAATATTTTTCAAGAAACATCAAATTCTGATTTAAAAAAAAAGAAAAAAGTTATTTCAATAAAATCAAGAAACACTAGAACAGACAATCAGCAATAACCATTTTTAACATTGGCAGCCTCCTGAGGAGTGGCTTTTCCTCGACATTTGCATGTCTTCATTTCTGTATCATTTTGAAGGTCATAACTCATTGAACAAGCAAACAAACATTCATGACAAATGAATAAACTGATATACCTGTTAGTTATTATTATACCTTTCCTTCTTTGGTATGTGAATTTATCTTTATTTCCATTTTCTAAATTCAGACAGAGTGTGCTCCAAGAATAAGCTACTGGTCAACTGGAATAAAAATGAATATAATCTATTCTCTCTTCCAGACAAAAAACTATGGAATGGCCTTGAAATTAAGTTAGTTTCATGAGAAAGAGCCCCAGACCCTTCTTATTGCATCATATAAAATTTACCTCATGCTCACCTCATACTCTCACGCTGGTCCTGTTCTCACAATCCTGGAGCATACTCAAATACAAAATAAACTAAGACGTAAGGTTATTTATAGATATCCTATTTGCAGACTACACAAGGACACTAATCCAACTTACTTAAGATTCTTCCCTAATCTTGCATGTGGCAAAAACAAAACCAAAAGGCCCAGGCATGCTTTCTCCTCTAGTTCAACTGAAGCATAAGTCAGAAGCTATTTTAATTTTAAACATGATCATAAATTGATATGCTGAAGGTACATTTGTAGCACCTTCAGCATAAATTTGTAATTTTGAATAGACTGTTCCTTGTGACAAGTATTGTTGTCATAAAATCTATAACTGGATAAGGAGTATTTCTTAAAGTGTACCAGGGTCATGTGTAAGAAACCTTGAAGTAAGTAACTAATCCAATCAGTGTTCTCGAACAGATAATCTTAGTCTGGTGACTGAAACTCATCTTGTTCTAGCAACCCTGTAAAGAGGGACCTGTACACTAAATCTAAACAAGTAAAATGGGGTCACTGATTCACTTCCTATAATTTATATATAGATAAACTCTTCCTCCTGGAACTCTGTGGCATTGCCAGCCTGAACTTTGCACTCTATGGAGGAGCTGCTATAGTCGTTCTTCACCTAGTCTATTGGTTTCATTTTTGTGGCTAAAGTCCACCACACACCGAAAATCAGGAAGAACATATGACCCTTGAATATCAACTGTGTCAAAACTGCTCCCTGCGCCCTGCTCTGATGCCCATAGCCGACCTCGTGCTCGTATCCTACACAGCTGGCATGTCTGATAAAACCCGCAGATGCTAAGGGTTCAGCCCTGCAAAGATCCATTTACTGGGTGTTTAAATGTGACTTAGAGCCCAGCTATCTCATGTCTTATGCTGTTTTTCCTGTTCTGCCTGTCAGTTGCTCAAGTTTCTAAGCTTATAGGCAGCTTCTTTTAAGAACCTGTGTGTGTCTGACCAAACTAATCTGGGGATCTTTTGCCTGTGTACTCTATTCTTCAGGATGTTAATCTTATTAGTTCTAGTTATTTATTTAACTATTTAATCACATGTACATATGTGTACAGTATGAACATCACGTATATCCTTTTTTTAAATGAAGCCATGGAATTCTGAATGTAAAAAATCCTTTAATGATAAAAGAGATTGTTACTTATATTTCTAAAGGTGATATCTCATTCTAATATTCTGCTAACATCTCTAAATCACAGCAAGTAAAATCATGTAATTTTAAAATCTACCATTTGCATGAAGGTATGTATCATTTATGCAGTTATTTCGTACCTTTTCTTTACTAAATGTGTTTAAAATTCTACTATGAAGAGTATTTCTATACCATACTTTCAAATCAAGAGTAATTTTCAAGCTTAATTCTGCTGTGCTTGCTGCAATTGTTTCTCTTTCTTTTTTTTTAATGTCGGCACTTCTGGGTAGCAGGAAATTGTTTAAATACATTTCCTTTGAAGTTGTGGTTTGGAAGATTTCAAGAATATTCAACATTTCAGTAGTAGATAAACAAATAAATTGTCATTCTAGTTTTCAAGGAAACCAGTATATTTTTTTTCCTGTGATTTTAGTGGAGGTTGAGTCTAATTTTTAAACTGAAAAACAGAGAAATATCATTGCAATCTTCAAACAAGTGAAGCTGTTACAGAAAACAACTCCCACGCCATTGAAGTCCTTCATAATTCAAAAAGTCCTGCCAATATTTTTCCAGTAAATTGAAGAACCTCATTACCCTTCTTCATATATTCTGCACAAATTACTAAATTATTAAATTTTCAAAGATGAATGGATCACTACCTTTCACTAGCAAGCAACAGAATTAATATATGGAAAGCATTATCCAAGCAACAGAATTAATATATGGAAAGCATTATCTGTTTCATAACTTCTATATATGACGTTTAAGTTTTTAAAAATTCCAACCTTCCTGGCAGACAGAGCTTCCCCAGGGTGAGCTGCATATGTCAGTGAAAGATGAATTCCAAGTATTTATGTAGCCCATATAGGAAAGCAGCATCCCCTGTCATCCTTGGGATTTATGTTAGGATACGATTAAGCCTGAGATCAATATAGAAGTCCCGTATTTCCCCCACTTTTAGAAAATGGCTGATTATTACAAAGAAACCTAAAATGCTGACATTTGACAATAATCCAAATATCTGCAAGTTATCATGCTTTCCTAAATAACAGAATTCCTTGTAAAGTAAAATAAGGCACCATCTGTAACAAACAGGTACCCACTGTACCTTTTAAAGTTGTGCATAGGACAAAGTAGATGAAGCAATAAAGAAGAAATGTGTTGGGGAAGATATTTTTAAAGAGGTATCTCAGAACTACAGTATGGATTGTCATTCAAAATTAAAAAACAGTTTTCATGTACCAGGTAGAACATGGGACTGATTCTAAAAACAGCAACAAGTGAGAAGACAAAGAGGCAAGAAGAAAGAGGAGTGTACTCATGTATCACTTCCTTTTATGGTCTATAAACTAATCTTAGCAAGCTCCAATGAGTCCCAAGCTGTACTTTCACCTAAAAAACCTCATATAAAGTTTTTATACCTGGCCCCAGCCTTGGGAATTTTAACTTGCAGGAACTGTCCCACTGACATCATCACAGTGTTTATTTAAAAATCATTCATAATTTCTTCGTAATGTATTTTATCAAAAATTTAAAGAACAATTCTGTGAATATATAACTTAATTGTTTGAAAATAAGTTATAGTTTAGAGTAGCTCATTTTCTAATGTGATATCAACACCTATTACATGCAAATTCCTTAATTCCATCTAATAATCTTTGTTCTCTGGCATGGTGCCTCTTTTCATTCTTATATCATGCTATCTAAGGACACAAGTGACACACTGCATCACGTCATGCAGCTTTCTGAAAATTCACTGATAGTGATGGATTAAAATTAAACCAGAAGAAGCTTAAAAAGTAAATAGATCATGGTAATGACAATCTGTAAACTAATTAAGGTCTAACTATTCTACTCAATTACAAAACTAAACTAGTAGGGTGGGTAAAATATATGCTTTATTTATGCATTGGTAAACTGACCAGTTCAGCATTGTAGCGACTAAATTTGTGAAGATTATTCCTTACTGAGTTTTTAATATGCATAATTCATAAGAAGTAGGGCATGTAATTCATAGGAACTAGGGAAAATAGATTGGGTGTTGAAACTGCTGTCTTCCCTGAATGCTCTCCACTGGTTTGCAAATCCAACACTCAGAGAAGAGCTTCCCCTATGGTAGCTTTCTCAGTAGGTGGCTTAATTAAACTTCAGTGCAGAGAACTGGCTTGTTGGGATCAGACTACATGCTTGGCTTTTCCCAGAAGCTGTGGTAATTCCTGAAATGTCAAAACTGATTGTTTCAAGCATGTCATAAAAGCATAACTTGTCAGTTCCTCTAACGCTCCAGCTGCTGCTCCCAACTTTCTGCCCACCCTGAAGACAGACAATTGTGTTTTGGCTATTGTGTTTGTGCTAGCAGAAATGTATTCCTTCCCCAGCCTTGAAAACCACTGGATGCAATGCAGGTTATTTACACGTGGAGGAAGGATACTTTACATAATAGCTTTAAGTAATAGCATAAAAACTTTAATGTGACCTTCAGTTCCTTTTAAGGCTGCCTACATTGTCTACACACTATCATGCTGGGATGCCCAAACAGCTGAACTGAGGGACATCTTGATATTTGTTTCAATATCTCCAAACTGTTGAGTGTAAATACAGTTAATTAAATTTCTCCTCTAGGATATAATGTCAACATTACATTTTGATATCATTTTCATAAAGTGTTCAGTAAACACTTAAACTCTGCTTTGGAGGCGAGATGAGAAATTGTCCCTGGTTTTAGCTGTTTTATACTTATGCTTATTCACAATTTCACTTGAAATGTTTGACTGTTGACTTGGGTTGCCTATAAGAATTTTTTTCTGTTTTACATAAACACACAAAATATACAGCTATTGGTAAAGTCCCTGTAATTATCTTTTACATATGCTCTGCATAGTACAAAATTTGTCTATTGAACTTTCCCAGATAGAAAGGAAAAGAACTTACACAAAATCAGTTTTCATTCTCATTTTTCTGATTACCCATGCCGCCTTTCCAGTCCCGTTACAATGAAGCCACAAATGACAAATTAACTTGATTTTAAAAAAAGTGTATCTCAGAGATAAAAATGTGAGATCCTCTGATTTCACTTCCATTCTTTCAAAGTAAGAAGAAAAAAAAATAGGCCCAAAAATTAAGTGAAAACATCTTGCAATATCTTCCTTGGTTAGTTTTCTCAGCACCCAGAAGCAATCCCACATGGCAGGAGGGTTGGAATTTTAAAGTTACTTCCAAACAAAATTATTCTATAATTCTATGTTCCTGTGATTCTCTGAAATCTCAGTTGAGAGTAATTCTATTTTAAATCACCTGAGTCACACTCTGGAGAGTCCCAGATGTCTGCATAGGCATTAAAAGAAATATCCCCTCTATCACCTGGAATAGTGGGTCTAAATCATGCTAGGTGTGAACTAAGAATTAAGGAATGAAGACAATTATGCCTTGAGTCTTTGCTTTGTCCCTGTTTTGTTTCCTACACTAGATGTAGCCATTTGGCTAGTTCAAGTGAAAGAATACGGTGTCTGAATTTGAGCATTATAACTGCTCCCCATATATTTCTGTTATTCTTTTAAAAGATTTAATTGTTAAATACTCTGCTCTGTATTTGGTGAGAAATTGCTTCCAATTATTAACATTTCTAAACTGCCCAAAACATCCAGACAAGATAGATGTGCTATGAATAGTGGATAGATATTCACCTGTACTAATAATTCAACAGAGAAAGCTCCAAAAGTCCAGTAGCAAAAATGTTACCCTTGGAAAAATAGAGTTAGTAGCAATCCAGCACAAAGTTTAGATGGCATTCAATGCACTGTGGTTATGCACAAAGACCTATACTAAGGAAAACCTACCTTGATAAAATTTACTCTGCAGTGAAAAACACATGCAAAACTTTGGTAGCCAAAACTTTGGTAGCTCTAAGAGGGACCTGGTGATATTCTCTAAAATTTCTGTATCTCCTGCCACATTTGAAATTTACAACTTCTGTTCCCCAGAATGATTTTATTACAGGTATTCCTCTAAATACCTATCTGTTGCAGTTTCATTGATGATCTAATTTCAACATTAACAAAAAAACCTCTTAAACCTGTTAAAGGTTTAAAAAGAGTCATACATTTTCACCAGCCTCTGCTGAGAAGGTAAGTTTCCACTTTTTTGTTAAGAGGGTAAAAGACTAGAGCTAAAAGTCTCTTAGGGAATTGTGCCAGCTTGTTAAGGGAAAAAGACATTAATAAAAAAGAATTTGATATTTATTCATCCAGAGACTGAGATTTACTGCAGGGTCCAAGGCAATTTGCCTCACAAGTATCTCAGTGTCCACATGCTAAAAAGAAATGTAGGGAACTCCTGCCCTTCCATTAGATCCCAGCATCTCTTCAACTCAGTAGGCCAGTGGCAGAAGTGCTAGAGAAAGCTGTGCAATGTTAAGAGATGTGGTGTCCTCCCTGCCCACAGCCCATCAGACCACACTAGCAATAGGTCAAGCAGGGAAGCAAGTATTAACATCCAATCCAATAGTAATGTAAAAACAGATACGAATATTCAACATATAACTCTGAATTTGCGTTAGATGTTCTTAATATCCTTACTGAATTATCAGCAGATGACTGAGAATTACAGATATAGGTAGAGAGAACTTGCTTCCTTGGATTTTGGTTGTATGAAATCTGACACTGAGGTTAGAAATAAAAAGAAAGTCATCCTGTGTATGAGGATATTATTCTCATTTGTCAAAATGTGGTTAAAGATGAAAATAGAGTAGATATACAATTTTGTTAATAAGAAGCACATTGCTACTGCTCTCAGATATGGTGCCTAGGCACTAAAATACTGACTCAGCTCAGATGAGCAACACTTGCTGGGAGAGAGAAGGTCTCAGATAGTGAGGACACTAACAGTGACATGCTTTTTGCTGAGAATGAGTAGGCAAGAGGCCAACATATTTCCTAGAAAACTAATACCTTTTATTTCAGGAAATCTTGTTTGACAGAAACATGGCCACATTTTGTAAAGGCCTCAGAAGGATATTTTGGATACAAAAGAATTAGAATTCTTTTAATGAACCAAAGTTATAAATTTTGGTGTTATATGATGAGTCCTGTCTTTAAAAGAAATCACAATGAATGCACAGCTCAACTCAAAGAAAGACCATTTTTGTCACCCAATGTAGTTACAAACCACAAGTGAGGGGGCATCACTGGAAGGTTTTTCCTCCCCATAACATGCTCTCTCAGAAACACTTTCTGCATTGGCTCATGTTGCTGGAGCCCAAAGGGAGCTTTCACCTTCATCTCAATCCCCACTGGCAAGAACTTCTCATTATTCTGATGATTACACTGAAAAGTGGTGATAATAGTGAGTAAAACAAGCCCCAAAATGTCTAAGAATACCTGATCTGACTGCAGCTGGCATGTCCGATAGCAAAGTTATAATATGGGAGAGGTCAGTAGTTACTGCTGGATGCTCTCTGGTCTCTCCACAAGAATTGGAGATAGTGGGTCTGTAAGGTCACTTTTACACTGTTGCAGTTTTCTGTTATGCCTCCTGGCTCACAAGGAAGACAGGAACAAATTTTTCTGGAAATTATACTGTGCAGTCTGGGCAAGCCAGGGAGAAGTCTACTGGAGAATCAAAATTTGGACTACATTTTATGACCATTCACTTCAATTTTAATTTCTTTTTTTCCCAGAAACTTTAAGAATTTTGACTTGTGGGGTCAATTGTGCCAAGATTTTATCTTTCATGAATGAAACCAAGTCACCAACCATAAGGTGACTTATGGATCTTGTGTGGACGAAAGTTTGTGGCATAGCTACCTGCTAGCACAAAAAATGTCTGTTTCTGGTTTAGCAACCCATCCTTGTCCTCAGCCCCAGGAAGGATAGGGGAATGTGTCCAGTGATTTTTGTGTTTTACCAAAAGGCAGCTGTTTCCTTTTAGAAATTTCAAGCTAGGTTTAGTCAACTAAAAGGGAGAGGACATTAAATAGGCCTCTTCCTGTACAGTAGACTAAATTAAAGGCTAGAACAACAGAAGCAGATATTAGTGTCTGAGACTAGTACTTAAAAGAAGTAAAACAAGGAAGTCTTGGTTCACATTCCATCATAATAACATAAGGAAGTTCAGATGAGAGGCAGAGTTGCTGGCATAGTCAAGACATAAGGCAATTAGGACTCTGCTGTATGACAATAAAAGATAAAATCACTCTTCTCTAAGGACTTGCACATGTCATATATACACTTAAGGGCTGTTTAGTTTTTCTTGTTGTGTTCATGGTGTTTGAATACAGCTTCATACAAAATGAGGTGCAGTCTAAACAATTTAGTAACACACACTTAACAGCAATTAAAACAATTATTGAGTTCATTCAAAACATATTTAGATTGTTAAATCACTCTTCCTCTAAACCAGAAATCATGTTTTGATTTAGTTAAAATGTAAGAAATATAAATATTTTGAAAATTAATCTTCACAGTGACCAGCACAGCAAAATCAATCTGCATCTTTCATTTAGAATTATCCTAATTATTCTATTAGAATTATGAGATAAACAACAAAAAAAATTGATTTCTGTTATTAACATTGTATTCCTTAGCAGTCCTGTGAGACACTGTAGGTTGTGCAGGGTTACCAGGGCACTTTTTTAAAGACTTTGAGATACTATAGTTAGTGTCATAGTTTTACTGGTCCATGATCTTATTGTGCTATTTCTCTTTCTTTCTTTTTTTTTTTTTTCTCTGTGAGAACTATTTAAATCTTGTGGAAATATTGACTAATACCTCACCTACAAGAGAAAATTACTTCAAGTTGTGCCAAGAAAGGTTTAGATTGGATATTAGGAACAATTTTTTCACAGAAGTGTTAGTCAAGCATTGGAACGGGATGCCCAGGGACATGGTTGAGTCACCGTCCCTGGAGGTATTTTAAAGACATGTAGATGTGGCACTTAAGGACATGGTTTAGTGGTGCTCTTGGCAGAGCTGGGTTAACAGTTGAACCTGATGGTCTGCAAAAGTTTTTCCAAACTAAACAATTTTTTTAAGCCATTTCTTTAAGATATTAAAGAAAAACACAAAATCAAACCAAAAAAGAAGAAGAAAAAGAAAAAAAACCAAACAAAAGCAGCTACTGCATTTAATTTTTTGAGATTTTGTTTATGTCCTTGAAATATAAATTGTATTCTAAGGAAAAGAGAAAACTGAGTGATACAGCTGTTATTCTGGTTCAGGCCTTCAGTTCTCCAGAATTTTCACTTGCCAAGTATGATGGAAACTAAACAGACTTATTTTCCTTGGAACTAATATTGGACTTGAAAAGAGTCCCAGAAGTAAAAAGAGTAGGCCAAGAGATGTTTACAAGAAGTGAAAAACTTAGAGACCAGTATACAAGAACAATGGAGTGATTTTAATTACTTTTACTTAATCTCATTTTATTAGGCTTTTTTTCTTTCTGTTATTGTACATGCATCACCAAGAGAATATTCTTGTAGAAAATTTACATGTTAACAGCCCAGCTGTCTAAATAACGCTAATAAATAGGTATCCATTTCCCAAAATAAACATGGAATAAAAAAAAACACCCAAGGCTTTCTCTGTAATGAATGTTACTGAATTGTTCTTTGTAGCGTCTATTACATTAGATAAATAACAGAAAAAAAAAATAATTATGCAATATTAAATAATGAAAAAAAAGAAAAGTGAAACAAGTAAAAAGCTTAAATAAATCCCATTTTTTGTTAAATACCAAAAAGACCACTAAGAAATCAGTAAGGTATTTCTGGTAAAATTGACAACACTTCAAAGACTTCTATCTCAATACAATCATCTCTGTAAAAAGAATCATAGAATCACAGAAACAGAGTCACAGAATGTGATGAGTTGGAAGGGATCAACAAGGATTATCACATCCAATTCCTGGCCCTGCCCAGCACTATCCCCCAGAGTCACACCCTGTGCCTGACAGCAGTGTCCAAACACTTCTTGAGCTCTGTCAGGTTTGGTGCTGTGACCACTGCCCTGGGGAGCCTGTTCCAGTGCCCAAACACCCTCTGGGGGAAGAACCTTTTTCTAATATCCAACCTAAACCTCCACTGACACAGCTTCAGGCCATTCCCTTGGATCCTGTCACTGGTCACCACAGAGAAGATATCAATATCTGCCCCTTCTCTTCCCCTCACAGGAAAGTTGTAACTGCAATGAGATCTCCTCTCAGTCTCCTCCAGGCTGAACAGAACAAGTAACCTCAGCTGCTCCCTGTACTGCTTCTCCTAGGGCCCCTCACCATCTTCATGGCTCTCCTTTGGATGCTCTCCAATATCTCTTTGGCTTTCCTGTGGTGCTCAAAACTGTCCCCAGCATTCGAGGTGAGGCCACCCCAGTGCAGAGCAGAGCACAACAATCCCCTCCCTTGCCCAGCTGGCGATGCTGTGCCTGATACACCCCAGGACAGGGTTGGCCCTTTCTGGCTGCCAGGGCACTGCTGACTCAAATTCTACTTGCCACTGACCAGGGCTCCCAGGTCCCTTTCTGCAGCACTGCTTTCCAGCATCTCATTCCCCAGTCTGTCCATACAACCAGGGTTGCCCCTTCCCAGGTGAGGAATCTGACAACTTCCCTTGATGAACTTCATATGGTTGGTGATTTCCCAGTCCTCTGTCAAGGTCTCTCTGCAGGGCCTCCATACCTTCAAGGGAGCCAAGAGCTCCTCCCAGTTTTAGAAGACTAAATGCAATACACACTTTTCTTTAATGCCAACATCTTTTTTAAAGACACGTGGAAAGGACAAATGATCAACTTGAAATGCTAATAACACAGATTTTAGAACAACTGCATTATAGTACATAACCATGACAGTGAATAAAATGGTATTTTTTATTCTTATGGTAACATGCATGTCAGAGCAAAGTATAAGTAGGGTAATCTCAACTGGGAACCGTTTCATGTGAGCAAAGAGTTACAGGGACCACTGTAATTGAAACAGAAAAGATTTTACTATATATTACTATATTTTTGATTATCTACAAAAATAACCATTATGCCTCTTATATTGATAAATATAAATGGTATTTATATTTTTGTCTAATTTTTTTTTATTCCATATATTCAAGAAGAATGACATTTCCTCTCTTTTCCTACTTCCTTGCCATTAAATATTGTGGCAGAAGTAGCTCTTAAGAAGACACTGAAATGAAGAAGCATTAATGGCTTACGGGCCATTCCTGGGTGAGAATTTTACAAATAGAATTTTCTGAAAGTGTAGTAAAGAGCCAAAACTGGTGTCAATACCAGGATAGGGAATCAATGTATTCACCATTGATCCATTAGAGGAAAATTTGATAATCTGTCAATTTTTCAAAGTAAAGGCTGTCTGGTGCTTGATTTGTTTTATCCCCATTGGGGGAGCTCTGAGGAAACAGCAGCTGCTACTGTTGCCGGCCAGGCTTGCTTATGAAGGAAACCTAAAAGCAGAAAAGTATGTTATTGTGAGGTTTGACAAAATACATAGACAGGAATGGATGCAATACAGGCAGGCATAAGACAACAACGTAGCTTTTGGTTAATTAGAATAAAAAAAATTTTGGGGGAGATTTACTATTTATAATCAAATCAATAATATGAAGACCTAGAACAGAGTAAAAAGGCTGATTATTTCCCACAGTACAGAAATTTCCTTTTCTTCCTTATTCTAGGGGGTAGGTGCACTCAAATGTCCACTGTTTGGGGAGGTTTTGATCATTTATGTCTTCATTTATCTTTCAGAAAATATTTTCACCTTCTGAAAACAAATGTGTAATTACTTTCCTTTATTACTTTTTTTCTAAGACTGTATCAGACATAGGTCTGAAAGTGATAAAAATATTTGTTAAAAAGTACCCTAAACCCAAACCATACAAACACTGGTCAAGGAAATACCTCAGCTTTGCAGTGGAGGAATCTGTTGTTGTGTTCCGCTGTCCTCAAATATTTTTCAGTTTAAGAGACCTAGACTTTCTCAAAATTCAAAGTTTTTGAGCAAATAAGTCTCCAATTAACCTCAGAATTTTATATATAACAGATTGATCTAATTATACAAATGCAAGTATTTAAAGAAAAACATTCATTCATTGGAACTTTGAAATACTAAGAAACGAATCTTTATTCAGCTAAAAGAAAATAGAATAGAAAAAAGTCAGAAGATCAAGAAGTCAAGTTTTTTAAATGTTCTTACAAATTATCCTGTTATATCAGGATTTTAAAGTTTTAAGGGATGCTTAAAATTACAATGCCCAAATTCATCACACACTCTTTTATAGTCCTAAAAGTACTGAGTTCCTTGCCTCGAATGGTGAGAAGAAGAAAGAGATTATTTGCTGTTCTTGTAGGATTGGTGGGTTGTGGTTTTGTTTCTGACTGGGGTTTTTTTCCTTTTTTTTTTTTAACCGTGGAGAAAAGTTTGCAAATAACTGCTGTCTTTTGCAGAGAGGGATGCATATTTCTGGAAGGTCTTCCTCCTCTTAAGCATCTCTTAGACAGTTATACCTTCTTTTTTGAAAGTCTCTCTCTCTCCCTCTCTCTCTGCTGACAGAGTTTGTATAAAGGCTTAATTCTTTAGAGATGTAAGAGTTAAACTAAAAGCCTAAATTGTACGGATCTAACATGAAAAAGATGAATCCTGCCCAAGACAGATTCTAGATCAGCTGTTGGGTTGTCCCTGCTTCATTTAACATGGGAGCAGGAGGTTCCAAATGTGCTCAGGCTATGTCTGTGGCATGCCCTAAGAAGAAAAATTACTATAAAAACAGAGATTTAGAAAATAAAAGGCGCCCTACTCACTCCAGTTGATTTTTATTCTGAAAGCTTACTATGCCCAAAGGCACAGCATTCCATCATGGAGGTCTAGAGTCCATGGCACGTTGGAGAGACTAAAAGAATCCAGACCCACCATAAGAAACAGCCCAGTGTGAGACTGGACACTCTTGGGCCGATTGCACCAGAGTGGGCTCCTCTCACCACCGAGCTGCATTTCTGCCAAGACAGATGACCCCTGGTGGACCTGCCCCTGTCTGTGAGCAGGCTCAGTTGTCAGTTATCCCTGTCTTTTTATCTTGCCTGAGAATCACTCCTCCTAAAATGAGTCAAAATAGCAGATATTTAGGGGTGTCAGGGGACTCAGGCAAATGTGTCAGCAATTGCACAATATCAGCTGAGATGTGGCCCCTCCATTGCTACACATAATTACATCTCTAAGGAATGGATTTTTCAGTGAGGGAGAGGAAGACATTTTCTGCTTTCTGTGAAAAAGATGAGGGGTTGTGTTACCTGATGCACTTTGTCCCCTTTTGCTGTTAATGTCACGTTATGCATTCCCAATTCTTAGAACCAGAGAAAAGCAATTTTTTTACAGCTAATTTAGCTATAAATAATAAAAAAAAAATACATGAAATGGAGTATTTTGCAACTTTCCCCTTCTCACAAATTGCCAATTGATTACTGCCCACCACAGGTAGCAGTAGTCATCTCTTCACCCAAACCTATAGATTCTCAAATAAAGCAGTTCCAAAAAGACATATTAGTTTAGTACTTAAGCATACAGTACAATAGATTCCTGTGGTCTGCTGGCTTCATATACCAGCTTTCCATTTCAAAAAAGAAAACATCTATGGTCAATGCCAAAAAAAACCCCCAAACAAACAAACAAAACAAAAACCAAAAAAAAGCCAACAAAAAGCCCCCACCAATACTCACACCTTTTCTATGTGGAATACAGAATTTATCTATCTCGGTGTCTGTTGGCATGCAATTATGTAGTCTCATGCTATTTAAAATTACCAATAATGTATCAAAATAATGAAATAATAACAGTAACAATAATAATAACAATTGTTTAATAAATAATAATTATTTTGTAATTCCATTGCAAGAAATTTCAGCTAGGTACCTCTGAAAATGGTGCCATGGGCACCCTGCCTCAGTGGTTTTATTCAGCCTTTGCTGAGCATAATACTCAGATCACATGGAGGGCGGCAAAGGATAGATTACCTTAATTATTAACCTAGTCAGTTTGGAATCCTTTTTTTAAAAATACCAAGCTTGTTGAGCATGATATCACCAGTTTATTGAAAAAAGATTACTTTCTCAGGCACCACTAGGGGTTTTTTGTGCATAATGTTTTCCCCAGCTGTTTTTAGCTGTGCTTTTATTTGTTGTACAATATCTCATGCTGTGTGTAGAACCAAGAATTTAAGCAGGAGGATGTGACATTTAGGGCAGAATTTTTGCATGGATATTAAGCTATGTTTTTATCCTCTACTTTTCTTTCTCGTCTTTGGCATAACAATCATTGAATGCTGCTTTTTCAACGCCCTCCAAGGCGAAACACTAACCATTCTCCTTCGTGACAGGATTCCTGTCGAATTCATGGCTAACTGTCTTCGAGATGGCCTTTCATCCACCTGTGATCAGTTAGCAGATGAGAAAAGTCAGCCACCCCTGGGAGAGCGGCGGGCCCTAAGGCAGCGCTCAGCAGCCGGCGGCGATGGTTTGTTCCGGCGGCGCGGCGGCAGCCCGCCCTGCCCGTGCTGTGCCCGGCCGC
Organism: Picathartes gymnocephalus; assembly: GCA_013390045.1. Lineage (NCBI taxonomy): Eukaryota > Metazoa > Chordata > Aves > Passeriformes > Picathartidae > Picathartes > Picathartes gymnocephalus. The sequence goes on from WEKY01036189.1 coordinate 19,601, forward strand.
CCGGCAAGCGCTCCGGCGCGCCTGCCGCTTCCAGCCCCGCCCGCCGCAGCCTGCCCTCGCCTGCACCCGCCTCGGCAGCCCAGATCCCTGCAAACTAAAACCACAAGGAAGAAATATGCAAGGCATGAACAGCTTCAAGAGCTCAAAATACTCAAGCTGCTGACAAGTAAAATGAGTATCTGGAACCGGAAAAGCGTCCTACGCTGGACTTGCAGTAACGGGACTACAATTTTCTTCAGATACACATTTTCCCTGTTTGATTTTTTTGCTATACGCATATTATTTGTTTTGAAAAAATAGAAGAAATATTAAAATAATAATGTTTTCCCTTCTTCAAAACATTATTTTTGTAAATAATGTTTGTTGCTGAAAATTTATTTTTCCTGCAGCAAAGTACATGAAAAGAAGTGACAGGAAACCCCTACATTTGTCTCTTTTTAGTGTAACAAATATTGAATAGTATTAAGTTTTTCAACACGTTAATTATCTCACATAGAATGGTATAAAACTGTACAGTAGGAAGTTCCTTTATTGTAGTCTCTGATTTTGATTCAAAGGCAGTTCAAAGAACTGCAAGACTAAAGAGGCAATTATTTGTTTTTTAATTAAAAAGGATAAAACTCAACATTTGAGATAAACTTCCAATAAGGATCTATTCTTTAGGGGAAAGAAATTAAAATTAACAAGAAAAATAAAGCAATCATCTTCTGTAAGCATTTAAAAATGAAGAAAGTATTTTAAAGATGATAAAAACATGGGTCATTCTGTTTTTAGAGCAATTCATAGTTCAAGGACTTATTTTAAATTCCATTTTTATGGAAGACAATTCTAGTGTTGGTATGAATTTGATCTGTACTGAAACTTAAGGAAGTATTAATATCTAATTCAAGTAGAGTTTATTATTTAAAAACTCTTATAGGATCAGCTCATCACTACAAAAATATTATATTGTTATATTGTATATACAATCTTGCTAACATCAGCAACCCTGTTCATGATATAAGGTGGTCTGGAAAATGAGCAGAAGAGTAATATTTTGATACTAAATCAATTGGTCAGAAATATGAACTTAGACAATACTTGGTGCTCCATTAGGATGCTGTACTATCAGACATGTTGCTCCTCACAGGAAACGCTCAAAAAGAGAGAGAGCACCCTTTGCAGAATCCATCACTGAAATCTACAAATCTTAAAGACAGTTCATTGAACACAGATCCGGGATACATGCTACAGTAAAAAATTATTTTACTAAATTAGAAAATACAGAATTGGTATAATAGGAGGACACGACAAGTAGAGGTGCACACTTAAATATGTTGTGGCTGCAAGACTGTTATGTTGGAATGATCTGATCTAAACTTTACTGAACTAAGTAGGAGCTCTCAACAGAAAAATCTGAACTGGACTATAGTTTGCCATGGAATAAATTATAGCAAACATAGTCTTAAGAGTTTATGCTCATCCTGCGATTTTGATTTCTTTCTCTTAATTTGGATTTGGTCTTTCTAAAGCATTACCAAGCTAAAGTGTACTTAGTCTGCTAAATTTCACCCAGGCTTTTAAGAAGGGGTAGGATTATATTTTCTAGATAGAGTGAAAAAAAGTTATTTGATTCAAGCTAAACCTGTATGTTTAAAAGAATTATAGCCGCCATCCTTAATGGAGCAGATGCAGTACTATATATTTTCCTTACGGTCTGATGATTTTCCTTCATTAGCGAGATACTCAGCACTCCCTTCAGTAATGAACCAAATTCAGGTAGAAGGAAAATTGCAGCTCACTTTTCTCTGGAGGAGATAGTCTTTATTCTATTGTTTGTCTTCCTAATTGTGTGCATTTTTTCTATGCTTCATATGTTGTTAATTGCTTTACTGAGCTCTGTGCTGTCAAACAACTCATTAAATGGTAAATTTTGCTGCCTTTAAGTCCTGCCTCTAAAAAATTACATATATTTACAAACATGGGGCTAAATTTTCTCACTCTTTCTGAGCTGTATGGTAGGTTTTTAAGTCTTTGTTCTGATATTAGTAAGAAATTTGTACGTAATAGAAGAGATAAATAACCATGAAAATCTCTTCAGTACTTGCTGATAAGAAGGCTGAAGTCTAGGTATCAGTTGTACCAGTTTGTATATTTCAGAAGACATCAATATCTTCCCAAAAGTCTATTTGATTTCAGTACCCAGAACCAATACTTATTAAGTTAGACAAGAAATAGATTGATGCTTAAATAATAATTTAAATCTAGGCCATTTAAAAGTTTTTCCACTGATGCAATCTGTACTTACTACATGTATCTTTCTAACATGTCCTAACATGACATACAGACCGAAAAATCCTGGGATATGCAAACATGGCACAAGATAGTCATCCAGTGCTGAACTTCTATACTTGTTCATTCTTCTGCATATTTAACAATTTTTCTTCTTTCCTTGTACAGCTTCGGCTCATTTTGGCATCCACTTGGAGACTTGTGAACAGATATTAATTTTGTTCACTTTCATTAGTCTTTGAGGCACAGTGGCCTCACAGTAATCACAGTGAAGTTACACACTAACATTAGGCAAACACTGGAGAGCTGACTCAAAGAAAACAGCAAACAGCTCAAGTCTTCTTGCAAGGAGGCAAGATATGTAAGCTGCAATATATCAATAATAATAATAATAATAATAACAACAACAAGGATAACAATAATAACCCACAACAAATTTCTTTTATGTGAACTTCAAATACTAGTTTCTAGGATTCCATTGCTGTTGTAATGTCAAGTAAGGGAGTCTTTGTTAATTAAATGATGTTTGGATGATATTTTTAGATATTTAAGTCATCCAGTCCAAAATTTTGCAATCTTACACATTTTTGTCCCTATTTCTTTGAGTAGTACATTTATCATTAAATTTCAAATTTTTTATAACAAGTCCATTTTATCCTGAATATGGGATAATTTCCATTCACTTACTTTAAACAAACAGTAACTTACTGTCCCAATTCTGTTTTAGACTTTGTTGCTTGAGCTTTTTGGCCATGTCAGGGATCCGGTATCTCTTATGTGCTTGTTTTTAGACTAAACACATTAGCACTTCTGATGTCCACTGACACTGAGGTATCAAACAGTTGAAACTTATTGAAATATAGCACTGAAAATCAACATCAGTTTAATTCAAATCCTGGGGACTAAGTATATTCACACAGCTGCAAAGCACACAACTCAGATCTGCCACAAAGTACAACCTGAAATTTTATAAAAGAAAGGCTTTTCTACCATTAGGTTTCTTCATCTAAGAATAAAATGTCCACTACATCTTGAACTCTACAGATTTTTTTCTCAGTAGTAGCTGTTTATTTTTCCTGCCCTTATGTTACCTCAACCTTTTCTTTATGTTCACCTTGTACTTTTTCTAAGTTGAATATAGCATGCCAGAAAGTAAACTTACTGTGTGCTAGTTGGCTAAAAGTCAGCATTTTGAATATTTTGAGCCAAGAACTTCTCAGTTCCAAGCTGTAAAAGAGTCATCAGAGCATCTCGTCCTTGGCTTTCTTAAAAGTTTCAGAAGTGATTTACATTGGTTTTGATTCTTCTGAAGATATCTGCAGCTTGATAGACTTAGAGAGTTCAGGGAACTATTTCTGCTGTTTCTGGACGTACTAACACAAGAATTAGCGAGGGTTTCTAGGACATTTCCTCATTAATGCATTAGCTAGACTATTAACACTACTCAGAATAGATGGAAAAAAACAATACCTTTTATCAGGACCTTCTGATTAGGTCTGTTACAGACAATTAATTTTAAAATGTCACATTACCTCTGAATTGCTCTTCTCCAGTGTTATAAGTGACGTGTCTCAGGTTATTTATATTGCATAAAAGAAAAGAATACAAGAAGTCAAGAAGTCAGTCACTTTTATAAATCACATATAATTATTGGAGATGTGACAGCCTGTTCCCCAAGGGTCTAAACAACTGCAAGGAGTCACCAACAGAAGCACTTTTCACAAAGGTGTTGTATTTTGGAAAGTACAAATGGCTAAAAAAGCAAAATAGTCTATGATCTATCAAGAAACTCTCAAGACTATCAAGAAAGATTTAAAATAGTCTTTACTGGGATGGCTTTTAGGAATAGAGGAAATAGAGTTAAATCTAGAATTCTGCAAAAGCAAACTTTTTTTAATTTCAAATGTAATTCCTTTCAAAGTAACGGTAAATGCTGAAATAATGAAACTCTACAAAGAAATCTCATATATCCTATCATCATATTCAATACCAATTCATTTTTTAATGTGGTTGATAAAATTTAATATGAAATATAATTGCAGTTTCAATATTAAAGGAATAAAAACAATAGAAACTTTTACCATTGCTGAATTTTTTCAAGGTATTGAAAGCAAAGTCCCAAGAGTTTCTAAGTCTTGAAAGGTATTGTTAAATTGTCACATAACTTCGAATTTTCAAAACCTTGTTTATGTCAGGTTTTTTCCTTATCCTATTAGTGCCTTTTTAAACAATTATATTTTAAACCTGTAAATCAGATAAATGCTTTCCATTTGGCACACAGTTTGAGAAAAATTGCCTGAAGCAACTAGGGGATTAAGTTATTCAGTGCTATTTAGTTATCTTAGTTACATATTTTAATTTTTTTTTATATTTAATGATAATATATTAAATCTTTTTGTGTAATGTCTATAAATGCATTTGTAAATATACACACACACACAATTATAAAATATTTCCTGTTGAATATTTTATGTATCTTATTCTAATATAGACTTAATAATGTAGATTTTATAAGAGACTAATATCTCACTGGCAACATACCTTGTCAGGTCACCCTTTCAAATTCAGAATAATCATTTAAACAAACTGCCCCATAGCAAATCCAGTTTTGAACCAGAAGAAACTATTGTCTTAGATGATGATGCTAGCAGGGCTTCAGGCAGTCTGAAGGTGTTCTGGCTATCAATTCCTGCTAAGCTATTTTCACCTCAGAAGCAGGATCAAGGGAATGCAAAAGAGTCAGAACACCTCTGCACACAAAAATCACAATATTTTGCTCTAAATTAACTATGTGATCCTCAAAGAGAGATGCCCTGAAGTCACCATATTTTTCAGAAACTTGTGGGCACAGATTCTGATCAGTACTTCACAAATATCTGTGATTTTAAAAGTTTTAATTTTATCTTATCTGTTTTCCCTCTTTACCCATATTTTCTTCCCTTCTTTCTTTTCTCTTTCTCATTTCTTTATTTCTTGCTTGCTTGTCATGGATGTGTGTCCTTTATTTTTAAAGAATATTTAACAGAAATTCACTATTAGTGGATTCCGTTATTACCCTTAAATATATATACTCTATCAATTTTCACGTGTTCAAATTTTCCAAGTGAAGGCATATCTAAGGAGCTGCAAAAAAAATTTAATCTTAGTGAACATCCTCCAGCATTCTTGAAAGTGTTTTTGAAATGAAAGATAGCTGCAAAAAAGCTTTGGTGACCATCCATCTCCTCTAGTGAAGAAAGATGTGATATAAATGTCTTTGATTATCACAGCTTTCACCAAAGATAATATAACAGGAAATGTTATACAGGTGGTATATTCTCAGTAGAAACCTGTAATGAAAACATCATTAAATTCAGTACAATAATGTCATTTTTATTCACTGGAGTTCTTATTCTTAATGAAAGAAAGTCTATGTACAGATTTTTACTTTAACAATATAGTTGTATTATAAGTATTTCTCTCAGTGTTTCAATTAAAAGAATCTGGATGAAACACTAGAAAGTGTTTTAACTGAAATTGAAGACACTCATTCATTCATTTAGGAAAATTGAATATCTGGAGAGATATCGCCCCATATTTGGTATATCACTGGTATATGGTGATATAGCCATTAGCTAAGTAACACTCTACTATTTTATCAAAACCTAAAATAATCCTACTGATCATTAACATACTGAATTATTTCAACATATTTCAGTGTTAATATTATTTTCTTCTATACCTTGTTCTGTAAAATTATTCTTGTTTATAAGCTTTGCAATGTGTTAATATTATTCAATATAAGTCTCTTCCTCAACCCTCAGCCTAAAAATAAATATTTCAATGTGTTATAAAAATAAATATTTCCATGGATAAAATTGCAGATCTATAGGGTTGGAAGAGACAATGGAAGTTGCTTAATTTAGCCTTATGTCTCAATATAGGATCATCTTAGGTCATGGAGACAGATGTTTGTGCAACTTCCAACAATAAAGGCCAACAGTCTGCTCCAGCTGTCCTGCAGTCCTTTGCAGTGTTTCACTGCCTATAACATCAGAAACTTTTTCCTCATGGCTACCCTTAATATCAGCGTGGTGAGGTGACATGAACCAGAGTTAAGCACACAGTTCTCACTGAATGTCAGTGAAAGGTAATTTTCTGATTTCCCCATACCACGTATGCCTTTAACCTCTTTCTATATAAATAAGCCTAATTATAATGATATATATATTTGGGCATATTTTAATAAGGTTTACAATAATAATAAGGTTTTCTCTCTGAACAAAGACATTCTTAAACTGTTTAATTACATCTAGAATATATAGAGTTGCCCAAATAAGTAACTGTAAAAATGATCCATTAGACAGCAAAGTAGCAGGTGTGAAGAGCTTATGGTAAAGGAAGAAGCAATGATTTCCTTTCACAACACTTGGAACAACACTTACTCATTGCAGCACATCAAACAGTTTTTGGGTGCCAATTTCAGAATTCAGACATGTTGGATTACCCACTCAGGTCTCCTGACTACATGATTTTAGCAAAATAATCATGACACATAAGAAATTCAAACAGAAGAAGAATGTTACATTAATTATCTGTGCTTTTCCTTAAAATATTTTTTCCTGAATCTGCATTTATATACAACTGTTCTGCTCCACCCTCATCATCAAATATGGACATTTTTACTCTCATATTATGCATGCAGAAGCAGCAGAGGATCTCAGCATCAACTATTGCACCATGCTTTTTTTCCATATATCATCTTCATTCTCTTCACAACTTAAGATACTTGAAGTTATAACAAACATATTCAAAATAGTTTATCTAGTATAGGAGATTTTAATATATGTATATACAATTATAATTAAAGTTCACTGTTGTCCTGTTTTGTGGATAGACATTGGCTTTCCATCCTTGTCCAGTTTGAATGTTAACAGCTTCAGCAGGCATTTAAGTTCGATATCAAATATTTCTGCAGAGTTTTCTACTATCTGTTTGATTTTTATATTAATTTATTTCTGTTGCACATTACTTTAACTAGTGCAATTTATTTGTATAATGGACCTATGGAACTATGGCTGTAGATTACAACACAATCCTTACCCTAAATATATTGAAAACCACTTCAACTGAAATAAGACACAATATATCTAAAATCCCCTTTTTGCTATCAAACTACTTAATAGTAGGTTTTCTACCTAATCTTTCACAATTTCTTAAATCATTCATTAAAAATGCAATGGTACAATCATATAAAATTCTGTATGTTTTAAAGCATATTATGTATAGAATTCTACAGTTTTATGTTGGTTTTCTGAGGAATGCAGGAACTGCAAGTTTTATCAAACACAGCACTTGATTGTGCCTGTACATGGAGGCTTAGAAGAAAATATCTGAGCAGGCAAAATATATAGCATAATTTTCTGACTAATTTTCCTGTTTCCAGTAATTGGTGGCTCAATAATTTCTTAATAACATAAGACATTTATTTTGCTTTCATGGGCTTGTCCAGCCTATTCTTGAAGGTATGCAAGTAGTCAGCAACAATGACTTTCTTCATCGGGGAGAATTCATCTTCACAATGTAGTTTGAGATGAACTATTTTTCTCTTTGCTTTCAAAAATATGTTTATGTCTTTAGCTCCCATTCATTTAACAGGAGAGATGGAAAAGAAATGATGTTTATCTATTACACCACTTAATGTCACTTACCGTTCCTCAGACACATGACAGATCTCCTATTTTCCAGCTTGACATCCTTGTTTATTTAGTCAGTCCTCCAATGGGAGCGCTATGGTATCAATGTAGCTCTTTATTCCCAGGTCAGTATCTTGCTACTAGCTTTTTAGTCTTCATATAGAACTGATCTGACATTTCCCAAAAATTGTCTACTGCAGGTTCAAGACATGGTTATAGGTCATCTGGTCAAGGCCTTTTTTTCACGGGTTTCGTTTTATGTTCAGTGACAGTGGATTGCAACTGGTCAAGCTGAGATAACAAATTTACCTGCAGTTCTTACAGACTGTCCTCTTATTTACATTGCTTGCATAAACTAAAATATTTTTTAAAAATCTTTAAATTTCATTCTTGTAGATTACTTGTGAATATGCAGCATTGTTTCCTGTAGAGACTGCTCACATACTGCACAGGTTGCCTTCCTTCATTGTGGAAAATGACTAACCTACAATCAGTCCTTTTCTGTCTGTTAACCAGTGGTTTTCTCCATTCAGTTCTCTCTGTTATCTTCTAAGGGTTATTCAGTTCCCTTTACAAACATTAATATGGGATCTTGAATGACCTCCAGGAAATTAGAGTACTTTTATCACTTCTGTGTTGAATACTCTAAAATTCTTTTTGTTAAATCTTATAATTTTGATTTTTATTTTATAATTTTATCCTTTTTAAAAATTATAATGAAGCACTAGAGACTGTATTAAAGAGAAAAATTATAACCTTTTATGCCATTTTGTGCCTGGATATTTGTACCAAAATATTTTGAAAAATAGAATTCTGACTACAGAAGAATGCCTCTAGAATTTTTCTGCTGAAAATCTAAAAGTTGGGAATATTTCTAATAATTTCTTAGTTCTGAAGTTTCCAAATTTTAGTTGGTATATATTATAGGTTGTTCTAAGCAAGATTATTTTATTTAAAAAAATTAAACAAAATCTAAACAAGATTACTTGTCTTTTTTGTGAGTAACTAGGTATTTCATGGGACAAAAGTAGTAGCTCTCTATTACAATAATCTTTTCTGCTGCTTTGACCTAGCCAAATACAAGTTTAAGCTTTCCAGCCTCCATTGTAGAACAAACAATAACAGTCAAAGAGGAATCATCACTGAATGCATTTTGATACAATGAACTTAACCATTATTATAGAAGAGGAAAAAAAATTATTAGAAATACATGATTTAGGAGAATTTAGGAGAAACATTAGTTAAGCAACTCAATAAGAGCCCTCATTAGTAGTAGTGGATTAAAAGGGTAATACACTTGCAGTGCATAAACAGAGCAGTAATTAGTAGAAAACATTCAAAGTCTGAAAAAGTTCTGCAGCTTATTAGTGAAATATGATTTATCTTGTCTAACATAGTCGTTTAAAACAGGTTAAAAGCTACATACCTTGAAAGTGCCTGTTTCTTTCAGTTGTCTGTAAAGGGATCCTGATTACCTCAGTTGTAGATGTCTGTGGATATCTAAATTAGGTGCAACAAATCTTTTCTACAGAGCTTCCTTTGTCAGTGTGATAAGTATATGGCACATGAGAGAGATGTAGAGTCCACATTTTAAAAGAATGTTGTAAAATTGGGTGAATTGTTGAAAAAATTGAGAGTTTAAGAACTTGTCTGTCCAGGAACTTTGTGTTATGATGAGGCACGAAGAGGTGACTTTGAATGAGGCATGGGCTCAATTGGTCAAGATGTACTTCAGTCAATAATGCTGCTGGGAGGAATCCAGGGGTTGAGTAGCAAATGTAGGGGTCAGATGAGATGATCTAACTATCCCTATGAGCCTTATACTCCTAATCTCTATGAAAAGAACAAGGAGAAGAAGAATGAAAATAAGATATTACACTTATACTAAAATGTTTTCATTTTTTTCCAGTTGAGAGCAGAAAATGTCCTCAATAGCAGCCCTTATGATATTAGCTTTACATGGCAACAACCACTTCAGACTGATAACAGAAGTAAATATTTTTTTATTCTCCAGGAATTAAGGGAAGAAGATGAAAAAGTCCACTTCCCTGCATAGCAACTATCAGTGTCAAAAATATGCCTCTCTCTTTATTTCATTTATTCCTTGGGAAAAAAATCTTTCTTAGGAAATATGTAGATTTCATAGGAAGAGCAAATGAAATTTTTGCAAATAACTCCATGCCATTTTATATAACTGAGTCATGGACAGACACTTTTTATGATGTTCTATGGAAATATAAATGCAATGGGTACCTCTGCTTAAATAAAATTTGTCTATTTATGATTCTGTATCTACCTTGCAAGTATGACTCTATTAGTTCATCATTCATGTAAGTGCTGATGCAGGCTGCTTGTGTCTACTTAGAAACTCCATGAGAGAGAGAGGCATTGAATTGCCAATTTCTCACCCATAATTGCTGCTGCTTAACCACTGGATGTAGCTCCTTCTCTTAACATCTTTAAAAGGATTAAAAGAAAGGCAATAAGTTATCATAGTGCTTCACTCTGGCATTACATTCTTAAAGGGAAAGAATAAAACATTAATCCTTTTTTTTATTTTTCAACACAGAAAATTAAAGGGAAAAATAGGATAGTGGGGAAAAAGTTTGTTATAATGTCAAACTGCAGGAAAGAGCAAAGTCTTCTGCTAAAAGTAGTAATTGTTGGCAGAGAAAAAATTTCCAAATACAATGGAAGAAAATGTAACTGAAAAAATTGTGATGAGGAAATACTGTTTCTGCAATGAAGATATCTAAGTCATTGACAGAACCTGACAGAAAGACTTGAAAATGGTGACACAAATATTCTATAATAACAATTTAAGTAAATATAATATTCTATTTTAAAATTGAGGATGCTAACTAAATGGAATAGCAGATAGGAAACAGACAAATAAATAAACAAATGCAATAACATTTTTAATCCTCTAAGCTTTCTGTAACTCTGAAGAGTCATACAGAAAACACAATAAAATATAGTATAAATAAAGTCTTATTTTAATAAGAGAAACAGAGAGAACTAGATGAAAGAGCTAGATGACAGTACAACAGTTTACTCTTGTGAGGCAGTATTTTTTCTTACTAGGCGAAAGAGAACAATGAGTACAGCCAACATGAAAAATTTGTTCCAGTTTCAGCATGTAGAAATGCTGAAAGCTTTACAGACTACCTCTTAAATAANTGAAAGCTTTACAGACTACCTCTTAAATAAAGTGCAGACAAAAAGGATTAAGATAAAAAGATCCTTCACCATTGACAACAGAGGAGTAAGAAAAGAGAAAAGAGTAAAGTTATTTTTAGAAAAGGGTTCTGCATAAAGAATATTTTGTGATTTTAGGCTGAGTCCTGGGTCATTCAGAAAGTTGATGTGACTCAGATATATACCTCCAAGTTTGGTGTTGCGGAAAGAGGAGATTGCAGATTTACTTTGGCAGAATGTGGAAATGTACCTAGAGGAGAATAATTTCAGATGAGCGAACCCAGCTTCTAGAAATCGATTAGGCCTCGGTTTTGGGGGTCGCCTTGACCCCTGAGGGACGCGATGAAATAACCCGGAAGATGAAACCAAAGATAATGTAAATAGCTTGGCCAATGAAATGTTAAAAGAGGGCACGTGCTTGCTGCATGGGCAAAGCCACACAGCCAGTGATAAAGTTGCATGATTATCTGCTGACTGCATGCTTAGTGTAGAGGGATATATAACCGAAACGAACAAAGGAATAAAGCTCTCCATTTTATAACTTTCATTAGGTTGTGTTGGAGCCCAGTTATGCTCCTCCAGACGGTCGGATTTTAAACTACAGTAGAATACCAGTAGGTATTAAAATCTCCTCTCTCTTGACTCATCTGTAGTCAATAAACCTGCTGGAAAATCATATATAGTCAAGATCCCACCAAGACTGAAGAATAAATAAACCCACAACTGTAGCTTCTCCTGAACCACATAGGGCTGAGGGAGAAGAAATGCACATGAGTTTAGGGTGGGATTTAGCTCAGCCAGGGGGACTGTGCAAAGGCAGCTTTATCTCCACTGAGGAGACCATGCCCAGGTTAAGGTGGCTGTCTTGCTCCATTGATGCTTTGAACAACTTTGATGTCTAGCATACAGCAAATTCCACTTAGACGGTCAAAGTAAGATAAAATGCAGACACTCCTTAGACACAAAGTGAATCTTTTACTGAGTAGGCTTAATGCCATTTGTTCATTTTGAGACCATATTTCACACACAAGTCTTGTTTTCAGGATTTTTTACTTACTTTGCATGCATAGACTTTTCTTAAAAAAATATTCCTTGCTATAGGTGCAACTACTGCTCCTTCTCTTTTTAGTTCTTTTATGTGGCCTTCATCTCGCCCTTTCATCCAGACATAGCTATACAAATTTGCATCATTTCTCTCTTGCACTGTACTTCATTCAGGCCTCTGGAGCAACTCAGATCTGCAGAATAACTAAAGCTCTTGCAATTTGTCTGTACAATATAAATAACACTTGTTTAACGTTAGAGTCCTATGACTGTGTGTTAATTTGGATCTAGATTCCTCTCCAGAGTGAGCTAAATCTGTCTCTGGTGAGAATGGAGAAGTGCGTGCTGGTTCTCAGTCTTCGCATTGAGTAAGGGCTTGCCTTTAGAGTGCTTATGAATACAGAATTCAGAATTCATATTATATTTCATTCTTTTGGCTTCCTACCAATCTAACAAGCACCTCAGAAGAACACAAAACCAGACCAAAAACAAACTGCCAGTTTCTTAACCTATGCTGTAAGCAAAGGTTGAGCTTCAGAATGTGCAAGCCGGACAGTGGCTGAGGAACCTCCCCAGCGCTCTCGGGGAACAGTCACCTCCCATGCCAGTCAGTGCCAGGGCACAACAGGGTTTGAAAGTCAGGACCCCATGTAGCACCCTGTGTCAATTCAGGAAACAGTGAGAAATGCCAGACATTCCCAGAAATATGTACCAGGCAGCTAGCAAGCTGCCAAATTCCGCACCAGCTGTGTGAATTTCTGAGACATCTTCTGAGAGTCACATACAGACTGCACTGCAGAGGCTGCGTATGGAGGAACTGGAGCAACATTCTTTATCTCTTGTACTACATGCTTATTTTTTCCCTAGTTGGAATGTTGTGGGTGTTTATTCAAATAGAAGCCTTTCAAGAGTCACACATAAGTGGTGGAGAACTTGGAAGGTTTTCGTGGCAAAATATTTTACTGGACTGCAGGAAGATATTACTGGAAAAAAAGATGTTCTTAAACTTTTCCTCATGATGTATTCCAAGATTCAAAGCTTGGTTATTCATTTTAATTACATTTAGGGGAAAAGAATGCCTCTACTTTTTTCTTTATGGCAATCAGTAAAAATTGAAAGAATAGCATTAAAATATTTCCAGACATCTTCCACTCATCTTAATTGGAGGAGTTAACTTTGAAGATTAATTTAAATGCCAACATTTTTAACTATTTCACTGCTGCTTGTCATTTCATCACTACCCATCAACTCTAGATGAATGTACCTGTCATACTATGATGTTTTATTAATTTGAAAGAACATTTCATGGAAATATGACAGTAGGTTTACGTAGAATATGCAAATAACAATGTAGTTCATTGCACAGTCTTTCAATCATTTGGATAATTGAGATTCTTCTGTTGCTCTGACAAATTAGAGTAAAGTGGTGCTTATATAGCCAGGAGCTGAAAAGTATGACTCCTGGAGAGCATCTTGCTTGCTATGAGTAGCTATTTCTGCAGTGCTTGTCACCTACTTTGGGCTTAGAAACAGTGAAAAGTGATGAGAACAGGATGACCCATGCATGGTGAAAATATTGGTAAATATTAACAAGAAAGTTAATTAAAATATTATTCTTCTGCCAAAATGCTATTAAAAGTTATTAAATGAAAATTAAATTTGATCATTTGAACTGCCTATTATTTGAGGAAAACTGGTTTTGAGCTAAGTTTCAGCACCTTTTTAAAGCTATATTTTTTTGTTTACTAAGATGTGTCACACTTTAGGTGTGGCATAATTTCTAACTAAAAGATGTTATCAATATTTAGAAATGATGGTTATTTTATTCTAGACCTTAAGGTTCATTTTCTCCTTATTGCAGGTGAAAACTGAAAGAAGTTATGTTCTGTTATTCAGAGACAAAAGAAGGACACGATGTTGTTCATATGTGCTTTTCTTCATTTATAAGACCAAAATTTATGACACTTGCTAGAGAAATGCTTTAATTTGATATTTCTTTTAAAGAAAAAGAAGTATTATTCTAGTAAACTCTGAGTTAGAACAAGTGTCCCAGTCCGGAAAGTTTTATGCATTGAGTAGAAAAAAAAAGGGCTGTCAGACTCCCTTAGTCACAGATCCATTTACTCAGAATTTCTTCCTGTCTTTAGCCTTGGGTGTCGTTTTCAAAAGCTGTGTCCTACTTCATACTCAATGAACATCACTATTCTAATGCAGGAAGCAGATATTCACAGAAAGCTGCATAGTTTTCCCACGTCTTGCCACACTGTGAGGAAGTAATGAAAGGTAGTTTTATAACTTCTCATCCTTTGATATTTTAGTATCACCATCATTTTTCCTGTTGTCATTTTTACACTATTTCATTATATTCAGGAGACTGTTGATGAGAATTTAGTGACTATAAGTTCCACAACAAAGGAAGTAGCATTCTCCTCTCAAAAAGGCTGATGGGCTATCACAACTCCTAGTAATATATTTGCATTTTTCAAGTCAAAAAAAAAGGTAATACAACAAGCGTTTTTGAAAATCGGCCAATATTTTTTCACTTAATTATGGCCGCCAGGCCTTCTGGTCACTGTTACTCTTCAACACCTTTCTATATCTCCTGTATTCACTTGCTGGGCTGTGATCATTCAAAATACCTGAACTGTCCTTCTATATTCAGCTGTGTTGTTCTCATTATTCACTACATTGAGAAAGAACTGTTTTGCTTTCTTGTCCCTCCTTGCCTTGGCCTCTCCTCCTCTGCCTGTTCTTGAGATCCTACAGATCCTCTTCTTCCCTTGTGCCAGCTATAATGCACTTCCCAGTCTCCCTGGGCTGTTTAACTAACCGGGCTGGAAACTAACCAGTTACTGAGTTAAATATGTTCTTTGAGTCATCTAAGAAGACCAGACCATTTTCCCAGATGACAGATAAGCTCATTCAAGGACAGAGAGCTGAGTGGTTCAAGACCTTTGTTTTCAGTGGTGACAGGTTGCTATACTCCTTTTCATCCCAGCTTCTAAAACCATAGCTTTACTTATAGGACTGTTACATAGACAGGACTATTGATGCTGAAGGCTACAGTCCTAATACCAGTATGGATTTGGAAATGGTAACTCAAGCATTCTAGAAAAATATACTTTGTATAAGGTTGGGATTTGCACTCAAATGCTTTGCTGGCACAGTAGGTCATTACAGCTCTACCAATACAACAACACTAATACTAATAGGCTTACTTGCTTATGTAGCATTTTAACAAAACAGAGTTCCAGGTCTGCCTGAAACAGGAAATATTTCTAATACAAACAGGTTTTAACAAATTCTGATAAACTCAATTTTGTAACATGCTTAAGTGAATTTAGGAAAAAAATTAACTATCTAGTCATAAGAGCTGTGTGCATATAGATGGGTATATCCTAATATATTTTATATTTACATGGCTGTGGGTATAAAGAGGGATATACTCTAACATATATAAACAAACATATGTATTGCTTATATATGAACACCTCAACTATATCAGGAATACAATATACTCAAATAATTTGTTTGATATGCTGCATAAAAAACTTCAAGTTTAATGATGGAAAGAGATTAATCATGTTAGCATAAATGATTCATCCTGCTCTCTACAGAATTTCTCTTTTTATAATCTATTACTTATATTTATTGATAGGGAAAACAGCAGGCAAGTGAAAAGCTTAAATAGGTGAAGCAGACTGAAATTAATTAAACAGACAGTGCTAGTTGAAGCATCTGCACACTGCAGAGGACCCTGACCTGGGAACGGCACTTACCCTCAGGCCCCATGGCACAGACCCGCTGTCAGATCTAAAGGCCTTTGTTAACAACAAGCTTATTGGTGAGATCAGTCACAGGGAATCAGTTTTGGTTCATTCCAAGGCAGTGAGGTTTTGTTTGTAGATGTCAGGAGGGATTTATCAGAGGACAGTTTATAGAGAAATAGCCATAGGATAACTAATTAAAATGAAAGATTTCTATCCCAAGTTGGAGGAAGATGCTTAAGCTCAAGGGACTCACAGCCCTGGAAGTCACACAGATTGTTCTGAGACTTTCCCATCACTTTAGAGGAACTGACTGTTCAAGGTGTAAACAATATTTGGTCTCATCAGATGTTCAACTGCCTAACCTGGGAAGAAAAATATTTTCTTTCAAAAATGAACAAAAATATAGCATGTAAATATGAAAATGTTTCTCCTAAACTACTGTTCAAAAATAGTCCAATATTAGCAGGTATATGAACAATTCGAATGAACATGGGCTTGTGGGTTGGTATGAGTTATGCTTGCCCTACACTGGTAAAATCATTTAATTAAAAACATAATAAAGCAAATAACTTTGCAAAATGATGACTGAAAATCCCTGCAGGATTATAAAATATTTGGGGTAGTAAGAACCAATATACTGCCCAACCCAACAAAACTATGTAGTTTCCTGCTGCAATATGTTGTTTTGTTATTTTTAGAGAAAGGGAGAAGAAAATATTGATCTTGATAATCATTCCTTTTCTTTCTTCTTCAATGACTGAAAAGGGATCTTTACAAGGCTTGAAATGCTGAAGTTTTCAAATTGAGGGCAAAAAAAACTCACTAAAAATTGCCATGAAAACTTGAATCAGTACCCTGAAAGACTGGAAAGCAGGAAATGGTAGAGAGACAATAAAGGTTTGAGAGACTCAGGTGAAGCAAGCAACAGTCCTTCTGGAAACAGTGAAATTGATAAAGCCTGGCTTTTTATCTGATTGGTTGTGTTCTCTGGTAAATAAGTCAGAGACTGATCAAATCTTTTCCAGCATTTAAAAAATTGAGTACCTCTGGCTGCCTTTTAAATTCTCGTGTCTAATAAAGAGTTCCCAAACCACCTTCCTCATTGGAGTTACCAACAGAGTTACCTAATGTTATCAAATTTTTAAGAACTTAACATTTTTCAGACCTCTTCCAATCTGCCAAAATTTATAATCAGTGAACAGGTTTAAAAACTAGACAACACACATGCAACACAACTTTAACTCTTAATAGATTTCTTTTTATGGAAACAGATGAAAAAATATTAAATTTAAAAATAAAAATAATACAAATCTCAGACCCATCAAACAAAAATAAATAAATAATAATTTCTGAGTTTATTTTGTCAATGGTCCTTTTAAATAATAAATTTTGCTAGTAATGGTGTGCAATAATTAGAATGAGAAATAAATTATGCATAATAAAGCTATTTCAAATTTATGTGTGACAAACACAATGTATTAAGAAATGTAAGAACAACCTTTGGTATTTTCAAAGTAAATTTTGTCTTGTAATATACTATAAGAAGAGTTAAATCGAAGAGCAGTTTTGGAAAGTAGCTATGTCTGATATCACCAGAGGCCAAATTCAAGAAGAATGGAGCAAACATACAATGCTTTTGTCACTCTTTTTTGAAAATGTACTTTTGCTGTTGAGATGTATTACAAGTGCATTAATGAGTCAAAAATTATATTTTTGAATTTGAGAGTTCATGAGAGATTTTTTCCGAATTATTCAAATTCCTATTGGAACTGATGTAAATTATTTTATTTTTCATTCAATGTTAAAATGAGTAGCACAATTTAATTAGACAGTGAAACACGAAATTTGAGAGGAGTCCCAAGATTCTGTATTGTTAGAAATAACAAATAATTGCTTCCAAACTACCTTTTCTCTGGCACTTCTTTATTTCTAAACCTCTATATCATTCTTCATCACATGTCTTTTGCAAATGGATAGTGTAATGCAAGATGCATAGAAAGTGCAAAAAGCCTAGTCCATCTCTTGACATTAAATTAATTTGTCCATCTAGTGTAAAAGATTTCCTTGATGAATGTCATTGGAGTGAAAGTTTTCTAACTACTTAAATAGAAAATATCTGTAAGTATTTAGGTTTTCCTGGACAGATGCAATGCTTTAAGATAATGATGAAGTAAATGATTCACCATTATAAAACCAATAAATATGTGAGGTTTACATAAAACCAGAAGAGATTAGATTCTTTTATCAAATGAATAACTGTGGGCTTTGGTGTATGGCATTTACAGTTTTACAAAATTGAACCACTGTCAAGGATTATGATGGTTATATGCTACCAGTTTGTTGTACCCAGTTTACAGAAAGGACTGATTGTATTGCCATCAATTTGTTGTACTAAAAATGTTACGGCCAAAATAAGAGCACCCTATATGTACCAAGCCAATAATTTACTCTTAGTCTAACTAAAATAGTAACAGTCTAATAAAAAATAGTAGCTATTATAGCTATTAGACCAGCTATAATGATGATAAGATGGTTCAAATTGTATATCATTAAAATGGTGCACACACACACTTTCCAGTCTCTACGCGTGTCTCAGATGTTATGCTCACTCTCGTCAGGCCAATGGCTTCATTCAGGGAAGAAACTAAAGGTTTAGATGTCTGTATCTTTGCTTGGAGGGGTACAGTGGTAATGTTGGTTGTTTCTTTCTCTTTAGAATATGCTTGGACTCCTTTTCTTCTGTCAATTGGCTTGCTCTACACCTTGCTCTTCTTTTTTTGTCTGCAAATTAGTTTTACATACAACTTTATAAGAGGTGTTTTAAATATATTGTATATTTGTACTTTATTCTCTTTGTTGTCTCTAAAGGTACGTATCCCTGACCCATGGGTTCATGCTTTTGGTGACCTGGAATTGACCACTGGTGAATCGTTTACCAACATGGGCCTCCAGTATCAATCTGTGAGTGTGCTTCAGTGCCTTTGACATCACCCTGTGCCTGCTCTCCCCTTTCAACCCACCCACAGCTACATTTTATTCTAGGGTCAAAGGCAGTTCATTCTACATAGAAAGGTCACTTGATATTAGTATCTGTTAGTTAGAAATATACATTAGCAAAATTTGTTACTGCACCATAGTGCAAAGCAAAGGAAAAGCCAAAACAGCACATATAACAGTTCTCTGAGTATTAGACAATGCTGTTACAAGCTGAAACAAATTTCTAGACAGGCCAAAATAAATCCTGACAAAGCCTGACAGGACTTGATGCTTGTTCTGTTAGCACACAGTCTGTGATCTGTTACAAGCAACAGTTATAGCAACTCCACGTTTGCTGACCTACAAGGTACATGTCTGTCATGCGTTTTCTTCTACAATCCCTGGTTTTATTGAACATTAGCTAATGCTTGTTATAACTTCCCACAGTGGCCTTATAAGAAAAGCATGTTCCTCATTATGGTGAAATGTCTCTTTTAATGAGGAACAACATGCTACCCTCGCAGTATTCCTAAAATAATGTCTTTCATGGAAATATGAAACCATCTGTCTGACAATAACACTTTACACGACCTCACAAAAAAGCAACCTAAAACTACATATGAATTAAGATACATACTTTTCTGAGTGTAAATTGAATCTTTTGTCATAGAACACTAATGATACTGAAACGACCTTCTGCCTGTTGATATGCGTGCAATTCACACCCAATTCTTCTGGTCTGTTTCCAAGTCTCTTCACAAATACCTTTACCACCTTTGACCTTGCTCTTGTCACTCAGTCCTCTGCTTTCTGGAATATAAATTCTATAATTATTACTGTTCCACTTCCCTTCATATAACTCCTTCTTTCAGGCTTTTCCTTGCTTGACAAACAGTCTTCCCATGTACTATAATAAACCAAGAGATTTTCTATTGGATGTCTCAGTTTCCACCACATCTAATCTCACCAGATTATGGAACAGAAATATGAAACATGGCTTCCTTCTTCCTATTGTATTATCCTGAGATAACACTAACACATATAAAACATACTACAGAAAGCTGTGAAAGAAACCTGGGGGTGATTATTTAAAAAATCTCTTGAGAGAACAAGAAGGTATCAGAATAAAAGAAGACATGAGAACATGAAAAATTAGTATTTTAATTAGTTTTTCAATTACTTGAGATAGTTGCAAGCATCACTAATAAAAATACAGTATGAGAGTAAATGGCAACTGGTTGTCTAAAACTGAAAAAGCAGCCCTCAGCTCTCTTTATAGAGGTTGTAAAGAAATAGTTTTGTGTTTAATTGCAGCACATATTCTAAAACTTTAAAAAAATCTTTGTGGAGAAGACTCCATTAACTCTATTTGTGTAATTTTCTCTGACTATCAAAGAGAACTAAGGTGAATAATTCCTCACATGTGCCTACATCAGAGACACTTTGATTAAATGAATCTCTTACTCATATGACTCCTACTGATGTATGGAGGCCGGTGGGCCTGTCGGAGAACATAGAGCAGAGCCCTGGAAGGGCAACCCCTAGGTATTGGCCTCTCCTAGTGATTTATGCAGACCCCTCTCACAGATGCCAGTTACTCCAGTTCCACTCCCCCCTCTTTGCCTTGTGTGGCCATGTTCTGTACCCTGCAACCCCACTGGCAGTCAGCCCGTTGGCCGGCTCATTCCCCAGTTTGCTGTGTGTGGTTATGTTCTAGTGAGTTCCCCGTTCTCTGTACCCCCGTTGGTTTGTCCCCCTGCCCGTCTCCCCTGGCTGCTCTCCCCATTGGGGAATGTGTCCATCTTCCCACCTATGGTCTCCATTCACTGGTCCCTGCCGCTTGGCTCCACCCCCGCCATACCTGCATATCACCCTGGACTCTCCATTCCACGTGGTTCTTTGTTCCTGGCTTTTTCAGCGCGCAGATTCAATAAACCCTGCTGGACTTCCATACAGGAACCCCTCCTGCCTCCATCGCCTTTATTATAACATCCAGCCGTGTGTGCGAGTTGGCGCGCACCCCTCCACTCGATCGGAGCGCCTTCCCCCGTGGAGACATTCGCGGGAAGGTACCAGTGCCAAGCCACCCATGCCACGCTGCTACACTGATGAGAAAATAAGTCTTGTCCTGTAACCTAAGCTGACCAGCATAAACATCTTGAGGGATTGGTGAAAATTTAACAAAATCCTGAAAGGATTTTAGCAAAATTTTCTTATTTTTAATTTTTTTTTAAATAAGAAAATCAAAATGAAACTGCTTTTATACAGACATAAGTAAGATCTGCCACATTTTGAAAGTGACATTTTCATCTTAGCAGCTGAAGAGAGAAATTTACAGCAGAGTCTCTGAGAACAAGGACTGCTTATATGATCAAAATAGCCATTGCAAAAAGATACAAGCAGTTGCAGATGCTCAGTAAGAGAAAAATCTATTCTTGCATGTGCCAACTAAACTCTTAGCGTCTATTCTTGACCTTCTGATTTATGGTTTTATTTTTGGACAAAATTATTTTAGTAAGTTTCATTTCAATTGTGGCTGTAGTTGACTTTTAGTCAACATTTATCTATAATGATATTGTTAGCATATCAGTAAGGGTTTTCCAAATTCAAGAATTTATTCTTTCATCAACAGAGTGTTTTAAATTCAGAGAAGATTCCCCTCTTGTAACTTGTCCGTGTATGTGGAAAACCTGCACCACTTTAACCAGATTCCTATTGTTAGATTTCATTCTTTTGTACAAAAGTATATTACTTTCTTTATGCCTTTGTAAAGGAGAAGTATGCTTACTTCTCCTAGGTGCATTCTCACACCATGATATTTTTCTCACATACATTTTGGCCTTTTATCCAAGTATTCGATATTGTAAATCAAATAAATAAAAAAATTAGGCATTAATGTCATGCCTATCTCACTTCCTTCCCCAAATTATAATCACAAGTTTGTGAGGTCTTCTTTGCAATTCACATTAGTTGCATTTTATATTAGAGTTATTTATGCACCAGTTTGAAAATCTTAGCTTCTTTTTATTTTCTTTTTCTTTTTATTTTTTTTTCTTTTCTATTGTTCTTTCTAACAAAAATGGAATTCCAAAGACTGAAGGGTTTGCTTTCACTTTTTCACAGGCAGCTCTGAGGCTCATTCCTTGCTGTAGATGAGTCCAAGAAGAAATGACTCCTTTAGTGACACTGCCTGGAATGTGCCTACACGACCTCCCTTCCTCGCTCAGCTTCTTCAGTGTCCCAAGCAAAAGTGATCTGTATAGTTAACAATACAGAGAATCAGTTTGAACACAGATTTTGATCTCAAGCACTACACCTCTAATAGTCTTGCTTTCCACTCTATGAATAAACGCAGTTGTGAATATAAAACAAAGAAAGAGAACCTAGTTCTTCTAATATGTCACCAAGGTAATAATAAAAAAATAAAAGTGTATGCAAGTCCAAGTACAAGTCCATAGATTTCTTTTCTGGTTTTACAATTTTATAATATCTATGAAGATCCTAAGTAATCAATTAGCAAGCTTTGAAAATATACTATCTCTTTTAGATTTACCAAGAGATATCTTTAGTTTGTAAGCATATCATACATATTATTGCGCTTCCTCTACCCACTAGACAACATAGGATATTGAAGAAATGCCTTGTTGTTATGGAAGTGCACAAGCTGCCTCCAGTGGGTAATACAGACTGTTCTGTGACATCACAGCAGCCTCCAAGTAGGCTGGAGACTTCGAAAATAAAAAACCATGTACCATGTAGAGAGACATGTCCTTTATTTCAGACCAGTTATGCATTATATTTTTCTGGTAATTTAGATTCTTAAACTGATTCAAGAAAATTTTAATAATAATGAAATTCTAATATGGTTGCTACAGTAGTATAACTTTGGGAAAGAGAGAATGTGGAACCAGACTGGGTCAAAAATACATTCTGTTGTGAGTATATTATTGCAACTATTCTCACAGACCAAATGGCAAGTCAGACAGTATTGGTCAGGAAAGAGAATCTGGCGCATGCCATGTCATATGCTCCAGGTGTTTCAAACCTCTTCAAATTACTGGTTCTCATGTACCACTTCAGAGTTGATGACTAAGGTGTTATAGACAGGATTGTTGGTTCTGTTGATCTTCTCACCTTCTCTTTTCTGTTTCCTCCTCAGTGCAGGGTGGGTTGAGGAAATTAATATATATTAGAGTCCTCTTTATTATGTGTGCATAGCCTCAATATTCAAGCAACCTACTAAGAAGATATTTCCTTTATCTTTCTGCATAGCAAAATAGCTATTCCTATTGTCTTGCTCTAGGTACCTTTAGAATAATTTTGAAAATCGTGCATGAGTAAGATATAAATTACTACAAGGAGAATCTAATGGTATATATATTCCTCAGAACACTTTCAAATGAGGACATTGGATATTTTTTTATTTCATCCTGAATTTAATGTTTTCCTGAATTTTCTGATTTAGGTTTCTCGCAGTAGTTCTTGATTGGGAAGATGTAAAAAGACAATATAAGTCTTTACAAACACCAAATTCTAAATAAAATTTCTACAGGATAATTTCTTAGAAAATTTTCTTTGGAGTGAAAAAAAAAAAAGGGACAGGAGACTGTTTTCTCTCAATTGTATAGGTGAGATCATGCACTAGAGCTTTCACTTGTCATTCTCTGATTTTCATTATTTGACTAGACAGTTTGAATGATGATTTGTTGGGTTAAACAGAAGAAATGTCAACATTTTCTTGTGTATCTGGGTATTCCTCATAGTGAAGAGCCAGCACAGACTTGGATTTTGGCTGCCATTGGAGACTAGGGTCTGATAAAGAAGAGAAAACCCTGGGAAGTAAACGGTATTGATTTTTCTCAAGAGCTGACTTTGACCCAGTGACCACACTTCAGTGTTCAATTTGCTAAGTAACAAAAGATCCTTCTCCTTCTGTTTAGTTTGTGTAGGAGTGTTGCTTTATTCACCTTTTTCCCTTTTTCTGTGCTCAATGCAAATCCTAGGAATCAGGATAACATGATCAGAGTCTGTATTGGTTAAAAAACCAAACAGAATAATGATTTTATACATTAAATCTTCTTAACATTTTCCAGGCATCTGAGGTTAAATACCTTGAAACCATTAGGTCATTGTGACTAGTCATTAGACAGTGCTGCGAAGATTTCAACAAGAGCTATATTAAAAATTGTAAAAGTAGTTAATTGTTTTTACTTCACCAGTGAAGGAACAAACCTAGCGGGAGAAAATGCAGAATCACAATAATAAAAATATTAGGGCATCTACTTCTCAATGAAGTAGATGACCTTTAGGTGGCAAATAACTTTGTGGAACACTGATGCGGTCAGGCCACCAATAAAGTATTTCTTTTACAAAATTAGTCATATCCACTGAAAAGATTCCTATATTCATATGGAGTTTCTGTCAGAAGGAGGATCAAATGAAGCAACTGGCATTTCTGAACATTTCTAGTGTTTCACTTCTGCTAGCCTGGATGGCTAACAAATAAAATTGATTTTCATTGCTTATGGGTCCATTTTGGATTTGACATAAAAATGCATGCCACCATTCTACTCTTATACTAGCATGGCCAGAGTTAAGGACAGCAGAATATGTGTTCATTAAAACAATATAGAAAAAGAAATATGGGCTACTAGATATTTAATAACTACTGGTTTTATGCTTTGCTTTTAGCTTGTCAGAATACTCATAGGAATAAAGTCTTGTGCCAAAATTGCCAAACCTCAGGACAGTCAGAGTCCTTTTGAAAGACTGGACACTGCAGCTACTTGAATTTAATGGAATCTATAATTTTAAAATAAAAATAGTCTGGGTTTAGTCCTCAGAGATAAATTTAAGAAAACATGAAAATGAAGATTTAGGAGTAGTGGAGAAAACAAAAAATAACTAAACTAAATAAATCTCCACATGTACTATTTTAAAAAGCATAATTTTTAGCTTATTCCATACCATTTGCAACATGACTCATGAACACTGTATACCGGCAGTTGCAACCCAACATTATTCTGGTGACTTCAGTGAGGACTACTTTGAATTTCACTCTAAACAAAATGTGACTAATTGACTGATTCATTTTGGCATAAATGTAAAAGTGTAATGACTCCAATATCCTTAAACTTGGATGTGAGGCAGACTGAGCTTGGCATAGAACTCCTCTTCTGTAGGCATTGCATTGGGTTATCATACACAGCTCCTTGTGGGCCTCTTTCTGGGTTCCAGACCCCGCAGAGCAGGGGGAAGAGAAAACTGATTAAGTAACACTGTGTGGTTCCTAAATACAATGTTTGAGCCAAAATCAACAGAAGAATATGCTTTGTCCATTTTTCGTTGCACTGGGGGTTCCACAGAAATGCAAAAGCAGGAGAAGAGCTGAAGTAGAAAGGCAACAGAGGAAAAGGGGGATACAAGGAAAAGAAGCAACCAAATGGGAGGGTGGCAGGGTGAAACAATGAAGACATTAGAGAAAGAGATTAAATAGGTCAACGATAATAAAAAAGAGATCCCCATGCTCCTGAGCTCTGCTAGGCAGAGCACTGCCAACATCAAGGGAGGTGATTCTTCTCCTTGACTCAGTGCTTGTGAGATATGTCTGAGACACTGTGTCCGCTGTGTCCAGTGATGGACTCACACACAGGAGAGACATGGACAGACTGGAACGAGTTCAGAAGGGCCATGAAGATGATTAAGGGATTGAAGGATCTGAGCTACATGGAGAAGCTGAGAGAGTTGTGACTCTGCAGACTGGCAAAGAGAAGGCTTGGGAAAGTAAAATGGAGATAATGTAATGCAATAGAAAGTGTTGGGAAAGAAAAATAGTAGACCATTCCCATTCCTTCTGTTTATTGCATATAAGGTGTTAGATGCTTTATAGAATAATTTTAGTACCAAATAACCAAATTTTTAAACTAACTATGAACAAGTGGAAGATTGAAATCAAATGTTGTCTGATTAATGATTTAAATAAGAATCCTTTTAAGATCTGAAAAGAGAAAGCATAAGGAAATCAAGTGATGATGATATTAACTAGGAGTGTTAGTGATGGGTTGCTTTTTGAGCCTGCCTTTCTCCAATATTATTTATTTGAAAAAATAATTATAGCAACTCCATTTAAAATGAAAGGTGACTCAAGGCTACCCAAAGATTCCTGGGAACAGCATTTAAATTTAAGGATATAATTTTTGCTTTTCTATCCTCATTCATCATGCCAGCCTATTTATTTTAGTAATTTTCAGAATCTGATGCTTCATGGACAGTGAATCAGCATTTTCTGGTAATGGCAAATCAGAATCTGTAAAAGAATTCATTTAGAAGTCACATAGCATTACTGGAAAACACAACCACCACATCACCTTGAAAAATATTACAAACATATTGGAAACTCTGACCTATACATAAAGATTTTAATGGTTATTCAAACATTTTGACGATGTTATTTTTATCCTCCCTTCCTCTATATTTTCTATCTACATTTACTGCCTATATTTTCAAATTAAGAAATCTATCAGTTTATATCTTTTCCTTTTCCCTTCCTTTAAATTGTAGCACAGTCCTAAAGCCATGTGTTACAAAATATGTTAAGTTTTCCTAGTCTTACACTTGAGTAAAGGCAGGAATTTTATCCAAAATAATTATTGAAATTCTGGAAAACAAATATAAATAAGAAATATTTGGATTCATTTTGAAGATATTTCCTGAATTACTTTTTTTTTTTTTTTTTTGTAGGTGGCTATACAATCAGTAAGTTCTTGCCTTTACATGGAATATGTGTCATACCCAAATAGTAACAAAAGGCTTACTTCTAATCTTTAGAGGACCTTGATACAAAACACAGATGGAGGAGGTCATCTTACATCCTATGAAAGGAACAGTTTTTCAAAATGTCAATAACTTGATTCTGGCAGAGGAATTTGACCAATACAACTTTTGTCTTCCCAGAGTTATTTGTAAGACAATCCTGTGGAGATTTTGTCCATTCTCCATTCTTTACTCTGTCTTCAGTCCATTCCTGTAGGTTTGTGAAGAAAAGTAAGTAGTTAGCACTTATTTTCCACAGTTCCTTACCACTAGAAATTTAGGAGGGATATTGGTCCTTGGGTGGGGAGAGTTAAATAATTTTTTGCATATGGGATAAACTGAACTGTGACTCTCACACTCACAATTTTGTCCAAATTAAAACATTGGCTCTCAAACCAGTACAATTCCTATATCATAGAATAAAGAATGAAATATATGTACATGATACAAGTTATCCTTACTTTTTTTATTCTTTCATAATATTAATATGTATTAATGCTACATACTTTTACTGGACTGGCAGGTTTTTATTCTTCTCTGATGTATATTATGGAGTATCTTTTGATGGATAGATATTTTGATAAATGGACACTGACCCTGGCTAAAATTAATTCCATTAAAACCTGATAATTTTTTTACAACATTAAGAAAACTCATGACTCATAACAGACATTTTATGCAGCAAAAAGCAAACATTTCCCCCTCTTCTTTTTAATTGCTAAATATGGTATATCTTCAGGCTGATTTAGTTCAGTAGGTAAATAGCAGGAAATCTGCTAGTCCTACCTCCATTTTTTCCAATGTTCAGCAATATCCAAATCCCCGAAGAGCCATTTAGGGTATCACTGTCCAATAAATTTTATAAACATAAGCTTTATAAGATATCTATGACATTTAAGTTGCAATATTAAAAAATAAAGTAGTGTATATGCTAAAACAACAAGGGGTTTTATCATGCAGTGCAACAAAAGAGACAGAAAAGAGTGCAAAGTTTATATGCTTTGCATGCATGATTTCCTCCAATTTTTCAGACTCCTGTAGGTATTGTGTGTCTCATTCCAGAGTGCAGTAGTAATAAAAATACACAAAACTTCACTAACAGCTTTCTAATGAACTCCTTAAAAGAAGGCATTAGGGACCTTTTAGTTTTACTGCTACCATGAATATGGAAAGCTGTGAAAACACAGCTCCAGAATAAAGAAGATGAAAAAAAATTATGTTAGTCCTTTCTGGCAATAGTTTCTTTAGTCTTGTAATTCCTTATGTTCAATTCTGTTTCAAAAGACAGAAGTGAAGCTGACCTCCGCTTTTATCCTATAATGAATACCTTAATTATTATCAAAGCACTGACCTACTGCCATTTACAAGAGCTGCAGTGGCTGATAATCACCATAAATAATAGATTCTAATCTAAGTAGGTTAACTGCACAGATTGAAATGCATGGACATTCCTGCCTCCTTAATTCCACCTGGAGGCCTCAGTGACTGTTAATAATGCTGCAGAGATATCTGTCATGTTCCTGAGGTCAGGCAATCCATACCTGAAGAAATTATCCCTCAAATTTTTTCATTAGTTTGCATATGGGGTTGCTTTCATTCCACCAGATTTGCCATGGTAAGAAAAAAAGCAAAATTTTCACAAGCTCCTTTTAAGTTCTACAAATCACCAAAAAAAAAAAAAAAAAACCAAAAAACCCCAAGGATGCTGAGGGCTGTGTCTCTTGTAATCACATAAATGAAAGCAATATAATACAAAATTAGTTTAAAACACTATCAGAAACCCCTTTAACCTTGCAGAGTTGAAAATGACTATATGACAGCTACAACTGGAGAATAAAGTCCTTGGTCTCCCTTGGGTTTAATTTCCTCTTTTCTGACCAAGAGAAAAGGACAAGTATAATTAATGGTTGTCACTAACATGGGCATGTATATATGCTCAAAACCTGACTGCTTCTAGAATGACCAATTAGTAACTCCTGAAGGTTTCTCTAAGAGAAATAGCTGGATTTCAATGTTATTTAGTAGCAGCTAGTTGGTTTCACCAATTTACATCAAGGAAATAAGAGTGGTGTTAAGATATGGAGATCTGTGTGAAAGCTCATTGGAGCACTGCTGTTGATTCAGTGGTGTGTCTTACACTTCTGAGATGTGACTTAGGGTAATATTTAAAGAGCTATGAGTCCATAAATATCCTCCTCTTTTTTGTCATATGAGTATATTATTTGAATTTTGTTTCTAAAATATGGTGTAAACGATTTTTTTAATGCCTCAATTTTTAAAGCTTTCAAAAGAGGATGATTTGTAATCAACCGTTTGATTATCAGTCTCCATATCTGCAAAAACAATGTTCATAAACTTCTTCTCTTAGCCCTCTGGTGGACCAAATAACATGCCCAGGATTTGTGACTAAGATTCCATGGTCTTTTTCTTCTAAATCATCCTTGCTTTACTTTGTGTCACCATAACAATTCTGGAGATACAGGCAGGTACAATGACACTAATCAATCCTCAAAAATGTCCCTTAAATTGCACCAGATTGCTCAGTTTAAAAATTAGGTGGGTGGTGTATTTTGTCAATAAATCAAAAGCATATTTTGAAGGGAATGGATTGGGCTACCCTGCCTTCCACATCTTATATTGAATGTCTGTCTCATTTTACTTGAACTTCTCCTGAGCAGTAAAGGCTGGATGCACCCATATAAATGCAGCAAAGGCCTTTAGAGATGGCCTGGACAGGCAGAGGGACCCCAGATAACTGTATGAGGCTAGGAGTCATGAGACAGGATTTGTGAAAGGCCTGGGAGTAGCAACCAAAGCCTAAGCAGAATACCCCATCGTACCCAAAATAAACTACTTGTATAAAAGCAATCACCATTCTTTCTAAAAAAGGCAAACTCGCTCTTCCCTAGTATATGCTTTACCTAAGCCTCATAACATTTTTTCTTGTCTGATTAATTGTCACATTATGGAGATCAAAGTCTGCAGTTTTCTATGTTCTTCTAAAAGGAAAATTAAAAAAAAAATAATAAAATACCTTTTTCCTTCTGTCCTTTTGACACTGAGACAACATTAATTAGTGCTTCATACATTAAGTCCATATTATAATGAGTTTCTTGAAACTTTTGAATGAATACCACATAGTCATAGTAACATTTTATACTTTATTTAACAAGTTTGTTCTACACTTTATACTTGAAACTTTAAAAGATACCCTTAGGACAACAAAATTAAGTTCAATTTTAGAAATTGCCATTTCCATAGTGAAGCCCAATGTAAATATTTCAGTTAAGGCTTAAGATATGATTTTATCAACCCAAACTCCTTCTTTTATACTTTTACTGTCTCTAACTCTTTATTTCATAGAAAAATAAAAGTAATATACTTCCTGGGACTGTCATTTATTTGTCATATATTACTTTATGTCCTCTTTAAAGTGCAAAGTTATATTTCACTAGTGTGAACTATTTAGCTATTTCTATACAACTGGTACCCTAATATTACAGCACACAAAGGTTATTGTCTTACAACCAATGTTCTGAGGTGACAATTGCAGCTATATTCTCAATTGACACACACCAATCCCAATACCTTACCAGAGGAAATGCAGAAGCTCTCTGTTCACACTAGCTATATTTACCTAGAGCTACAGTTTTTCTCTATAAAGTGTCCCTCTAAACTACCTGTACTTCACATGAACAGGAAGGGGGGCCAGAGAAGCACAAGACTGCTACTACAGACAGGACAGCAGGACCAATTAATCCACCTGCTTTGATATGAGTCTGAGCCAATTGTGATGTTCTTCATTGTCTGACAGTATTACAATTGGACTCCCAGGGATAGGTATTAAATTGTTTGAATTAGAATTATATGGGCATAGGTCATGTCCCTTTCTGCTAATGCGTGCTTGTTTTTTAGTGGCCTGTGATCTTTGAACAGTTCAGTTATTAAAGGAATGTGAGGAAAAGAGGTAAGACAATGAGCCCTTGATGTTGTTCAGCACTATCACTGTTTCTTCTCAGATTGGCAAGCTACAGCACACTGGCATAGATGCAGTGTTTGACAGCGGGCCTGAATAAAGATGTGCCAATTTTGTGTTCTCCAGAGTTGTCACAGGGCTTTTTTTTTTACTTTGTTTCTACTTTTCACCCTTATTTAATCATACATTTATGAAGAAAAAATTAGCAAGTTGCCTTCATAGTACTGTTAAAGAAATATGAGAGATCGGGAAACACTATGTCTGTGGTGATATATTGTTTCTTGGATTAAAAGACAATTAAAAAAAGAAAAACAAACAATCAACTACAAAAAACAACAGCAGGACAACCTGAAGGAAATTTAAAGCAGCAATTGAGATTTCCATATGAATATATTTGTGTGTATATGGATATTCATAAATCTGCATGACGGAAGAATTCAAACAAATGTTGCTCATAGGCTTTTGCAAATGACACTTTAACAAGACACTGTTGTAGTGCCTCTACATTACAATTATTCTTTGAATTACAGTTAGTAAAAAACTTTTTCCTGACAGGAATAAAAATAAAAATGGATGCAAAACAACAAATATTTTCCTTTGTCATATTTCAGTAGCATGGAATTTTATTATTTGATAATTCAGCAGTCCACACATCCTCAACACAAAGCATTTCCCTTTTTACTTCAGCAAAGCCCAAATAAAATCCATCACTCACTATTTCTTTCAATATCAGGGAAAATAAAATCAAGACTCTGAGTAGCAAAGATCTTGTAAATTATGTTATTCCTTTCTGTAACAAAACTCTCTATAAGACACAGAAAATAAATAGGAGATGCACTTGATTGGGTCTTCCAGCAGCAGTCCAAAGTGTCTGGACCTCCTGCCAATAGTCCCTGAACCTAAAATCATGGGTTAACAAAACCCCAAAATTTCACACCACTCAAGAATTTTATTCCTTGGCAAAAATAAATTACCACTGCAGCATCACTAGTATGCTCACTGGTCCAAAAAATTCTGTCTTACACCTAAAACGATACCTTCTGAATTCCATAATTTAACCGGCTTTTGAAATTGAAATTATAAAAGTACAAATCCTTTAATTTGTGAATATGCTAATCACTAAAAAGTTCTGACTAGTGTGACATGAAGGGAAGAGAAAAGGAGATTCATATTTTAAGGTATTGAAATACTTTATTAAAATCAAAGTGACTATTTGTAAGGTTAGTTTATTCAGTTCCAGTTTATATATGGAAGGTTGAGATACATGGCCATATTGAGAACAAAAGCAAAGCTACAGATTTGTCAGAGTTGCCAGGGCACTTATTCTTGCAATTTATATTTTCCATAGGCATTGAGATCTTTCAGATGTGTGCTTAATTTTTGTGTGGAATACTTAAGTTACTAAAGATAAAAATGGCACACGTGGTTCTATGACTGAAATGTAAATGCCATATACCATCATAAATCTCTTTTTTTTTTTTTTAAAGTTGTGAGGAAAGTACCCTTAGGATTTTATCATAGAACCATAGGATATGCTGAGTTGGAAGGGACCCATCAGAATCCAATTCCTGGCCCTGCGCAGGACATCCCAAGAATCACACCATGTGCCTGAGAGCATTGTACAATTTGGTTTCATCTTACTGCTTGTTTGGGGAAGGAGTTTAGTAGGAGGACAAGAGGACAGACTATTCATTAATAGAGTATTTTGTGCATTGCAATATGGGTCAGATTTCTTGCCCTGCTACAAATTAGGCATGACTTTGAACAAGTGACTTAGGGTTATACCTACAAATGAGTTCTAGGTATATTGTTGCAATGCATACCTTACAAGAATCCTGACGTGTGGTGGAATCCATACAGCTGTTCCCACAAGGAGAGACAGATGCTTGATCCAGAAAGCCAGCTTGCTGCACAGGGAGCTATCTTGATATTTGGCCAAGAGCAAATATATATGAGAAGTGCTACCTGAGGTGAGTATGTCAGTATGATAAATAGGAATGTTATTAATAATATTTGCTTGCCACTACCCTCTGGACAGGACTGTCCAACCATTCCCTTATTCACCAAACCATCCACATATCAAAGACATCTCTCTGCAATTTACAGAAAAGGATGTTGTGGGGGACCATGTGAAAGATCTTACAGAAGCCCAGATAGGTGACATTCATAGTTTTTCCCTTGTTTACTGATGTAATTATTCTATCATAGAAGGCCAAAAGATGTGTTTTTGATGGTCATAATCTCTGAATTTAGATTCTTAATCTCCCAAAGAGTTTGGATTTTATTTTGAATAATTTAGACGTAGGGCATTTAGACCTAGTATTTCACAGATTTGGGAAGAGAAATACTTCAGTGTTGGCAACTCAGATGTTACAGTCATGGTTCAAACCAATAGATTTGTAAGTGGGTAGTGTGAAAATGTTGTTTTTGGAAAGTAGAAAAACTTTTAAGCTAAAATAATAGGTATGCATTGTGGGTACTGTCAAGAATTTGTTTGCGAAAACTCAGTGTGGGACAACTAATGAGTTCTACCCTATGCTATCACTCAATACATATCTAATTTTAGTTCATACTATAGGGCTACAGCCTCCTTCCCGCTCATTTCCTCTCCAATACTATCACCTTATATGTTCTTAAAAACATACAAGGAAAACAAGTTGCTCCAGTTCTGACTGCACAAAGGACTGAGTGCATTATCCCTACATATCCATAATAGGAAACCTGATATCTGTGACAGTGGTTGCCGTGGCTCAATTTACTCTATGAAGTAAAAGGGACTTTTAAGTTAAGAAAACTGTTTCCAGAAGGTATTCACAGGCTTTCAAAATTAATTTATATTAAATTAGTCCTTCTTTTTCTGGAGAGCAACCATTTTCATTATTAAAGATTGATAGTTAAAAGTCTGTATCACACATTTCTACATATGGAGCCTATGTGTCAGACAATTATCCAAGTAAAAGCCCTATGGAATATCTGATCCAATTAGTGTACAGGAACACCGTATAATTATGTATTTATATCTAGAAATTTGTCATTTTTTTCTATAATTTGCTATGAGCTGACTATGAATATCTGTATACAGCTTTCAAATGTAAGGGACAAAAGCCAAGGCTTTCCAGCTAAACCTAGTTATGCAAATACATACAGTTAACCACTTGTTGAAGATAGTCAGTGGACTCTGAGGTTAGACTGGAGAAAGATGAACAGTGTAAATAACAGAATAGAAAGTCAGCGTTATTTAAATACATGTTTTTAAAAATTCACTTTAAGGTTATTAATAATATGCATAATTTTTCAATGTTTTCTCTCATAATTAATGAAACATGACTTTCATTGAAAATGTCACTATAGAAATAATAACAAGGGGGGTTATTCTTTCTAATTCAGGATTGCTGCTGACTAAGACCAAGGCTAATAAATTTCAAGACCTTTGGCTCAGGAGCCTAAATCAATAAACACTTCCCCTTTGGTTTTCATCCAATGGCAGGATTACTGCCTTCTATTATGAAAAGAATGACTAAATTAGAAGTTTAGTTATCTATACACTTTCATCACCCACTATCATGAAGAAGACTTTTTTATTTGTCTCTCCCATAAGTATTCTAATATTTTACTGCATATTTTCCTTTCATAACTCTCCACAACAGAAAGGAAATACAAAAAGAAAAAGTCAAGAAAATACACTATTGATTGTTTGCATTATTTGAAGCTGCATATCACTATTTGGGCCCTAAGAAGTTCATTTTTATATCACCAATAATTTGGGTCCGAATGGACCTCTTACTAATCATATCATGTTTCAACTTTAGGAGGCCAGTGATTTATTTTTCTGTATTAAGTTCTTGAATTTCATTTTTTGA
The DNA here is from genome assembly GCA_013390045.1 of Picathartes gymnocephalus. Taxonomy (NCBI): domain Eukaryota; kingdom Metazoa; phylum Chordata; class Aves; order Passeriformes; family Picathartidae; genus Picathartes; species Picathartes gymnocephalus. The sequence continues at coordinate 54,183 of WEKY01036189.1, forward strand.
ACATGATAATATCTAAGTAAAATAAAAAGACACTAAGCTGATAGAAAACAGATTTCCTTCTGCTTATGTGGCATCCCATTCTTGACAAGTGTGGTGATTTTAGTGCCTTTGTTTTGGTACTGTTAAGGAAAAAAAACATTGCTGACAATCTTATTGCTGGTCATCCTATATGTAAAACATGGTTTCGTGAGGTGCAATGTGCACTTTTTCACTACATATAAAAAATCCATAATACCTGCTATTGTTACACTACTACAACAATGAAGACTACCAATTCGAAGAACATACCTTAAAGTGTAATTATTAAAAAAAAAGAACAAAAAAAACCACCCCAAAAACAACCTGGAGAGTAATTTTCCTGACAGACTTTATAACCGTTAATCTTTTAGAGTTCCCTTGAAGTCAGTGTAAAATCACCAAAAAACCTGACCATTACCGTATTCCATTCTCTGCTTGAACTGGAAGAGAAATAGTCTTGTGTGCTTATGTCTTTTCTGAATAAAATAGGTACCAGCAATTCTGAAGAGCTTAAATCTCTTACTAGTTGGCATTGATCAAAGGGTCAGTGTATATTATTTAAGCACTGGAGTATTTATTTATAAAGTAAATCTTGTGGTTGTGAAGCAAAGGTAGAAAGCAATTTTAGAGAGTGAAAACCTAGACAGCAAATAAGAGTGACATAATGTTTGTTTTTATTTGTTTCCAGTTCTATGATCTATTTTTAAGAAAGTGTCACTAAGAATGCTCAAGTGCCTGAAGAAACCAACACACTCTTTTTTGAAAGCCCTTAAAAATATCATATTTTCTTTTTCCAATTATAGGATAAGGCATAATTATCCAGTATGTTTGTCTGGTCATCTGCTACTGAATTGCTAAAGAAAGAAAGGAAGAAAAGTGTCTACAGGTTTTGCAGTTCTTTTGGAGAGGTTGTTACAGACTTATTTATCTATCAAACAAAGCAATAGCAAATCAATTTTTCCTTTAATTCTGATTCGGTTTTTTCACATGTAATGCTCCTAAAAAAAAATACCTTATTTAGGAAACTGTCCCTGATAGATGAAGAAAAAGTTCTGGTTGATAAATTTCATACTATTACTTAAGCATGAACATTGTGGAAAGTTGAAAATGTCCAGCTGAACTGCAAAAGGAAATCATTTGTATAGAAGTACGATGTCAGTGTTAGACTGAGACTTGCTGCACTCTGCTGCTCAGCCATGTCAAAGAAAGGTGACATGTACATCTCAGTCTCAAATGCTGTAGATCCCTGTTGCAAATACAGCAAAGCTGAAGATCAAATCAATGAAAAAGAAAAATCATAGTACAATCATCGTTACCATGTGGATCATGGATACCACTATCTTCATAAATCTTTCCAAGACTCCCATTCAAACTGCGAACAAACTGCATACACAGTTTCCTCCTTTTGACAAACAATTTTAAACCTGTCACTGAAAAATTAGAGAAGTAAATGCAAATATTTCTGTAGCAAATATATGCAGGTTGATATTGTGGAACCATTATTCCTAGTTTTTATCACTGAAATTGTGCATAATGCCATTTTGATGAAGTGTGGTCAGTTTACCTCATCCAAATACTTGGCTCTTTTCACCAGGAATTAATTTTGCTACCCTTTCTCTTTTCCTAGCAAAATGAATTTGTAGAGGTTAGTTCTAAAGAAGATTTACAGAGACCAGGGAAAAGTGTGAAAATAATGACATGTGAACAGCCAGACTCTTCTCTGCTTCAGTAAACAGTTCTACAGAATGTGATCATGTAAATCCCTGTGCACAACACAGAATGCAGAAGACATCTGGACAGAAAAGAAATTAAAAAAAGATATGGTAGAAAAGGAAAACATAATTTTTCATGTCACTTTGTCATTTATTTGTTATTTCTACAAAGTGCTGGTATTGTCGTTCTTCCAATGCATGAACAACACAGCTTTAATGTGTAACCACTATGCTTTCATTCTTATTTTCATCACTAGATGTAAAAAAATAGCTTTATATCAATTAACGTTTAGAAATCACAGCCTTGGTAATTTTTGCTAGTTCTCTTTCATACTATGAATTAATTAACACAGGTCTTGCTGTAGCACAACTAAAAGGCCTGTAAATAGGAATTCCACATTGACAGCTGCATAACACGATTTTGCCATTTTGGGCCTGAAGTGCATGAAGAACATTATAGCAGAAATATTATGGATGAGACTTTGAAGAAAAGAAATATATACTTAATCCCTTTCTTAGCAGCTTTTTTTTTCTCTATAACTGGCTAATACAGAGATGGTAAGAAATAGCTGTATTTTTGCAAAGGATCAAGTTGACCTTTTTTAAAAAAATTTCACAATAACCAGGGCATCATTATATGTAATTGCATTTTCTTGATGAGCTTATTAACACTAAAATTAACATTTCACA